>QVTF01022340.1:0-556503 GCA_003573665.1 Oxygymnocypris stewartii | reverse complement strand
AATATCCTGCATATGAATGAGATACCAAACCTTGAACAAGAGCGGAGCTGGATTTCAATTACATTTTCATCCTTTTTGTAATTTAATGTTTGTGAAGCAGGTCTGAGTGACCTTGTGTAATCAAAGCTGGAACAACAGAATCACACTCAGATTTCAGCAATACCACAAACAGAGGTGATATCTACCCCATTTCCCTCTCGATTATGTATGATGCCGTGACCGTCCGGTAGCAGACTGCAGCGTAAGCCAGCGGGCCACAAATCACTGCCAACGGGACGTCAGATGATGATGCTGTTTGTTCAGCAGTCACCTCATTCTGCTTATAAGGAGCGCAAAAACAAACAAACAACAAACACACACACACACACACACACACACACACACACACACACAAACACACCACACCACACACACACACACCACACACACACACACACACACACACACTCACACACACACACACACACACACACACACACACCACACACACACACACACAACACACTCACCACACACACATACGCACTCAATCATTCAGGATACATTGAGTTTGCTCACAAGGTCAATGAGTGGTGAAGACAGATAGACGTCTGGAAGACTGTAGGGAGCTAAGTGTTTCCGCTGCAGATAGACTTCCGATAGCACACAATGATGTCAGCTGGAGTATGAGATCTGCTCTACATGTGCCAACGAATGTTTACACATATTTTTTCCTCTTTCTGTCTCTCAGTCCTTCTCATACACTTTCCTAGAAAACGAGAGAGCAATTCTGTACATGAAGACACTGTTTATGACTTCTGTCTCTTCAGTGTACTTTAGAAACACAAGATTCGTGATAATAATAGGATAACAGATTTACAATACATTCATTTTAATCTATTATGTAGTGAACACAATAGTTTTGCAATTAGACACACAATTGATTGTTTTTGTAGTGTGTATATGAAATGAAGGCTTTGGAATCTCTATAAAAGCCTTTTTGGAAAATCCATTAAAAGAAACACCAAAAGATACTTTTTCAATGGAGGTTTCCTTTGACTGTAATATTTGGCTTTTATTTATTATATTGTGGGACAGTAATAGATTTTTATAAACGATTCTTTCAACAAGAAATATATAGTTACTCTCATAAAAATAAAGTTTCTCAAAGAGTGTTTTTGCAACGATGCCGGAAAAGAATACATTTTTGGTTCCCAAGAGAACCTTTCAGTGAAAAGTTCTTAAAAGAACCATTTTTTAAAGAACCTTTCTCTAATATAAAGATTCTTTTGTGTGATGGAAAGGCTCCATGGATGTTAAAGTTTATTCAAAGTACCACTGGAGGCCAATAAAGAACCTTCAATTTTAAGAGTTTAATTCAGTGTACCAAGTCTGTGGTTTTTTAGTCCACGGGTAGAAGCGTGCTACCGATCATGATTTTGACTAAGATGGGACCCTTAGAAAGTCATTTTGGGGTGATTTTGATAGCCATTTTCCATTGGGCTAGTTTGGAGTACCAACTGGGCCTATTTTTTTTACGCAGACCTGGCAACCCTGGTGTAATTATGCAATATAATTTATATAATTCTTTACTCACAGTATTACTTTAAATGGCTTTGAACAAGTCTCATCCAATCAGAATAAGGCTAGAGGTTTGGACTGCAAGAATGTTTGGCACTTAAAAATAGGTTGAGAACCTTTATACTAAGGAGAAGGGATGTAGAGAAAAGTAGAAATAAAAAGATGCAAGACAGATATTGACGTCTCCTGGCTCCACGTGTCTGGCCTTTACTTGCTCTTTTGCCATGGTGATTATTTTTGTGTGTTTTCAGGCCATTTCGGTGTATCTCAACAGTCACGAACGATGACTGAGTGCTGGATTTCTCTCACTGTAATGCCGTTAACATGGATTTTTTTTTATCCGATTCCTGCACTCAGTGGCGTCTGGAGAACCGATCCGCCTCCTTTAACCCTGAAGTTCAACTGAGCTAGTGTCTTAGCGTGACCCTGTACTGTAAATTCAATCTACTAAAAAACATGTATTAAAGGATACAGTTTTGGTTCTAACACTTGTAAGCTTTTTTAATAGAAACAAAACTCTCATGCTCACCAAGGTTGCATTTTGTTTGTACAAAAATACGGTAACAAGAGTAATATTGTGAAATATTCTTACAATTTAAATTATTATTTTCTATTTGAATATGCCACATGATCCTTCAGAAATCATTCTAATATGCTGATTTGCTGCTGCAGAAATATTCATTATTATAATTACCAGCTGAAAACAGTTGTGCTGTGTAATTGCAAAAAAACAAAACAAAACAAAAAACACATTCAATGCATGTGTATGAATTCATATGTGGAGCATCTCAATTCCCAGCACGTCAAAAACCATGAACTCTGATTAGTCTGGGCCTGCTGAACCTTGAGCATGTAATATAGGCTTTAACTCACGCGTGTGCTGTAGACATTCGTAAGCAGACGTCTTCTATCCCGGGGTCCTGCTAACTGTCTCCTACAGGTGCATCTCTCTGGAGATGTCATTAGCAACCCAAGTCTGACTGCAGCTGCAGGCGTCAGATTCTTTTCTAGTCAACTAAGCAGTACAGCGTCCTCAACACCACATCCAGGGAACGCACGCTCTGACTCGCGGTACCGATCAAGAATTTCTGCTGCCCCGAGGCTCCTCATCCATCACCACAGCTCATCATCTTCAGCACAGAATGAGGTCTTCAGAAACTAGAGCCAGGAACCGCATGCTTGTCTGCATGTTCTTCATCAACACTACCAAAAGACTAGGTTTAAATTAGGAACAAAAAGTGTTTTACAGCCTGATGTCATAAGATAACCTATTAAAGTTCTTCAAAGAACTTATTATTCTCGAGTTTATACTTTTCTTAGCAGGATTCCAGAAGTTATCGTTTGATCTGAAAGTATATTTCAGCTTTGCTGTAATTTGGAGCTTTGCTGTTGATCAAACAGTAGAGTATAGCGCTTGCAGTAACAAGATCAAAGAAGATCAAGGAACGCAAGAACTGATCAAAAATGTTAAACCCGTTAATTAAATGCAATGTCGCTGCATGGATAAAAGTGTATGCCAAATGCATAAATGTACATTTTGTGGGAAAAAAGAAACGTGCAATAAACACAATACAATGTTGAAATTAACCCCCCAAAAATTCATTATTTACGCATGCTCATGTTCTTTCCAAACTCGTATGAGTTTTTTTCTTCTGTTGAACAAAATAAAAGATATTATATTTTGAAAAACATTGGAAACCAGCAGTTGACGGAAGCCATTGACTTCCATAGTACCGAAAAAATACTATGGAAGTCAATGGCTACCATCAACTGTTTGGTTACCAACATTCTTCAAAATGAAGGTGAGGAAATAAGTTCATGGGTGAACTATCACTTTAACCTTATTCCCAAAGTTCAGTAAAATTGTTATTTTCATGTATTAAGTATAAGATACAGTGTGATGTATATGACACAGCATTAATGCACTGTAAACCTCATAACTAAGCATACAAATACATTAATATGGCACTATACACATGTTGTTATAGGCTTGGCAATTCTAACACTATTATTATTAAATTAATACTTTCAGTCAGCAATGATGCATTTAGCTGATCAAAAGTGACATTAAACACATAATGTTGCAAAATATTTATATTGCAAATAAACGCTACTCTTTTTAACTTTCTCCTCATCAAATAATGTATCTTGAAAATAATGTATTAAGGTTTCCACAAAATTATTAACTGCGCAACTGTTTTCAACATAATGTTGATAATAAAAATAAATGTTTCTTGAGCAGAATGATTTCTGAAAGATCACGTGACATTGAAGACTGGAGTAATGATGCTGAAAATTCAGCTTTGCATCACAGGAATAAATCATTTGACAGTATATTCAAATAGAAACAGTCATTTTAAATTGTAAAAGTATTTCATAATGCGACTATTTTTACTGTATTTTTTATCAGCCTTGCTGAGCACAAGAGACTCTTTCAGAAACATTTTAAAAATCTTACCAAACCCCAAACTGTAACTTTAAGAAACGGTGTGTGATATTCCAAGACACTGACAATTTAAATGCAAGAGAAACGTGAAACACAATGTTCCCATTTTATTAGTTTTAATGGGGTGTCTTTTATGCCACGGTGCCACATTTCCTGCTATGAAAATATTTATACGGCCCTGCATGGTGGTCCTCGGATGTGGTGCATCTGGGCATGTGCCCAAATGTCCATACGGTTAATCTAGCGTAATGACTTCTAATGACTTTAAGTAAAATGAAAAGAACAGGTTTCATGGTGCTGTATTTCCAGAGGTCATAGGCTTTAGTGAATTAATTGAAAATCAATTTGTTTGGTGTTTAGTTGTTGTTTTAAATATTATAATTATGTCAGTGACAAAAGCAAATAACAAATGCATATTATTTTAAGAATGCATTTTTGTAAAGCACATATGGTTCAAATAGAGCCAGAGGTCTGGAGGCATCTATTGGCACATGTGAACCAAACATATGTGTGAACGGACACGGCACTGTGAAACACACAGAGATCTGCTCTGAGGTTCACTTCAGCACATTCACAAACACAGAGACCGAACTGAAGGATCCTGCAGTCAATATGGAGAGAACAAGTGGAAGCAACACACCGACAGAACAACCTCCACGTGCCTGAGGAGAGAGCAGCTCTTCACCCGGGGCAAACACATGCTACGAACACACACACCAGCAGAACTTCAGCCCTATAATTCATTCAAAGCCTTCCCATCAGATCATCTCATGAATAAAGTAAATATCTGCAGTACATCTTCCACTGGAGGGGATATTAAACTCTAATGAATTTGAGGGGGAAAAGACTTTGCGTTTATATTCCAAGTCTTCTGAAGTCATACAACAACTTTGCATGACAGGCTGAAATATAATAATTCATTATTCTCTGAAAATATCCCCCTCTGTCACAGCTCTCGAATCAAATATGGTTCTGATTAAATTGGTTGGATGGTTCTCGCCATTTTATGATCACGTGAACCTGATAACAATTGTGACAAATATTATAAAAAATATTTCTGCATGCTATAAATTAATTAATGCATATTTGATTAAATAAAATACTCATTATTGTAAATATGTTTGAATAAATATATTTCTATCATTTTGGAATAACATTATTAATTTATATATTCATTGTCAATTACATTTTCTCATATAGCCTCCAGCAACTTTTTATTTCACAATTCAGTTTTTTTTTAAGCGATTGCAACTTTACATATCTCACAATTCTGTTTATATCTTCCAATTCAGTGTTTATTGCTTGGATTGTTTTGTTTATATCTTGCAATTCTAAAAAGTAAGAGATAATGTCAGAAATGTGAGATAAAAAGTTGCAATTGACATTTTTTATTTCTTTATCTTATGGTGGAAACAAATCTTTGTAAACATAAATGTGCATCACAGAAACGATTCCCAGTGAATTTCTAATCAGAAATAACAGAAATATGACTCGTGCTTAAGTGAGAGAGTCAGTTGTGAACATAGTAACGGCTCTGAACGATTCGCTGACAGAATGCATCTGATTCAAATCAATAATTCCAAGCTTATCTCACAGCAATTTGTATATATTTGACAAGGTGGATAATTCATATGAATTCGTATCACCTCACACTTATGATTTGTGAAAAATCGTACGTATTTTTCAAAGTGGCAAATTCGTACAAAGGCCCACACCTAACCCCGCCCCTAAACTTAATTCTCACAGAAATTGGGTAAAATTGTCCAAGTGAGGTCATAAAAATTCATACAAGGGACCACACCTAACCCCGCCCCTAAACTTAAAACTCACAGAAATCAGGTAAAATCGTCCGAGTGAGGTTGTACAAACTTGTACAAAGGACCACACCTAACCCCGCCCCTAAACTTAACACTCACAGAAATCGGGTAAAATCGTTCGAGTGAGGTCATAAAAATTCATACAAGGGACCACACCTAACCCCGCCCCTAAACATAACACTCACAGAAATCGGATAAAATCGTCCGAGTGAGGTCGTACAAATTCGTACAAAGGACCACACCTAACCCCGCCCCTGAACTTAAAACTCACAGAAATCGGGTAAAATTGTCCGAGTGAGGTCATAAAAATTCATACAAGGGACCACACCTAACCCCGCCCCTAAACTTAACACTCACAGAAATTAGGTAAAATCGTTCGCGTGAGGTCGTACAAATTCATACAAAGGACCACACCTAACCCCGCCCCTAAACTTAATTCTCACAGAAATCTGGTAAAATTGTCCGAGTGAGGTCGTACAAACTTGTACAAAGGACCACACCTAACCCCGCCCCTAAACATAACACTCACAGAAATCGGATAAAATCGTCCGAGTGAGGTCGTACAAATTCGTACAAAGGACCACACCTAACCCCGCCCCTGAACTTAAAACTCACAGAAATCGGGTAAAATTGTCCGAGTGAGGTCATAAAAATTCATACAAGGGACCACACCTAACCCCGCCCCTAAACTTAACACTCACAGAAATTAGGTAAAATCGTTCGCGTGAGGTCGTACAAATTCATACAAAGGACCACACCTAACCCCGCCCCTAAACTTAATTCTCACAGAAATCTGGTAAAATTGTCCGAGTGAGGTCGTACAAACTTGTACAAAGGACCACACCTAACCCCGCCCCTAAACTTAATTCTCACAGAAATCGGGTAAAATTGTCCGAGTGAGGTTGTACAAACTTGTACAAAGGACCACACCTAACCCCGCCCCTAAACATAACACTCACAGAAATCGGGTAAAATCGTCTGAGTGAGGTCGTACAATTTTGTACAAGGTAGCCCCCTCGTAAGATATGTGCATTTGGATAATTCATGCCATTTCGTGATTCTTTTTGACTGACTTAAAAAGAACCAGCACATAAAAGTTCAGCAAGAGAATCAGTTGTGAACACAGTAATGGCTCTGAACGAATCACTGACTAAATGTGTCTGATTCAAACTGCTGATTCATGCTGTGAATCTTAAAAAATAAAAAAATACATTAAAAAGTAATAAATAAGTAATAAATAAGTAATAAAAAGTAACAAATTTGACACGTTCTGTGATTGTTGTATGAACACACTTTTAATGAGATGACATCAGGCGATAATATGGCCAGGACACTGCTGGAAAAGAGATTTTTAATCTCAGTGAGGTTCTCTCCTGGTTAAATAAAGGCATATATAATATGGATGCACGCAAACTTTTCCCGTCAGATTTGAAATCTTTTATTTTGAGAAGAACAATTTTATGGCGGCTTTGAACATGACACATCCAATCTGAATTTAGAGCCTGAACTATCGGTTTTGTAATATATGCTCTGATACTGTCACAAGATTTCTGCAATCAGATCGTTCTCAACATTTTCCTCAAAGAAATCACCTTTGTTCGGTTTCTGTTATTAAGCAGGGATTAGAGTCTTGTGTAAAGGCTGAGTATAAGAAACAAAATCAATACTTATGTTCCACGGCGGGCACTAAATGGCCGGAGGGGAAAGCTCTTGGAGAAAAACACAAGCGATATATCGGAATATATGTATTTAGTTTTTGTAATAAAACAAAAATGCTGTATGGTTTTCTGGCCCTGTCTGACCCTTGAAATATTTGGTCTGAGATTCTAACACAGGATGCTCAATGTGTTCAAAGACAAATCCAGTACATAGAAGCCCTTTGTTGGGTGTAAGAAGTAACAACAGCCTCGAAAATACACTGCAAAACGAGTCCAGTTTCACAAGCAGGAATCAGTGGAGTCTGGCAGTGAAATAACAGATCATGTAAAACTGAATTATGTATGATTTTCATCATTATGGACATTGTTCATTTAATTTAGTTGTACTTTACTTTTTCATATATCTATATATACATTTTATTTATACTTTATTTTATATTTATTTTTCTAATAATAATAATAATAGTCTATTTTATTATTTTTGGATGTTTTGCAGCTCCTCAAAAAGTTATAGTCACTGTGATCAATACATAACCACGATATATATATATATATATATATACAGTGTATATATGTAAAACCTAAAATTACGACGGCATATTTCACTAAAACCCAGCAATACAATTTACATACACATCTCTCAACCAGGATTCATTGTGGGCTTTTATGTCATTAAAATCTACTTTGCTTTTCCTGGATTTACCTTTAAGTGCAGTAAAATTGGCAAGTGAGCTATTCTGTTATTTCTAGATCTGTACTGACCTGCTATTGCCCTTTAAAACAGAGCATTGTGGGAAGGCACCAGGTAAGAAAAGGGGTAATTATACTCCTAGGTGGTTGCCATGGCAAATGCAGACATAGATTTGTCTCTGTTCATTCATTGTGCTCAATTTTGAGACCCTTAGGCATGTGGAAATTTGCCTGCTAAAGATGATTCCTATAATTTTTATCGCAGTAGTAACAGCATAAAAACATCTTTACCTGAAACGAGACAGCAGGAAAGCTTCCTTACAGCATGAGGCTGAATAACAAAGGCTGTGATGTACCTGCACCTCTGATTATGTCTGATCATAATGAGATTTGCCTTCCAGCAGTAAATACTCCCTGCACGCAACTGTTGTTTTTAGGCTCCCGTGTCTGTGCCATTTTATTTTTTATAGTTCTCTAGATATGCCAATTTAGTGAACAGGAACAGAATTCAATAAAACTCCTATGGAGCTATATTAAAACAGGGTATTGTCCTAGGAAAAAAATATGAATAAGTCAATTTAAGCATATACCTTAAAATAATTTTCTGGATTTGCAGTGCCTGCAGAGTTATTATAGTTAACTAAAATCATAAAAAAACAAAAAATTTTGTTATTTGAAATAAATTAAACATTAACTGAAATAGAAAAAAAATCAGCTAGATGTAAAAAATTATTCAAACTGAAATAAAATAAATAAAAACTATATACATAAAAACAATATTAATAAACTAAATTAAACCGTTAACTGAAAATACAATGAAAGAAGAAAAAAAAAAAACTAATTCTAATTATTTAATAAAAATTAAATAGTTATAAAATAGTTTATTAATAAAAACTATAAGCATCTCAATAATGCTAAAATAACAGTGATTGCCTTAAGAGAGAGAGAGTGTGTGTGTGTGTGTGTGTGTGTGTGTGTGTGTGTGTGTGTGTGTGTGTGTGTGTGTGTGTGTGTGTGTGAAAACTTGCCTCACTCTGATATTAATAAAAACCTTTCCATTAAAATCTAACGTTACTTAAATGGGGCATATGTGACAACTTGCCCCAGTCAAAAAGGAGGAATGAACACGATTTCTCTCAGGATGTAATTGTGGATCCCTTCGTAGTTTCTCGTTCTCATGGAATATCCCACATACACAAACAACAGCGTTCTCCAACTAGGTCCTGTACAGCAGCACATGCCTGACACAGTCCATTTAGAAAGTCAACACTCCTGTGATTTTAGTGGAGAACTCAACTTTTTACATTATTATTTCTTATGAAAAACAGGTTTTACATTTAAACACAAATAGCACAATATGTGCTTTTAAATAGTATTCAGTTTGTTATCTTGTTATTTTATATGGAGTGAGTGGTCTCATGGTTGAGGTCGGAATAAATTATAATGCTTAAAATTATCACATTCATAAATTTGAATAACATAATATGAATACTAAATGTATCGCCCTTTGTCATTTTGAATAAATACTTTGTAAAATGTTACTCAAAAAACATGTTTAGTTAACAAATATTTGCATATGGTGAAGTATATTTGATTGACTTATATTTGCTTTCTTATTTTTTTTTTACAAAAATTAAGTTTCTCTCTACATGAAAAAATCTAAAATCTAAATCTAAATAAAAAAAATATTGCTAAAAGTAATTGCAATTCAACAACTTGCCTTCAAAACATATATAAGAATTGAAGTATCCCTAGTGAAAAAATAGTATATTTAATATTTAATATACTATTAAATTGGAACAACTACTTTTGTACTAAATGCATTTTAGTTAGTGCTAAAGTTCAAATAAAGTTGTATTAAATATACTTGTTTGTGCTAAAGTGGAACTACTCCAAATATACTTAAGTACACTTTAAGTATTCTTATTTAAAAGGGCTACCAATCCACTTCTGAACCAGAGACAACGTCAGAAGCATCTTACCTGCTGTGGAGAAAAAGAACTGGACTGTTGCTCAGTGGTCCTTTTATATATATATATATATATATATATATATAGATTGGTATACATTAGAGCAAGAAAAAGAAAGGAGCACTTTTTTTCTTTTAAGGGAGGTCTGTATCCCATTGTACTCTACCTTTGAGATTGCAACAAACTGAAATTGCTCCCACGAGTCAGGCGTGCTGATTAATCCACACCTTTCTGCTAATGTGCCATTACTGTGATCAATTCATTGACAGCAAGAAACAGCAAGTGCTTTGTGGAAATTGTTGGAAAGCTCTGGCTCACACCCAGCCGCCTCAGTGAAAGCCGGCGCAGGTCTCAGCCTCGCTAATAAAAAGATGTCAGTTCAGTAAGATGAGAGCGAGTGTGGATTTAATTGGCAATCAGGAATTTATTTTCCCCCTCCGAGTTGAGATTTGCACATCATCTGATAATAATGGCAGAAATAGCTTTCAGCAATACTGACCTTGATCTGACCTTTAAAATGATGAAAATGTTTTAGATTCCTCTCACTGACGCACAGATGGAGTTTCACCTACACCAACGCCTGAACGCTAGCAGCTAACATTTTCTGTTTCCTTCAGAGCTCTGTCTGTCTGTCACATTCTCATCGGGGATCCTTCACACACCCACACACACATATGTCCTGCTCAATGAGTTCAAAGGCCTTTTAAAACAAGTCATTTCACTTGACAGCCATCTTGGCACCAAGACAAACTATGTTGTAATCATGCAAGTACATCTCATATTTACTTGAAGAGAAAATAAAGATTAACTAAACTGCTGGCTAAGTTCTGAAGAAGAAAAAACTTAGGTGCTTACTTTATTTATTCATCCATCCATCCATCCATCCATCCATCCATCCATCCATCCATATTACATGTCATGGTCATCTGAGTATTTACTGAGTAATCCACTATTTGCTAGAGGGAGTTAAAATGACAACTTTCTCTTGAGATTTGGAGCCAAATTACAGGGTAAAAATGACATGAAAGATGACAGCATTATTATTTTACTTCTACACACACAGAGATTGGTATGTCTATTAGTGCAATCTGTTGTGTGTTTTTAGCAATCTTTGTTGAATGATGTGCCAATGGTGACAGTTAAAAAATTGGCACAAAAAAAATTATCCCCCCCCCCAGGTTTGCATGCTTAAAAAGTATTGACGATACTTAATAAACTTTTAGAGTTTGTTTTTTAAACTTCTTCTGGTGTCTTAATTTTTAAGGTCCTACATAGTTATTTGAACACAACAATTCAATCACTGTCTGATTCTCCGGAAAAAAAAGACAATCCAAAGGTTTTTGTCCTGCAAACAATGCCAAAGATTGTTGAAGCCCATGCTTTCACTGTTCAGAAATATGTCTGTATTTATTTATACCTGTGTATATCCTTGCTGCTTATCAGTACGAAGTGCTGGCTAACATTAATATGTAACATCCTGCAAGGCTCTCTCTTTCTCTGATGTAGTTGTGCCTCCTAAAGGAGAGTGAGTCGTGTGTTATCGCAGCCCAGCAGAGTGATGCTATCTGCAGCGTTCGACTAGTTTCCATTAGGGAATTACCAGGTCAGGTTGGGGGGGTTGGAGGGTAGGGGCTGCAGAGCAGACCTGCGGTAATGAAGGAATTCGCCTTCGTTGTTCGGCCAGAGGAGTATATCAGCATTTCTATATTACTCCACATGCTGGGCCTGCACTACGAGGAGATTAGGAAAGAGACTGGGATCGTACATCAGCCTCTGTGTGCCGCTGACACAACCGAGAGATAGACCGGAGAAGAATCGCAGCAAGAGCCTTTCAAAACACCAGACACCTTGCATAGAAACGAGAATGTAGTCTCCGTGTTTGTACTGGCACGGATTAAATCCAACTGTATCAGGAGGCAGATCACATGAGCTTCACTGTCTGCACTCCTATTGGTAGTCGACGGATCACGTTGATGCTAATTTGCATAATATTTTATGGATAACTGGCAACAAGCCTTGATGTTGAAAAAGCATAAATTCTGCCTATTTAATTCCGCTGAACTCCAGCAAGCTGTATTTGAATGCAGAAATACAGACCGTGTGTAAGAAATAATACTGCAGAATTAATTAATTAAGAATTAATTCAACATTACATAAGTAGAACTGCTAAAAATGGACATTCAATGAGAACAAAAGTGTAGAATGGGTCATTATTAAATGTTATTTAAAGAGTAAAAAAGAATCCTAAAAAACATGTCATGGTTTCCACAAAAATATGAAGCAGCACAACTGTTTTCAACAAAGATTATAAAAATAAATATTTCTTGAGCAGAAAATCAGCATATTAGAATGATTTCTAGTTGATCATGTGACACTGAATACTGGAATAATGATGCTGGAAATTCAGCTTTGCCATCATATGAATAAATTACATTTTAAAACATATTGAAATAGCAAACAGCTGTTTTCAATTGTAATTATATTCTACAGTTTTACTGTATTTTACTGTATTTTTATCAAATAAACGCTACCCTGGTGATCATAAGAGATTTCTTTCAAAACATTTTTAAAAATCATATCCAAAAATGTACTAGCAATTTTAGACACTGTTTGCACCAAGTAAAAATAGCAACAAATAGCTCATTTGTATTAAGTGCAAAAAGTGATGATATTTACAGTGCAAAAAAATTGTTACACGTTATTTGTGTTAAAAAACATCTGACCGATTGTAGATTAGTGAAAATAGCATGTTTATATTCAGTTTAAATAGACATTGCCTTAATATCATCCATCAGGAATTGATTGGATAATGAAAGTCTTGTAAGACTGACTGTTGGGGAATGGCAATGGAAAAATGAGATGGATTGATGATGTCAACCAAGTTACTGAATTTAGATGAAAATGACCAGTAACGTGTTAAAAAAGCAAACATTCAATTTGAATTTCATGTTGACTTTAACATCTAATGAAACAGCCTCATTTAGCAGAAATCCCCAGTTGTGGAGCAGTGCACATGTTTACAGCTTGACCTCCAGCTAAATTTGATATCAGCAGGTCCTCTGTGGCCAGTCCTAATGAGGGTCCCCTGGCTATATTTTGCATTATGTATAAAATGTTTTCCACTGCAAAAATAAAACCATGTTTTTAAAGCAGGCCAATGGTATAATGAGGATGGAGAGAAGTTTAAGTAATGTGTCAGGCCTCCTGTTTTAATAGCACTGCTCCCAGGAGGTTACAAATATGTGAGTGTTATAGCAGAATTTTATAGTAATTTGACAATGAAAGTCCACTGGTTATTGACTATACACACAATGCTGCACATGCTGTAATAGATCGAAGTTAGACAAGCTTCTTAAACAAGCTCCGAAATCAAACTCTGAGAAACAAATAACAAAATGGTGGCATTTTAAAGCATTCAATAAAAATGGAAGTATGTAATGTCATGCCAACAAACAAAAGGCCAACAACAAATAATTATTTGTTTCCCTGTTTGCCATTGGTTGGGAAAACAGACAGCCCCCCCCCCCCCCAACTCTCACGCCACTGTTTGAGATGATCTGGGGAGCATTTCCCCAAAACATCGTTAGATAACTATAGTCGTTACTTCCATTGAACTCTATTGGTATGGTGATGACAGAACTTGCGACCATAGTTGCTTTTGGGAAATGCAGCCCTGACTGTTTCTTACTATGTTGTAATCATTGAAGTACATCTCATATCTAATGAAAAAAAAAGACTGAAATCTCCTAAACTCCTGGCAAAGATTATGAAAAAAAATAAATAAAAATAACACTGTATATCTATATATTTTTTCAATATAACTAAATTCCTTAATTCATTCATTTCAGTTCAGGAAAATCAAGCTACAAATGGCTTACTTCTAAAGTAGCTGTCTCTGCACGTTAAACTTGGAACGAATACGTATTTTAGCATAAAAAAAATTACACACTTCATCTTTAAATCTCTTGTTCCACTTCAATTTTCTCTTAGTATCTTTACAGTAAAACTCTTTACAGTAAAACTCAAAATAAAGGCAATGTCACTTCTACGCCACCACGATTACGCGTAGCATAGTGTTCGTCTCTTCCACCGACTGTCAAAACACTGAAAAACACTTTGCATGTCCAAGAATCACAAAGCCAAATCAAACGCACTCTGGATCCGCCTCAGGCAAAGCGGGCCCCTGTGAACGTCTGTCAGTCCGGCAGAGCCGAGCAAAACGAGCGGTTTTGTCGAGCACAGCTTCAGTAAAGCAGAAAGGAACTCACCCAGCGGCTGTCCTGCGATGATCCTGGTGTTCTCGCCTGCCACGGCCGCCCGTGCGTTCCTTTCACTGATGTACTGGACGAAAGCGAAGCCCTTGTGCACCGAACAGCCCACGATCTTGCCGTACTTGGTGAAGATGACCTCGATGTCGGTCTTCTTCACGATGGCGGTGTTGAGGTTGCCGATAAAGACCCGTGAGTTGAGGGAGCGTGGGTCGTTCTTGTTAGTGACATTGCTGGTCTGACTCTTCCCGTTCATTCTTCTCCTGTAAAGCAGAGACATGATGGGAACGACATCAACCACACCTGATGTAGGGAATGTGTGTGTAGCATTTAAAGGATGCTTCATTGTATAAATGTTGAAATGTTTAATAATATAGATTGTTATAGTCTGTGAAGCATCCCTTTTGGAAATGAAACCATATTTCTACCAAACGACTTTAGCATAGCATTGGGATCAGGCTTGAAAAACACTCCTGTCATTTTCCTCTGATTTGGGTACCATGACGTCAATATTTACCATATTAAAAAGGAAGCCCAGAAATGAATATTGTGTCATCATTTACTAAGTTGTTCTAAACACTGTTGAGCACAAAGGAAGATATTTGGAAGTATGTTGATAACCAAACAGTTTTGTAGCAATTGACTGCCATAGTATGGAAAAAAATACTAAGAAAATCACTGGCTACCGCCAACTGATGTGTCAACAATATTCTTCTGAATATCTTCTTTTGTGTTGAGCAGAAGAAAGAAATTCATGCATGTTTGGAACAACATAAAGGTAAAGTAAGGTAGAGTAAATGATGACAGAATTTAAAAATGTTTGTGAACTATCCCTTTAATAATATATATAATAAAAAGTTCTGATATTACTGAGAATGATTAATCAGTAATGTTATTGAAAGATTTTTTGTCTTTGTATCCTTAATATGTCGCCAACTCATATTTTTCAGCCACTTCTCTCCAACTACCTCTGATATAGACTAGAAACAGAAACCACATTCATGTTCCAATCACATCCGGATTATAATGCAAAATCAAGTACTGCTCAACATTTTACACATGTTGTAAACCCTGTTTCACTTATTTAAAAATAAAAAACTGACTGCAAATGTTGGCTTATTTTTAGGAAACAAAGGCCAACAAAGGATGTCAAGGAACATCTCTTGGCTCAACGATGTTGTTTGGAGATCATGTATGATGGAAAATGGAAGTTGGTGATCTGGTCCAAAAAATACAATAAACATTAGTAACCTGTTCAAAAGTACAAATAATATAAAATAAGTCCTCTATCCATAAAATTGCTTTCTCCAGTGGAAAAGTCATCTCGTCTGAAGTAGGAAAGATACACGGATGTTTACAAGCAAAAATAGTCCAAAACAAATATGTCATTGGTTTTTGGTGTAAGAGGACAACAGGAGGTGGACTTTTTCCACTGGAGGAAGCGATATTATGGATTACGAACTACTGTTTAAAGTTAAAAATGCCTTTAAAATAGATTTTATTTCTTACAAACATGCAACTTTTCATTTCACAAGACAAAAATTGATGAACTGGAATTGTGTGGATTACTTGTGGATTATTGTAATGTTTTTATCAGCTCTCATTCTGACGGCACCCATTCACTGCAGAGCATCCATTTGTGAGCAA
The DNA here is from genome assembly GCA_003573665.1 of Oxygymnocypris stewartii. Classification (NCBI taxonomy): domain Eukaryota; kingdom Metazoa; phylum Chordata; class Actinopteri; order Cypriniformes; family Cyprinidae; genus Oxygymnocypris; species Oxygymnocypris stewartii. The sequence goes on along the minus strand of QVTF01022340.1, from coordinate 540,447 downwards.
GTGATGTAATGCTACATTTCTCCAAATCTGTTCTGATGAAGAAACAAACTCATCTACATCACGGATGGCCTAAGAGTGAGTATACATTTTTCGTTTTTAGGTGAACTATTCATGTGATATTACATTTATCTACAAACTTCCAAAAAACTTTCTAAAGGCACTTGCAGTGTATTCTACGTCCCTGACTCAACCTTCACATTTTACCATCATAAAGATTTTAGGATAAGACACTGTATTGTTTCCTTATCATGATAAAAGAACAGCTATTGGAGCGATAACAATAATTACACTGCTGTTTTATGGTATATAGCCAACAGACTTGTTCCTACTGATTCTTTGAAAAGATTGTGTCAGCGGCAGCACCGGCGTTTTTAACATTCACACCGCCCAGCACACTGAATATGTGCGAATATAAGTGAGAGCTGGTGTGTGTACGTGAGAGATGCATTTGTGTTTGAGAATATGAGCATGCTGGTGTGAAGGCGAGAAAGTGAGCGGCGCGCGGCTGAGAGAGAGTAAATGAAGGCCTCAGTTTTATGCAGTCTCTGTATTATTCAGTGAACACACAGTCAGGCAGTCTTCACATCAGAGAACAGAACAGCAGCGAGATCCTCCCATTGGGTGTCATCCAACTCCCCTTCCCGCACACACACATTCAGAGACAGTGACTGCTATTGTCTGAGACAGAGATGCATTATGTTCTGTCTCTCACGCTGTCAACGACCTACTCTCACAAGACAGCAAGAATGAACACGCAGCTCCACGGAGTCACAAGTGAGACAGTGTGTCTGAATCAAAGGCGCTGACCGAATACGACCAAATATATACTTGGTATTTGTTGAGTGTTGAGTTGCTCCGCTGATAAGTCGTTCACACTGACAGTGATTTTAATCACTGGAGGTCGACAGGTCACTAGTAGGCATGACTATTTATGGGTGCCATAATGTTATTAGTGGGCTGCATTACCATAGATTTCAGAAATCTGATATTGTTGGCAAAAAATTATATAAATAAACATTATGCAAGGAAAAATGTTTGTGCATAAATTGTAGCAGTGAAAATGAACGACTTCTGGTCGATGCAAATTGTCGGTTTTTGCACTATACAACTTTTTACAATCACAATCTTTTGCAATAAACAGTAGATACCCGTGGAAGCCTGTTTCTGCCACTGAATAAACAATAAAACGGTAATTGCAACTTTTTACTTTTTTTGCAGTTGCACAATTGCAAATTCAGACTTTAGTCTCAGAATTGCGTGATATAAATTCGCAATTCAGAATTTTTCTCAGAATTGTTTAACATTAACTCGCAACTGAGTGATAAAGTCAGAATTGCAAGATATAAACTTTCATAAAAAAATTAGGATCAGGTTCGATTTTCTGCGTTTTCACATCCGTGGCATTCACTTTGATAGGAAAGGATGAGGAATACGAAAAACTGAAAAATGCATGCAAAAATGTCGGTGTGCAATGACCTTCAGTGTTATTTTAGTATTATTTCGATATGATTATAGGATTTATTCATATTTTAAATGTTAACATTTTAGTAATTATATTTTTATCATGTTTATTATTTCTAGTCTTAATATTTTTTTTGTATTAGTTTTAGTAATTTTTATATTTATACTTATTTCAGTTAGTTGCCAAAGCAACATTTCTGATTTTAATTTAAGTTGAGTTTTTTCATCTAATATTTATTTTATTTTAAATGTATTTTAATTACTGAAAATAATTTTAATAACTTTAAGTAGTAACAATAATAATAACAACTACACTGTTGAGTGTGTGTTAATGGAGAAAAAAATGAGAGTTGTGAGGTAGGCAAGAATGTGCACATTTTTATTAGTAAAAGATAAAAGATACATGTTTTGGCATGTGCATTCACAATTATTTTCTTTGGTATAGTTTGTGGTCTGAGTTACAATTCATGTAAATATGATTTACTTCCTTATGTAAAATTGATGTCAAGACAATCAGTTTTATCATAACGCTGAATAGCACGTTCCTGATGCGCATTATTTTAATGTATAATACTTATTAAAGGAAATACCGAATGCGGTAACCCAGAAATCAAGTTCAGCATACACTGCTGCTCTTCTTTCATGTTCGTGTGAAACAGGAAAAATCGTGTCACATCGAGGTTTGTATCTGATCACAAACTGACACTAGTATTTTGTGTCGACGTCTTCAAACTCCTGTTCGAATTTAAAGCTCTCTAATGTCACTGAGAAATGAAGATTAGATTTATTTATCTTGGGGACCAAAGGCTTGAATAATGGATCCAATACTAGTAAATAGGATTAGTTGCCAAGGTTACCTGCATTCTGTAAACGGTGTTGGCTGAAGGCTCACACATTCAAACACACGCGCCGACACACTCGTGCTCTCGTGTGTGCAGTCATTCATGGAGACAGAAATTGGAATAGTGAAATATGCCCTCTTGTAATTTCCCAAGCCGCAGTGTGGCCACGGGATCATGCCATAAAAACAGCAGAAAACTCTTTCATGCTGGACAGGGATCATTTCGCCGAACAGACCTGCACTGCTTGTACATTCCTCTTTTTCTAGCACTCTCTTCAATTTCTTTCCTTCACTTCTGCCCACAGAGAGAATATAATTAGTCTTTGAAATCTAAGTTGCTTCTCCTATACAGAAATGAGATTAAGTGGACTTTTAAGAATAACAACTCAACTGTAGGGTCTCATACTTAGAGCTTAACCTTAAGGTCATAAATGGGGGCCATGTGGGTTTTGCTCACCAAAACACCAATTAAATATTAACTTTTTCTATTTAAAAATATTTTTAAATGTAATTTATTTCTGTGATGCAAAGCTGAATTTTCAGCATTCTCCAGTCTTAAGTGTCACATCATCCTTCAGAAATCATTCTAATATGCTGATTTGCTGCTAAAAAAACATTTATGATTATTATCCATATTGAAAACAGTTGTGCTGCTTAATATTTTTGTGGAAACTGTGATACATTTTTTCAGGATTCCTTGATGAACAGAAAAAAACAACAGCAATTTAAAAAGAAGAACAACAAAAAAGGCAATAATTTTAAATTGAAAACTTTAGAAAACTGATTGCTTTAATAAATTCCTATTGAATAGAATATATTAACTTCTATCAAAAAAGTAAAGAGCAGATCCACATAAATTTGATAGCTTTATTTATAAGCCTTAAATGTCAATAATTGTCTCATTTGTGTCTATCATTACATCAAAATTTGGAGCAAAATATATCGACAAATCTCTTTCATATAGAGTAAAAAGAGTGTGTGATTGAAGTTTTTTTTTTTTGATTTATTAAATTAAGTTTTTTTATTCCAATTAAAAATAATATTTTAAATACATAATACAATAAATAATATAATTTTATGATGAGGATGAAGATTATAATAACAATGATAATAATAATAATAGTTTATTAAAACCTGTTAACCCGCACCAGGACACCGGCAGCGCACTGAATGCTCTTTGTTTGCACGTCATTGTTTACGAATTAAATAAAACTGGACAAAATTAATCTTGACAAACTATATAGGTCTAAGCATTGATTTTTTATTTAAATTGATAATAATATGATCAAATAAGTAAGTATTTAAGTTAAGTAAATGATTTTCCTGTGGATCAGTGGTAGAGCATTGCGTCAGCAGCACAAAAGGTTGTGGGTTCAATTCCCAGGGAACACATATACTGACAAAAATAATTAGAGCCTGAATGCACTGTAAGTCTCTTTGGATAAAAGCGTCTGCTAAATGTAAATGTAAGTGAGTGAATCTTGCAGTCAGTGCAGATGGTGCATGATTGTATTTTGTTATATACATATAAAATTACTTTTTTGTTTTATGGAATCTAATTTAGTTCCTATTATTACATCAAATCCTGGAACAAAAAACTCAACAAATGAGATTTGATGAGCTACAGATGAGGGGATGATTTTCAGAAAATAACTATTAAAATGTTCAGCTTTTCTTCACTCAAAACTATTGTACAGCTTCAGAAAACTTGTAATAAAGAGTCAGTTGGGACACTTTTATGGTACTTTCATGGTGCTTTTTTTGAAGCTTGCCGAGTTCCCATTTATTTTCTTTGTGTGGAGAATTAAGCTCTATATTTTCTTTGGTGCTCATGAGTCATACAGGTTTGGAAGGACATGAGGGCGAGGAAACGATGACAGGATTTTCATTTTTGCTTGAACTATTCCTTGAGGTCTCCAGCACTGTGAAACCTTTGAGCAATAACATTCTCCTTTGGGTATGCAGCTCTTGGGGGATTCATGGACGATAAATTGCGCCCGAATCTGAAAAAGCTGTTTGACAGAGAACAAGCTCTGTAATAAACAATACAACCTCTGTACCGCCTGTCCCCTTAAGAACATTCCTCTGACTGATGTCCAGGCCCAATTACAGTGCCGTGAGGTTAGCGCTTTTACACCACCTCGATCTTTCAGAAGGACAGAGGCCTTCTCTCCCTCCTCCTCCCCCTCCTCCTCCTCTTCCTCCTCCTCCTCCTCCGGCCGGCAAATCAGCAGCCTGTTATTTAGAGCCTCTGCACTGGCACCCGTACTGATGATAGTGGACAGGAAGGCGAGAACATCCGCAAATCAGTAAAGATGTGTTAAATTGCCCCTCTTATCAGATAAATCTCTTGTGCGGAGCGTTTGTAGAAGATGGTCCAGCATCTGCCAGCTGATCTCTGGCTGGCCCGTGTTTTACAGCAGGTGGTTGTGGGATTCTCAATTGTCCGCACGTTATTCTCATTTCATGATGAATCTGATCACACATCTGCAAAAAACGAATGGAGGCTAAAGGGTGAATTACTTTATTCACTAACCACCCGCAATCCAGTGGAGCCGGTCACCATCTGCGCTGATGTGACGCTTTGCTGTGGCTATTGAAATTCAACATATTTAGTGCATGGGTTTTCCCATCAAGGCGCTGTTGGTTTCAGGTATTAGTTGAATAAATTAACTTGTGGTGTTATTTACTGAAATTCTCTTGAATATTTTAAGCACATGCTGAAAAATACATCAATTAATTTAATAACCAGATGAAAAAAAAATCCAACCACACACCACCTGCAATGACTGTTTATGTATTATTGATTTTTTTATTTATTTGTTCATTTTAGTTATTAACATCATAAATCTTTTACTGTATGAAAAAGAGCATATAATTAATATTAATATTTGGTCAGGATTTGAATGCAAGCTCCCTTGAATTCTGCCCAGAAAACACTTTCTGCCAGAAAAGCAGTCCTGAACACTAATTTATTCCCCTTATCTCGCCAATGGCACCAAGTGAGCCAGAACTGCCACTGCTGCCCCCTCAAAAAAGATAGGGGTGTGTGTGTGTGAGTGTGAGTGTGCGTGAGTGTGTGTGTGTGTGTGTGTCTGTGTGTGTGTGTGCGCGTGCGTGCGTGTGTGTGTGTGTGTGTGTGTGTGTGTGTGTGTGTGTGTGTTACTCTATAAACCGCACACTGCATGAGCCCTTTACGGTACAGTAAAGTCCCAGTAACAGCACGTCTGGATCTGAATGCAGGCAGCTCATGAACCACAAAAGACAAGGATTTAAGTTTAGAAACCTCCACGCTCCGTGAGCTCATTAAGAGTCTCAGAATCCCCTCCAATTGACATCCTGTGTGATTTCCAACTCAGTGAACGTGTGTGTGTGGCTCTGCCGAGACCCTGCCGCGCAACACTAGAGCACTGAGGCAGCAATCAGCCTGAAAAGCCCCTCAATCACACGCAGAGAAGACAGGAGAGAGACTGCTACACCTCGTGTGATAGTCTACCACAGTCACTGCACAGCGAGCACTGCCACAGGGTTCAAACCGTGTGACTGTTACCCAAACACCCCGGCTGCTTCCTCAAACTTCCTGGGTTTGAGTCACGATCACGCTCTGGCAGGAATACCCATAATGCCGCTGGGTAGAGAAAGACGTGCGTGAATGCAAGAATCAGCCATCACTCTGTGAACGAAACATGCTGTCTTCATATCACAGCATAACAAAGACTTCATGAATATTAATTAGGTTATGCTAAAACATTTTAAAAGTATTCTTTACTGTTTTTAGTTTAAGAATCTATGGAATGTACTAAGAGAGAGAGCTGGTTTGTAGTTTTGAATTGAGTATTTATTCATTTAGTATTGAAAATAATAATAATAATAAATACTTAATAATAACTATAATTAATATAATTATAATGTATTGAATAAATAACTAACTAACTCAAAAACTAACTGAATGAATAATAAATGAATAAATAACTGAAGAAAGAAAGAAAGAAAGAACGAGACTTGTAGTTTTCATAAAGTTATTTTTTGTTTGTTTTGTAGAATTTAATATAACACACACACACACACACACACACACACACACACACACACACACACACACACACACACACACACACACACACATAAATAAACAAAAATATGTAATAATATATTATTCAAGTCTTATCTCATTAATAATAATTGAATTGTACTTATAAAATAGTAAATATTAATCAGGTGTGTATAATAATAAAATATTAGATAATCAGTCAAAACTAAATTCTAAATATTTGATTAAAAATATTTAGATAGGAATTGAAATATATTTATATACATATATAAAAAATATATATATTCAATAATAATATTATTCAAGTCTTATTATCTCTATTACTGATTGTGCTAATAAAATATTAAGTGTCAAGTGAAATATGGGTCTCTAATACCTCCTAATAAAAGTTTTGTTGCTCATTACACTTGATTTGAAGATTGCACTGGAATGAACTGCGAGCTGTCTGCGCCAGAAAACATGGCCACTGTCGCTTTCCTTCACTGCTGACAGCCCCTCGGCAAGATGCCAGTGTACTACATACATCCCTGTCGCAATAAGTGCTGGAACAATATCATCAACACAACATTTGAAACTGAACTGCTGATGAAATACCCACAGCTATGGCTAACAGTTGAATTTTATATACAGTAGAGTTTACCAAATCAAGCATCTTGGGAAACTTTATAAACTTTGGTTGTGCTTGATATAATTGCTATCGTGAATCGTGATGCTTTCCTCATGATTTTCACCTTGTGAGCAACAAAGTAGGCAAGAAAAATCCCATAGACTTACAATGAAGCAGGGACCTGAGCCATATTTCCAGACTAGTATATCACAGAGACTTGAGGGCGAGCGCTTCTGCATTAGGCCAATACGCAGCCACCTAGCAACCATCCAAAACCGCATAGCCACACCCTGGCAATAAACCAAAACAGTTTTGCACAGGCAAGCAGCACTCATATTGGCTTTTTCCACAGCACACCGGAGCAGAATGCATGGAAGTCCTCGCTTCATTCTGTCTTCTCTACAGCTCTGCACTTTCCAAACACTCCAGAATCAATCAGCATGGAAGCAAATGACGACGGACTGTGGTGATGGAGCTTCTGATTGCCAGAGAGCGCTCTTATCAAACGGACACTGAAGAAATGCTGTCAATGACAGGACTTAATTGCCTGGCTTGTGTTTCTGACACACTGCAATGATATTTCCGGGAAAATACACAAACAGGGAGATCTAGGGAGAGTGACACAAAAAAAGATGGATTCAAAGTGACAGTGAGGGTCATGTTCATGAAACAGTGTCATTTGTGCTCCATTAGTGTCTCCGTGACTTACTCTTTATTGTTTGTTTTTTCCATTATTATATCAGGCAATTTTCTTGTTCTAGTCTAAAACAAAACAAAACAAAATAAAATACTTATTTTGTAATATCTGTGTGTGTGTTTTGTGTTTTTGTGTGTAGAGTTTTGAGAAATGGAGCCATAGTTTCAAAACCTGTGTAAGCATTTTGAAAAACTGTATTAATATGCGCTATTTTGTTTAAAAATAAAATTAGAAATATGCTATAATTAGTGTTAGTGGGTCATTCTCATAAAACAGGACAGGATGTGTGTAAAAAAAATAAACATGATCTTTAATTTATTTATATAATTGTTTTAAATGGATTAAAAAAAGATATATATATTTTTTTTTATAAAATGAAAAATAATTTTAAATACAATTTTAAATGTAAATATAGAAAAAAAAGTAATAAGTGTAATTATTTGTCATTGTAATTATATATAATTATTATTATTTAGTTAATACTATTTAAGTAATAATTAGTTGGATTAATTTATTGTGTTTGTTTTTTATTTCATTTCAATTAAAATTAATGAAAAATTATTTTTAGTATAAGTCGGTCAATCTCAGAAAACAGGTGTAGAAAAGATATTTAGGTTTTTATATCTAATTTAAATATAAAATGAAAAATTGTGTATTTATTTAATTGTTGGTTTATTTATTTGTGCATGGTTTATTCATTAAAAAATGAAATCAAATACTGTTAGTATTAATGATGGTGGGACGACCTCAGAAATCAGGAACATAGAAAAGCAAACATTTCTTTGTAAACTGTTTTAACTTGTATTTTTGCATATAATTCTTCACACAAACATAATTAGCCAAACGCCAAACTACACACAGATGTGATAAATGTAAAACACTACTGCCATGTGTCTTTTGTTCAGAGTGCAGTGAAGCACAGGAGTTTGTCATAGCTCTCGCACATACTGTACATGCACATATACACTGTGTGTACTGTATGACTGATGAGTTTTACACAGTTATGCAACTGAACTGAATCAATACTGAACTGACTTGAGCTCTATTGACTTGTTAGAGCTGCTTTACAGCAGAAGGTGAATTTGATACTATTGTAAAGCTGCTGTGGAATTTATTTTTTTATTTCCATATTCCATGCACGGCCCTTTTTCTGCGATTGACCCACCACCACTAATTTGTTGCATATTGCAGGAAAGCACCTCTTTCTCTCTGTTGTGTACCTGAGACAAACAGACATTAAACATGACACAACAACATAATCACATGCAAGAAGAATGTCAGGGAATGTTTTACACGATCACGCAGCTGTTTGATGTCTTGTTCATCACACTCCTGACTCATTTATCACAAACTTGTTACCGCAGCCGTCTGAAATACAGGTGAATGTGAAATAATCACAGGGAAGGTTTTAATGAGAACGAATTACAGCTTGTTTACGTTCAGCTCTGCACGTAAAACATAATCGCTGCTTATAATGAGAACGTTCAATCCTCACAAACACCTACATAAAAACAAGTTACTTCAGATTAAACAGCTATTTCATCATTATTTAAGTACTGTTTAAAACTATTAAAGACTCTGTGCTACAGACTGACAGGTGAGGAAAGGACTGTTTTTATCTCTAAATGCACAAAATGCAGGACAAAGAGAGACTTTACATTCATTATAGTGCACTAAAGAGCGTATATAAATATTTGAACATTGACAGTGAAAGTGGCAGCTGCTTCCTCGTATGAGCTGCCACTCTGACAGTCTGATGACATGTTTGTTATCAGCCGCTCTGATTGGAGAGAGAAGCAAAGGCACTCTGAGGTAATTGGGTAAAAATTCTGGCAGTGAAAGCAGCTCACGGTAATGACAGCCTTGCATATTAAAAGCAAAAATTCAAAACATTTCAAAGTGACGGGTAAACACAGCTCTACAGCCTTAATGTTAAGATAAAATGTTTTTCTTTATTTTTATTTTACAGTGTAAAAGGCTTGGCCTGAAATATATTGGAATATATTTTTCAGGCCAATATAATGTGTGCCTATATATACAAAAACACACACACACACACACACACACACACACACACACACACACACACACCTTCGTCACCGGTCACCGGTGTGTATTGTATGAAGCACATCAAAAAGCACCTGCAGGGAGCTCCATGATCACACATGACGAACTGCGTGCTGATTCAAGAAAAAAGTGCATTCTTAATGGACAAATCTGTAGTTAACGGAAGTAATCAAGTTTCCTAAAAGACCAAAACGCAGCGTGAAGTACCACAAGAGTAGTCCAAATGACTTGTGAAGTCTTCTTGAGTCATATGATAGCATTTTGCAAGGAACAAACTACTATTTGTCATTCACTGATAATCTTCCCCGGTGCTGTTGTTTTTTGTGTTCTGAGGCAGAAATAAAGTCTTATGGGGGAATATGGGATGATAAAAAAAAATTGTGAACTACTTTAAAGTCTTACAGGGAGAGCAGCATACTGCTCTCCACAGCTGAGATGAATTTAGTGAATCACTGCAATGCAACGGGGTAGAGTGTATGTGTGTGTGTGGACACTGGACACGCATGCATATTTATGTGCAAATCCTGCTCTACACTTGCCTGTGGGTGTGTTAGTTAGAGAAGATACTCTCTCTTTCTGTGTATAATGAGTCAGGGGTTTTCAAACTTTTCGTTGACCCTGAAATATGATGATAACCCTTACTAAAAAAGATAGGTACAGGCAAGTATACACTACCACTTAACAAGTTTGGGGTCAGTATTTTTTTTCCATGTTCTTTTTACCAAAGCTGCATTTATTTGACAAATATTAAGTTAAAAAAACAGTAGTGTGAAATGTTATTACAATTTAAAGTAACTGTTTTTAATTATAATATATTGTAAAATTTAATTTGTTCCCATTACGCAAAGCTGAATTTTCATGCATCATGACTTCAGCCTTCAGTGTCTCGTGATCCTTCTGAAATCATTCTGAAAAATGATAATAAAAAAGTTCAAAAGAACAGCATTTATTTGAAATCTTTTGTATTAATGTACAAATTTTTACTTTTACTTTTACTTATTGAATTAATGCAAATCCAATATCATTTTTAACTGACCCTAGATTTTTGAACAGTAGTGTATAATAGTAAATATTAATAAATATATATTTTTTTGCTTTTTTGCTTATAAATATACATGTAAACATATAATAAATATAGAAATATAATCTGGAAAATATTGACTGTTTTTCTTCCCTATTGATAGATGTATAGAAAGAAAAAAGAAATCAACATCATTTATTTTTTAAAAATACAATTATTTTGAGAGTGTGATTAAAAGTGATTAATCTCAATTTCTAACAAGTAATTTGAATAAAATGGTAATAAAAACCAATGCAACAATTATTGATAATTGTTTATACTAGCGAAGCTATGCAAAACTCAACAGGGCTGATATGTTGTTCTGGATAGTAAACACATGGTTGGATACTGTCCTATGTCAAAATTCAATCTTCACTTTCCCGTTTCAAGCCCACTTTGACTGGATCTCTAGGTATTTCTGTTACTCAGACACAAGAACATGGTGTTACTATAGCAATACAAGGTCATGGGTTTGCTTCCCAGGTAATGCTTGAACTGGTAAAATGTACATCTTGAATGCAATGCATGTCGCTTTGGATAAAAGCGTATGCCAAATCTCGTTTCTGCTTATTTAATTTCAAATTGAAAAACAAACTATCAAAACGTACACGGACCTTTTATTCATCCTTTTTCCATCATTAACCCATATGAGCAATGGTAAAAGTGCTGCTTTCTTTAGCAAACAGCTCTAACAATGTATACAGTAGCTGCATGCTGTGTCCACAATTCTGAACAAGAACAGTCTGTCCTCTCAGACGCTGTTCACAAAGACACATAAATGATGGACGGAGCACAGAGATGCACACATAATGGAGCAGGCTAGTGTTTGAAGGTCTGACCTCAGTCGAACACATTAGTGGCTCTGAGTCATCGCAAGAACCGAACGTGAACTTGAGTGGAAAATGAGCGGACAAAAAGGGCTGTCCATAAACCAAGTGCCCCGACATTTCCCAAAGGATATAAAAAAATCTCAAATGGGAAACATTTCCAACGACACGTCCGCTGTTGGCAGGGCATAACCAACAGTTCCATGTGCTTTCTTGCCCTTCGTGAAACCACAAAAATGCTTGTGAAGGGAATGAGTGAATGAGAGCGAGAACATTAGCCAGTCTAATTGAGGTAGACTCAGCCCCCTGCCAGTCTGACAGAAGACACTAGGATAATTACAACTGTCAGGACGCCCAAATCACTCAGCCCAGTGTGCAATCACAGGTTGAGACCTGACATTAAAAAGCGACTTGTTGTCATTAGCATCACCGTAAATATCTGTGGCGTGATTTAGGGCTGCTTCCCAACCCTGATTGTCCCTTCCGTCACATTGTCTCTCGACTCTAGGACATCTTGTTTACGCCCTCCTGGATCGCTGATCTCAAATGACTTTTTGAAAGTCGAAGAGCCATTCACTAAACACTTGCGCCACTTTTGAGCATGAGATTCCAGCACGAGCACGTCTTAATCACTACACACCCACAATTCAGTTTAACAAAGCGCCATCTGCACTGATATGGCGTTGTTTGCATATTTAAATTAAGTCGCTGTCATTCTTTCTTTGCTCAAACACACATTCTTTATATGCAAATTAAGCTTATTACAGATTGCAGTTTGTTCTCAAAAGTCCGCATTTTGCTTGATGCAATTAATGTACAGAGCTTCGTTTAAAAAGGATGTTTGCGTAAATTCTCTATTGATCATGGCAGCAGTAATTCATCAAATGATGAAATGGAGAAAAGCGAGATTTTCTATTAAAATGTTTATTTCATCAGAACACCTGGATACTTTAAATGGAGAAAATAATGCATGTAAATTAACAATGCTATTAGCAATCAGATAATGAATTCCCAACACAATACCTGAGCTAAACCGACCCATCCGCCCACCGTATGCCCGCAAGAACAACTTCAATTTTTATTTCAGGTACTTTATTCAAGCAGCAAGTCAGTCTCGTCTTGCTTTAATGTGATTGATGTCTTCAGCTCTTTGATGTTTCAACCCTTGAGATGTTTTTCCGTGATGAATAAAAGGCAGGACTGGGAACGGCTCTAAACAGAATGTCTTGTAGAGATGCTGTTTTTCTCTCTCTCTCTCAGATTTCAATCTGACCAAAGGTTTTCTTCTGAGACTGGACAGAGTCTGGATAAACACCAGTGACATCACAACCATGTAACATTAAATGCTCCATCAAAGCTGGTTCACCACTACAGCTCTTAATTAGAAGGCATGATGCATGCTAGGACATGTCACTCCTCCACAGAGAGATTAGTAATTGCTTTACTCAAAGCTAAATATACATAATGGCACTGAAACAGGACAGCGAAAGCAGTACTCAACCACTGTGAAGATCCTTCAACCACTGTGAAGATCCATTCTTGGTAACACTTTAGATTAGGGAACATATAGTCACTATTAACTAAGGGTTTTCCCTTAGTAAACTCAGCTGCTTATTGACAGTCTGTAAGATATTTGTTGATGTAGTTATATGCAGGTATTGTATTAAAATATGGTTATGCACAATAAGACATTAATATGTGCTTTATAAGTATTAAAAACAGCCAATATGCTAGCTGATAAGTTAATAGTGCAGTGTTCTCTAATCTAAAGTGTTATCACAATCTATTTAACTTTTTTACTTCCCAATTTCCACCATCTTAGGTCAAGATATAGATATAAATAAGGAATTCATTAACAGTGAACCGCATCCACTGATACACTCAAAAAAAGTGATTTTAAAAGGAAAAAGTCTGGTTAATGAAATTATTTTTTGTTAAATTCACGTGAAAGTAAGTTCAGGTTGAGTTTATTATTAAATGCATTCAGTTTTTTATTTAATTATCTGCATTAAGAACACATTTATTCTGAATTTATAATATATGCAATTTACAATTACTTAATTTATTAATTTACATATTTGCACGTGCTGTTTGTGTTGTAGTATTTCTGGAAATATCTGGAGATTTTAAAACTTCATAGAAAAGGCCACAAAAGTCATCAAAAATAAAATAAAATAAATTGCTTTTCAAAATTTGCTCATGATTAAAATGTTGCTAGGATCACTTGAAAATGTACACAAATAGGGTAAGTTCAGGAAAATTGGGCACTTTTCCCGATTGAGATGTCTGTGATAAAATGGCCCAATCATCCTGTATTAATCTTATCTCTTTTCAATTCAATTCAATTAATTGTGCAAATAGCGAATTACCGAGCATGAATAATGCTATATATATTATAAAGCAAATTCAGCGAGGTGTATGATAACGATGACAGTTAATTATACGCATGAGGCAGCGCTATACCAGCATAGATAGTGCCTAGTTTAACTGGTATGTGGGTTGTAAATAACACACACATTTTGTGCAACTGTTTCTCTTATTTTCTCTACTTCACGCTCTCATTTTCTATAATTTTCCCCATTTCTCATCTTCAACACACACCATTCCAGTCATTTAAGCTTGTGGTTTATAAATATACAGAGCAACTGGGAGACGAGATTAGTAGTAATGGACTCATAACCCAACATCAACCCCTACTGCCAGATCGGTTGGCCATCAGAGAGACATCATTTACACCAATTTAAGAGGTTGAAGGGTAAATTGCACATTGTTTGGTGCTAAATTATATGTTGTGCTTCATTTCTTAATTAGATCCCTGAGCCGGGTGGCAGTGTTTATTGGTGTAGTATCTCTCTCACCATGCTTTCAGAATTACCGCAGCCCCTAAATGCTTTTTGTTCATGCGAGTAAAGCAGAAATAGACCTTGATGTTTCATAACACAACCGGACATAGCAGCGCTAGAGATGAATCTATTAGCTGAGGCGGATTCTTTGACAGCTACAGTGTAATTCAAGGCTGGAGTTAAAGCACAAGAAAATGAAAACGTAGGCAGGCTCAGTAAAAAATAAGTGCCTGTGACTACATTTGTGCAAAACTCCAAAAACATACCCTTACATACAATTGAATGCAGTTTCCAGCTGAAATGACCGCTTTCTATTATTGAATTTGCTGATGATACTGTGGTTCTGGGCCTCATTTCCGACATTGATGAGACCGCATACTTGGATGAGATAGAGAGACTTACATCATGGTGCCAGGACAACTGTCTCTCTCTGAATGGGAGCAAAACTAAAGAGCTGATTGTAGACTTCAGGAAGAGACAGCAGCGGCCCTACACTCCTCTTATGATCAGTAGGACTCCTGTGGAGAGGGTGAGCTGCTTCAAGTACCTCGGTGTAAACATCTCCGAGGACCTGACTTAGACTGCACACATTCAAACACAGGTTAAGAAAGCCAGGCAAAGATTTTACCATCTGCGACAACAGAGGAAATTCAGGGTCTCACCAGCAATCCTGAAAACTTTCTATTCAGGGGTCATAGAAAGTGTATTGACTCAGTGTATCTCAGTGTGGTATGGAAACTGTCCAATCAGGACTGCAAAGCCTTGCAGACAGTTGTGCGCTTAGCTGAGCACATCTCAGGGTCTGCTCTCCCCTCTCTGCAGGACATCTACCTCAAACGCTGCAAAAGCAGAGCTGCTAAAATCATCACAGACTCAAATCACCGTGGTAACCGTCTCTTCATTTAGCTGCCATCTGGCAAGCGCTTCAGGAGCATGATGGCAAAAACTGAGAGACTTAGGAGGAGCTTCTTACCCCAGGCCATCAGGCTCCTAAAATCAAATCCAGTCTCATAACATCAACATGACTCCATTTAATAATCAGTAAGATATTCATTATTCTCCACCATCCGTATTGCTGCTATGTATATACCCTGTACAACCTGTTTGCACATTCCTCTTGCATATTCCTGCTTATATTATTATTTATTAAGTCTACAGTATACTGTCCTGCACATTTTTTATTGCACATTTTATTTTATATTTTATTATTTTCTTACTTTTTATTTTTTACTTCATTTCTTTCCATACCTATATTTATGTATATTCTCTTGTGTTTGTATTCAATATAATTGCACTGTCCATGGAGCGGAACTGACTTACATTTCACTGCTAATTATATTCTGTATAATTGTGTATGTGACGAATAAAAATCTTGAATCTTGAAGCCAAGCACAAATAGCATGTTTGCATTAGCAAATGTGTGTTTTTTTATCTCATATCTTTTGTTAACATTATCATTCGGTTGAGGTAAAGTATTAGTGGTGCTAAGCTGTTTTCAAGAGAATTTTTAATCACAACTCAACAGACATGTCATTTACAAACTACCACAATATGCAGACCTACATCAACCAATGTAATAAAACGTTGCCAGATGCATGATCATCTGTTTTGGATAATACTAAATATCTCTTTTAGTGTCACTCAGTGTACATTTCATTTGTAAAGTGTAGATAGATGGCAAGACTGATTAAATTATAAAAAGTTAACACACCTTACAGTAAAGTATTAACTTTGGTACATAGCATTATGAAAACATAATATTGCAAGATTAATGTTCATCTATATTGTATAAACCTAGGGCTGGGTGGTATATCGAGTTTGTACAATATATCAATATATTTTTATAAGCGATACGGTATGAAGCAATACCGTTAATATCGAGTTTGATTCGAGCGCATCCAAAAAAACATCTATAGGGAGGAGGACACAGACTGAACTGCTGTGGAGAAAGTGCATAATACACTTTGTTCTAAACATGTGACAAGCTTTATATGAAGGGCTTAAACTCGTAAGATATAGTAGCCTATAGTTTATAGTTTCAGTTTAAAGCGGCTCGGCCCGTCAGATGCTCTGACAGAAAGCAAAGATCCATCTGGAATGCTGAATCCCAGACAATTTTCAAGCAACACCTGAAAACTCATCTCTTCCGTCATCACTTGACTTCGTCTTAAAAAACAAAAACAGAAAAAACACTTCAATCTCTTTCCTTAACTTTGCTCTCTTTCCCTTAACCTCTCACTGTCTGGCTAGAATTTGCTCTGAACAATGTCTAGAAATTTGTATTACAGGCACTTTCCTGTGTCTGTTTGCCTCTTTATAATGTATTGCTTATCGTATTCCTCAATTGTAAGTCGCTTTGGATAAAAGCGTCTGCTAAATGAATACATATAAATGTAAAGTGACCGTGATGAGGTAATCAAAATAGCCTTTTTACTCAATTAGTCTGTGCTTTTAACTTTCTTTTTAGTTTAGTAAATTTAACTTCTGCTTTAAAAGCATGGTTTTTGTTTTTAGATTACAATGTTAGAATGTGATGTTATTTTAACCCTTTTTTGCACACGATATAGGCCTATGCCTACATGGTAACATTCACTTTATTTGTTTATTTTTTTTAATCCAAATACAAAATACCGAGATATGTACAGCATACTGCAAATCAGCCAAAAAATACTGACATATGAATTTTTGCTCATATCGCCCAGCCCTAGATAAACCTGAACTCGCTTCTAGCATCATTTAATGGACATTTCATATTAATAGTGTAGCAAAACGTGCAGCAACGATGCAACATAAAATCATTTTTGCAGAAATGTCAACACGGGCACATTTTTCTAATGAGCCTGGGTTAGAAATGGAGGTGGAAGGATGCAGGAGAGAGAGAGAGAGAGAGAGAGAGAGAGAGAGAGAGAGAGAGAGAGAGAGAGAGAGAGAGAGAGAGAGAGAGAGAGCGGGACTCAAAAAGGGCAAATTTGATGAGGCTAATGAAATAAGAAGCATCTCGCTGAGCTACATGACTCTCCGTTTGTCCCTCAGAGAGTTTCCAGCCATCCGGCCTCTCGTTTAGTCAACTTTTTAGCCATAAATGACAGAGTTAATTAGCTGTTTTTCTAGCAGATGACCAAACACAAATCTTTCTGGGCCAGCAATAAGCTGGCAGCCTGGGATGGTCCGTGATGCCATTCCGAGCACTGCAGGGCCTGGAGGGGCCCCTGGTGGCCCCCGAGGCAGCATGAGAGGCCCCTGCGGCCACATCATGCAGATCTGCTCATTGCATTACCCCAAAAAATGTCCTAATGGTAGAGTGCAGCTCTTCAAACTCAGACAAACGGGTCTCTGTAGTCTCTCTCGCTCTTCAACTCACTGCACAAGAAACGTTTTCCATCTCTGCTGCGCTCAAATTATAGCCCTACATCCCCCTCTCTCTCTCCCTTGCTTATGTATCATCACAATATATTTGCTTCTGCTTTCACTGGTCTCCAGAGACAAAAAGTTTGGAATCGGCCTGTAAAGTGGACTTGGGGACTTATGACACATTTATAAGTAGCGTTTGCTAAAGCAGCATCCCTATGGCTGAATTCGGAATAGCATACCAGCACACTGCTCTTACTATCCCTGTGAAATAATTATAGGTAAAAATAGTATGAGCATTTCATTCTAGTATGCTATTACAAAATCAGCCTATTAGTTTTGTTAAAAGTAGTACTGCTAAAATTAAATCTCAGTTCAGTTTCTGAATTTACAGTGAATTTGAATTGATGTAGCAAACAAGATGTAGAATTGCAATTCTAATTTGAATGCAAGGACGTAGAAGCAAAATTAATTTAAATGTAAATATCAGCTGAAAATCAACTGCAATTTTTATCTAGAAAAGCAAAGTGTGACATAATTTCAATGTTTCCTTGACAAAATCTTGTTTGAAATTCATAAACAGTGGGGACAAAGATATAACAATATATGGATGGACGGACGGAGGGGGGGGGAGAGAGAGAGAGAGAGAGAGAGAGAGAGAGAGAGAGAGAGAGAGAGAGAGAGAGAGAGAGAGAGAGATAGATAGATAGATAGATAGATAGATAGATAGATAGATAGATAGATAGATAGATAGATTAGATAGATAGATAGATAGATAGATAGATAGATAGATAGATAGATAGATAGATAGATAGATAGATAGATGTAAAGAACAACAAACTTACATTAATGAAGGAAGAGCCACTCAAATTTGCTTCAGAAAATGTGAAGATCCATTATGAGATGAAGTCCTTCGTACACAAACGTTTCACTAGATGACCTCACTGAGACCTGTGCAAGTGCAGTCAGTTCTGACAGTCAAATTAGAGCAGTCGATCTGAGCTGCTGGAGAACTGTATGCGCCGATACGTCCTTGAGCTTTTCCTGTATAACAAACTGCTGGGTTTCTTTTAGAATGGCACTGAAACATGTCTTATTTTCTGCCAAAACTGAAGCAGTAAAATTATGAATAAAATAAGAAGCCGGTGTGGGATGAGTTATAAACCAAATATAATATTAAGGCTTAAGGATTTGTTCAAATCCCTTATGAATATGAATATTATTATAATTTTTTTTTATAATGATGTCTGCCTTAAGCGAAACTGAATACAAAGTGCAATAAAATACCATTTTTGGTCATTTATAGGCGTAGGAAATAAGGAAACATCAATATGAACAAACTAATACATGGCCTACAGTACACATATATTACATTATACTGTATTTTAAATACATATATTCATTTATTTTGCTGACTCCAAACTTTTGAGCCATAGTGTCTATTGGAGTAAAATGGAGAATATTTTCACATCAGTTTTGACTTACAGTAAATCACAGATCTCAATACAGTCTCAAATGTCAAAGTAGGATCAAATCCATGACCCTTAGGATGAAATTATCTCATAAAAGCATTTTACAATCGTGGCATTTAAGTATGTGAATCTGTCATCTACACCTACTTGTGCAGAGTAAGCAAAGTGCAGCCGGTCCAGATGGTCTGTGACTAGGGGACGGAGCTACTTCAGGACCAACCTATCAATGATATTAATGATGTGTGAAGGAAGAGCAACTGGTGTGTAGTCTTTAGGGTTGTTAAGATGAACACGGCAGGAAGTCTTCCAGACCTTGGGCACCTTCTGCTGACTTTAATGGGAGGGAAACAAAGTCCTGAAACACTCATCAGAGCTGACTGGAGCATATCTCCTACTCCCCAGGGTAGATTCCTGTGTGAAGATTGCCCAAGTCTCTCCTCACCTGGTCGACTGAGATAGGGTCGGACCACTGGCTCGGAGTCAGTTTTTCTATCGAAAAACTGATTCAGCTAATTAGCCCTGTGTAGCTCTGCTATCAACCTGTTTGTAGCCAATGATGGATGATGCAGTTTCCCCACAGAGACCCTCTCGCTCGGCATCCATCTGCTCTTCAGGCTTTATCTCCAGACACAAGAAGGTCCTTCTTTTCTTTTAAGCAGGACACTCAGGCCCTTCATAATTTTAATTCAATTCACGTTTATTTATATAAAGGTCTTTCCACAGTATATATTGTCTCAAAGCAGCTTTACAGAAAATGCACGTTTCAATGTTACAAAGTATCATAAAGGAAGATGATCAGTGTTTAAAAGGAAATAACTTTGTGCACTATAGAATTCAGAATTAAAGTATTGGCCCCATCTTTCGGATGAGACGTTAAACCAAGGTCCCGACTCTCTGTGGTCATTAAAAATCCCAGGATGTCCTTTGAAAAAGAGTAGGGGTGTAACTCCGGTATCCTAGCCAAATTTCCCATCGGCCTCTGACCATCATGGCCTCCTAATCATCTCCATACACTGATTGACTTCATCACTCTGTCTCCTCTCCACCAGTAAGCTGGTGTGTGGTGGGCGTACTGGAGCAATATGGCTGCTGTCGCATCATCTAGGTGCATGTTGCCCATTGATGGTGGTTGAGGAGATTTCCCGCTTCTATGTAAAGAGCTTTGAGTGCCTAGAAAAGCGCTATTTAAATGCAACAAATTATTATTATTGCCACGCCCTGATTTCTGATGCCATCACCAATCATTCGAGTTTGTTCCCTGTAAGTATGGTAATGATTCCCAGACGTTTACATTAGAGTCACAAACCACGGAGGGAGCCGCCTCCCGGATGATGCCATCGCTGTGTGAATTGGGGTGGATCGAGATTTACAGCATCAGGGTGAGATGAGGTTAAATGCTGTATCTCACATTGGGTTTTCTTATCAGGGAAGACAGCTAATTAGGGGTTTCAACATGACTAATTTAATTGAGCATAATTTTCTCCTTAGGTCCGCAGGCAACACACCAAATATAGATTTAATACAAATTGAACAGTACGTACTCATAGGAATTACACGGCACTAAAAGGGATTTAAGACCTTATCTGATGCACGGCTGAATATTTCTGCCGTTCTATAGCCCTGCGCTGAGTTCAAACGACGGAAGAAGAGCTCTCTTGGGGAAACTCGGATATCTCCTGCACATTTCAAACTATTTTCTGTATATTTTATGTCACAAGTATTCAATTAGCTTCCAAGAGATTCCGTCTCTAAATTCAATCTAACTTGCAGTAGTTTCAAATGCCAATATACTGGATAACTATGAAATTAAATAAGCAATGTGCACTTCTTAGGAATATTTATTATGAGAAATGTTTCATATTAGAAAGGAGCCAGACTGAATGCCTAGTTATATTTATATGGCTATTGTCAAAATCAAGGGTTTTTAATATTTTAGATACCACAGACCCCAAAATATGATCATCCTGGTGCAAGTTTAAAAGGTTGCTATATATTTGCATAAAAACTAGGTTATACTGTGAAAAAATATTGTAAATATGCATAACTTTGTTTTTTATTTACATTTAATATTTTAAAATATATTTACATTATATTATTTTACTACATTTGTCTGTAATTTTTTTACACTTAATTTTGTTACATTATTTTATTTATCGCAATCAATGTTTATTTCGTTTGTTGTTAGTTTGAACACCGGTGTAAATTATCCAGTATCTCATGCATCCTAAATAAGCAATGTGACTTCCGGAATATTTATTGCTTAAGATGCAATAAATGCACCGATGAATCTTTCACAATAAGACCAGAAACATTCATAAAGAAAGTAAATAACATCAATTTTGATTTCACGTTCACTTTAAGTGAGTCATGAAATCTAGATAAATGTCTGGCAGCCGTATTTGTATCCAGCACATTGAGACGGGTCACAAACATTTACAGGTTATAAATAGGCTATGAATATCAAGTTAGACAAAATGGCATCTCTGGTTTTGATGCATTTTAGCAGCAGGAATCATCCATCTTGGGAGTTCCTGTACGGGTACACAACACCCTCCGACGCATGCTAAATGCAATTGCCCTGCATTTTTTTCACCTAATTAAGATGTTACAACAGAGGACAATTCCATCAGCGGCTAAAATGAGGAGATACATCAACAACAATCCAGCATCTCGACAAGATGGTGAGACACAGAGGAGAAAAGAATTGAATTTTGGGTGTCTGATTATGATGGAATAGGCCAATCACTCCTTCTCCCGCACACACACACACACACGCTTTACGGTAAACACATCTATATTCACATTCATACTGCATACGCATTTGTATTCCTCTTCTACCCAACATGTAGCAGACCCTCTCTGTCTCCGATCTGTGTTATACCCATCAAAAAACCTATGCAAACACTGGATTCTGTAAAAACAACATGCTTCATATTTTTTGTTGGTGCATAATTGAGTGTAAATTAGCTTCCATTTGGCAAACGCTGTTATTTTGCTCTGAATAACAGAAGTGCATAATGTGTTTGCAGGTGGCCATAATCAGGAGCTGCTGTGAGCTCCAATACTACCACATCATTTAAAAAGCGTTGTTTGCATTGATATCAAAAGCACCCAAGCAAACCAAATCTGAGCCAGCAAATATTCATTATTAAGAACAGTTACTAGATTATTTATGTTAGCCGACAGCACGACTGGGCGATATTTAAAAGCCACAGCCATATCACCCTGCAGCCCAAAACCGGTTGCCCACTGAAGCTAAGCAGGGCTGAGCCTGGTCAGTACCTGGATGGGAGATATCCTGAGAAAACTAGGTTGCTGCTGGAAGAGGTGTTAGTGAGACCAGCAGGGGGTGCTCACCCTGTGGTCTATGTGGGTCCTAACGCCCCAGTATAGTGACGAGGACACTATACTGTCAAAAAGCATTGTCTTTTGGACAGTGAGACGTTAAACCGAGGTCCTGACTCTCTGTGGTCATTAAAAATCCCATGGCACTTCTCGTAAAGAGTAGGGTGTAACTCCGGTGTCCTGGCCAAATTCCCTCCACTGGCCCTTGTCAATCATGGCCTCCTAATAATCCCCATCCACTTGATTGTCTCTATCTCTCTCTCCTCTCCACCTGTAGCTGGTGTGTGGTGAGCGCACTGGCGCCGTTGTATTTCATTCATTAAAAAATTTCAAAATATAATTTTTTATTTCTTTAATATGTTTTGCCTAAATATATAATAATAATAATAATAATAATAATAATAATGAATTACATTTATATAGCGCTTTTCCGCTTTCTAAGCACTCAAAGCGCTCTACATTGTCAGGGGCTATCTCCTCAACCCCCACCAATGTGCAGCATGCACCTGGATGATGCGACGGCAGCCATAGTGTGCCAGAACGCCCACCACACACTAGCTTACTGGTGGAGAGGAGACAGAGCCAATCAGCAGATATGAGGATTGTTAGGATCTCAATACTCTCAATCAATACTAATCAATACTCTTAAAAGTTTTTTTTTTATCAAAGGAATTGTAATTATAATTTAGACAGTCATTTGTACCAAGTACATTCAAAACTGTCCTAGACGCAATAAAAATAAAAAGTAAATGGTTAAAAAGGGGGGGAAAAAAAGTAAATGGAAGAATTAATTAATTAATTTTTTTACAAAAAAACAAAACAATTATATTACTAAAAATAAAATAAATACATATATTTAATCATTTATATCCACCAAAGTAACAATACCTGGTAATAAGTTGCAATATTTACAACATAATTTAACATAAATATAAAATTTCTGAGTTAAAAAATCATAAATAAATGCACATTTTTGAGTGGAGATGCAAACAAATCTTTGAATCAGTTGTTATCCGATCAACAGAAATGGACAATTTGACAGTTTGAAGTACTTTGGAAATGCATTAAAAGAAGAAGAAAAATACAGTTAAAAATAAATCATGAACACAAGAAAGAATTAAATTGAATATTACACTAAAAATACAATTGTTTCTGTGCACCACTTTCTAAATTCCACATTGACTGAAAAAACAGCAACCTAAAACTGTGCCATCTAAATTAACTTGTTTTATTCTAGTCAAAAATATGATTTAACATCACTGAATCAACCTAAATACGTTCCTTTATACCAACAAAACAAATTCTTATGGGTTAAATCAGGTGGTGGAAACAGATAAATAAATGAACAAGTATTTTTATATATCATTCAATGAAACGGACAGTTTAAATAAATGAATCAACTAATCAGGCTTTAGGAAAGTTCATAGCTCAAGTGAAATGTGTTAACACCACTGAAAATTCACAATATCGGTTAATTGTATACTGCTAACATAATAATAAAAAGTATATTGCAAATATTCAATATATCACCAAGTCAGCATGTTAATCCACACAATATCTGAAATGTTCTCACAAGCCAGGTGAAAATGCTTTGTAAAAGCTTTTATGTTATTTCAGATTTTCAGTTTTCAAGCAGTTTTGCTTTGCTCGTGAAAACACCAGCTAAAAATAACTGGCTGAAATATAGCTAAAAACATCTGGCCAGAGCAACAGCGAAACAGATCGAGAGAAAGTAATGTCAAAGATACAAAATCCTTGTTTGATGGGATTGTGGGTAATGATGTTTGTTTAGACACAGTGTGGCGAGTGAAACTGTAGTTTAGCGGCTGGGTAATGTAATTACCACGGTGCCGTCAGAGCACTCTTGATCTCATTTAAATAGCGTGTTTGCTGTCACAGAAGCTGTTGACTCGAGTCTGTTTGTCTTAAATCACCCGATTTGATCCGATTTTGACATCTCCTTTCGCTGCATTTCTTTTTACGTGAAGCCACGAGAAATGATGTCAAGACGAAAACAATTCGGCCTCTTCCCGCGAGCCTACAAACAGCACCAATCAGAATTAATGCTATTAGCGGATTAGAGCCTTAGAAAGACTAAATATTTTGTCAGCTCTCTGTTTCTGTGTCTCTGCTACACCAGAATCTAAAGTTTAGAGGGTCACAGACAAGGGTGGAAAAAAGGAAACAAAGAGGATTATGGGAACACTTGAGAGAGGGAATATTTATAGGGGTCACACCAGGTCAGGATAAAGAGGAAGACCCTCAGGATCATTTATAATTAAATAGCAAAGATACACACAGCATACGTTGAAGTGAACGCTCTCTGCTCCTCTGAGTATTACGGGTTTCTTTTGTCTTTTTTCTGTCTGCTTGCAAACTAAAATATTGGCAAGGTAAGATGCCAGAGCTCAAGAATAGAGGACTTTAGAGACCTTAGTGGAAATATAAAACTGTATTAGAGAAAAAGCAACAGAATTTTCTAGCAGTATTAGCTCACACTGCAGTAAAAAGGTGCGCAAATCCATCTCAAACATAATCAGGTTTGGATTTGGTTCGTGTAAGTGCACTATTTCAGTAACTACATACTATTGTTTGCTTTTGTCACATGACACATGCTAATAAGATTTATGAAAGCCAAAACAAACGCTATCCATGTATGTGTAGTACACTGTTCAAATTTTGGGGTCAGTAAGAATTTCTTTTTGATGGTTTATAATGTTTCTAATCTCACCAAGGCTGCCTTTTTAATCAGAATAAACAAACATATTGTGGAATTGTATTATCATTTAAAATAACTGTTTTCCATTTGAATATATTGTAAAATGTAATATAGTCTTGTGATGTAAAGCTGAATTTTCAGCATCATTACTCGAGTCTTCAGTGTCACATGATCCTTCAGAAATCATTCTAATATGCAAATTTGCTACTAAAGAAACATTTCTAATTACCATCAAAAATGAAAAGCGGTTGTGCTGCTTAACATTTTAGTGGAAACTGTAATTTGGAAACCTTTTAAGAACAGAATTGATTTGAAATATAAATGTTTTGTGACAATTACTGTCACTTTTGATCCATTACACTCTTGCTATATAAAAACATTAGTTTATAAAAAAATAGAAAAAATCACACTGACTTCAATTATTACTGCATAAACAGTATACTTCTACAGTCAGTTTTCTCATTCAGGTCAACTAATGTCATGGCAGAGGAACAGTTTAACAAGGGCAAGTCATTATTAATGTCATACTTTACATTACCAGGTTTGTTTATTAATATTAATGTCTATTTCCTGAGAGAAACTACATAAAATATCATAACAATAATAATATAACTGTCATATACCACATTTGGCTTAACAGCATTTAAAGGTAACTCTAGCGCACCCTTGTTATCACCACATTAACACAAGCATGTAGGGCTGCGTTTGCAATACGTTGACTAAACGTTCTGGGTTTGCATACTCGCGTAAGCATATTTCTAGCCTTAGTGCTCTATATAATGTTTCCTCTCAAGCTCAAGCACGCACACACACTCGCTCACACACAACAGGATTAAGATACTGTAACCCAGCATATATTTACACAGTCCTGCTGTCATAGTGCTCCATTCAGACATGCACAGCTTAATCCCACAGTCTGGACCAAAACGCTCACGTGTTTCTATTGTTAAGCTGAATTGGAGGACGCCTGCCAGGACACACCGAGTTTAGGAGCTGTCATAAGAATTGGAGCAAAGAAAGGAAACCAAATCTGAAGCCCCCTTTCATGTTTCATGAGCTTCTGAATATAACACTGGCAACAATGGTGTAAACACATCCTATTGAATATTGTGGAGTTGTGAGTCTGGAAGAGCACCAAGCATTTGATTGCATGTAAAAAAAACATATTTTGTGCTTCTCATTCTTATTATTTTGCTGTCAAAAATAGAACAAAAACGAAAATTGTAATCGCTTTAGTTAATTCTCTTTAAATCTCTTTAACATCTCAACGGTTTCTCCTAGAAAGCGATGAGACCAAGTGAAGCCAAATTGATAATTAAGATTAACCAATTTAGTGTAGAAACAATTTTCAGAAACAGGGTTATTTTAGTATCATTGAGTCTACATAATTTAATATTTTGAATTAGTTTTTATTTTTAATAAAAACAGTTGTAATATTAATTTTAACTTTAGTAATTTAGTTGTTTTGGTCATTTTTGTGTCTATTCATTCGTTTTCATTAATTTTTATTTCTGTTTTATTTATTTTAGTACATCAAGTTCAAGAGAAATGTTGTAGCTGAAATAAAATATATATTTTTATATTATTATTCAATCAAAGTAACAAGTTCACGTAACATGCATGGTTTTAGTTTAAGTTTTAGTTAACGATAACCCTGCTCAGACATTTCTAGTAAATTTCCACAATTACTTAGAAACAGTATGTAACATATTGAATTAATCATGATATTTTAAAGCAGAAAGACTGAAGTAGTATTTTTCTTGTAAAATTATAACAATCTTTATTTACAACTTACAAACATATTTTGTTTACATGTAATGTCTTAGGCCACGTGTCTTCGAGATACAAAGTTTACAATCAAAAGGTTGCAATTCAAAAATATCAAGGAAAAATGAGTAGCAATGCTACAAAATCATGTTATATACTTATATACAATGGAAAGAAAGAAAAAAACTGTTACTTTGAAACAATTTTTACTCATAAATTGCTAGTGAACTTTGCAAATAATTACAAAAATACAATGCACACTAAAAGTGTATACTATTAACTGCATACAAAATTCAAATACAACAGTCGTCTCATTTGTGTCTATTTTGTCTTTCAGAAGAGACATTTTAGTAGAAACATCTGAATCCAGCCTGATACTTGGATCAAAACAATGAGCACTCAATTAAATCTCCTGAGCTGTGAAAGAGCACACACAATATAATTCTCATCTGGTCAGTTCTACTCCCATCTCATTTCCCAAAGCTCAACGTTTTCCTCTGAAATAACATCTCGTCTTTAAAGACTGTACCAATTATCCATGTTTGTGCTGATTATAGAGTTAGAGGGAGAATAGCAATGAAGAACGGCTGCTGACGGTAATTGTGGAATGATTAGGCCGCAGTATCCTTGGCCAGGACAAGGGTGAGACGGGGTATCATTTATGAATTTATTATTGATGTGCATGAGACTCCCCTGTCCCTCATTATTCAGGCTGAGCTAGATATGAATTTGCTTTCTCCAGTAATTAATGACTCTCTGGAGCAGTTTTATAAAGGATATTACATGTAACAGAAAGAGCGTGGACGGCAAAGCAACTGCAATTATTCAGTCCACCACAGAAAATTAAACAACATATTTATTTAAAACAAAAAAAAATATATATATAAGAAAAATATTACACGAATGTGCTAAAGAAACAGATTATTAGTAGATTATTAAACAGATTAAATGACAGGTGGAATTTGGTTTTAGCTGTCATAATCATTTGATTAAAATTCTATTATATGTAGAAACGACTGAGCATCATAATCTAAAGCTGCTTCATATGTATCTGAGATTTGATCACTCGTTCATCTGTCCTTGACGTTTCTGCCACGCAAAGCAAGACTTTATAATTAAAGCTCTGTTTAAAAAACAAATGAGCTGCCTTGCCACATCTGCTGTCTACATAGGGAGCTACTTTCTAAAGCAAGTCAAGCTAATAGCAGATGATTCCAGCTGAATTTGCTTTCATTTGCTGCTAAGCTAAGTATGTGGTAGTAATAAGCCGAAACAATACGCAAATATAGGAGCAAAGTTGTCAATTTTTTATTAAAGATAATTTTTAATTGATACTTGTTGTATTGAATAAAATACATGTATATTTATAATTTAATTCTCAGTTTGCCTTGTGTGAACGCCTTATTAGACAAAACGAGGCCATCTTTGAAGACAGCAAAACTATGCAGGCTTCGTGTAAGGACCACAAGCCTTTGCAAAAGAGCTTAAAAGTTAAAAAATGTGCTAAAATCCCCCAAAGTGGAAAGATTTGCTAAAATCCCCATCTCTCTTTGATTTTTGACAAGAGAGTTGAAAACTGTATTTATGGCTTCTAAGTATCCTGTTGATCTGGTTCAAGCCCTGCAAACCAATGCCTGGTTGACTGGTTAGTGCTCTAAATGCTGTTTCTTGGCACATTTGACTGAACTGTGTTCAGTTCCTTTCAGTTATACGGAAAAGTGACTGCTGATGTTACTATTCAGACCCATTAATACAGGCATTGCATGTTTGAACCAGCTTGTAATATTTCGATATTCCTTTGCCCTTATTTTCTGTCCTATTACATAAAAACTGCTGATCACAATACGGTTGTGTTTACAGCAGTTGCTCCTACTTAATTAACAGAGTGTGTTTTCCGGTGACAGATGCCTCTCTTCTTGTATCACTGCCATTGTATTTTCCCCAACTGAAATGTTTGTTTACAAATGCGTCAATCTGCTGCTATATATTTATTTAATTTAAATTGATAGTTCGTCCAATAGTTTACTCACCCTCATGTTGTTCTAATTTTCTTTCTTCTGTGCAACACAAAAGAAGATTATTTTGAAGAATGTCGGTAACCAGTTTTGGATCCCATTGATTTCCATAGCATTGTTTGTCCATACTATGTCAATGAGACTGAAATAAGGGGGAGTAAATTAAGACAAATTTTAATTTTTGGGTGAACTATCAGAATGTGGTCACTGGTCAAGTACTTTAAGCCATATTTTGTTGTTAATCTTATGTAAGCTTAGTTAAAAAAAATAATGGTGTTGTTATTCCTAAAAGCCCAACACAAAAGAAGATATGTTGATGAATGTTGGTAACCACTAACCAAACAGTTGCTGTTATCCATTCACTTAAATACTATAAGGCTGATGATTCACGGAGCAACTTTTTGAGCAATGTTGCCGGGCAACTTTGGGTAATATTGCCATCAGCGGACAACCATGTGAGACACAGGGCCCATAACGATCTAAAGTATCCAGATAGAAATGTGTTACCCATTCTCAATGGGAAAGTGCTCAAAAACAGCTGCCTGGCAAAATTGCTCAAAAAGTTGCCCCATTTATCATCATCCTAAGTCAGTGGCTACCAGCAACTGTTTATTTCCCAATATATTTTCCCAACAGATGAAAGAAATTTGGAACAACATGAAGGTGAGTAAGTAATGAGAAAATATTTTAAGCCTACTTTAAGTATATTTTGTTGCAAACTAAGCCTATAATTTAGTTTTTTATAAAATGATCTCGCTGCTAGTCCAAAAAATCCAATGAAATATGCATTTCCAATGAGAAATAAAGTATACACAGAATTATTCATCCATTTTCCTGTGGATGAAGTCCAGCTTTGAGTTTGCAGATGATTGATCTGGAGATCATGAACATTCAGAGATGACGTGCAGCTTCAGCGCCTTCAGTGCATACAGCCTCAAGCTATCACAACGGGCACCAGTCGCTTCCAGTGTTAGTGAAAACAGAACAAAACAACTCTCAGCAGATCACTCTTGAGTGATGCTTCAGAAAGCACAGGTGATGCCTTTAATAGTTAATAGTGCTAACTACTAATAATAAATGAGAGGCACATCCTGTATAGAAGAACAAAAAACTACTCAATTAGTAACAACAACGGGGTAACAACAAGCCCTTGACACGTCTTCTCTTTAGCAGTCTTTCTGAGTCGTATTCTAATCACCTCAGTGATTCACATTTTTCTCGCAGCATGTGGCATGTTTTGTAACAGCATCACAATCAATATGTTTTTGTCCCTCTCAGAACGTCACCTCACGCAGCAGCACCGCAAGAACAACCGCAGCTCTTCCCCAAACACAGTGTCTTTGTGCAGACCATTACCGCTCCGTTTAATTTGATAATTTCAATGGTTAAAAGCAGCAGGGGCTGCAGTAGGATTTGAATAGGCCAGATGCGCTGTGCCGCTCTCAGACAGGAGAAAAAAGACACATCAAATTCTTTTGACAGCAGAAAGACTCAATAAAGTCACCAAACTTCACCTCAGCGATATCAGCGGGGCTCCTGAGATGTGAGCGTGCTGATTTCCTAAACTTAATCAACCCTGAAGTCATATTAATAGGGTTTCAAAAGAAAGTTAAAGATAGGAAAAGTAACACTGACAGTAAATGCATTATTTTTAATTGCTTAACATTCAAGTGACATCAAAACTAAATGGGTATAATAATAATGATACGGCATTTAATCTCATGTTCCTGTGATAATAACATAACTGTATGACTATGGAGTGCAAGGTTTTGACAGTGACAACCATAATTAAAGGGATAGTTCTCCCCAAAAAAACTTATTTTGTGGAAGATTAATTTTTTTTTTTGTGTTTTTGTCCATTGAATGAAAGTCTAATCTGTTTTTTAGACCCCACTTACTTACAATATTACTTATTTTGTGTTCTACGGAAGAAAGAAAGTCAAACAGGTTTGGAAGGTGGGTAAACAATGACAAAAAAATTCATTTTTGGGTAAACTATCAATTTTTCAACTTTTTGATGGCAAAGGAACCCTTAAATAAACCCTTAAAAGGTTAGTTCATCCTAAAAAAATGCTCCATGATTTAATCAGCCTTAAGCCCTCCTAGGTGCAGCATGAAATACTTTTTTATATAATTCCGACTATATTAATCTGAAAGAAGAAAGTGAACGGTGCACACAAAATCCTCTAATGTGAAAGTAGCACAAGTTTAGAGAAGCCCTAAGGAAAGAGTCGCTTCTCGGACTGTCAACAAAGCCACTGCTGAGTCACAGTCTTACAAAATCTGCTTCATTACTCAATATTTATTGAGTTCTGGCAAGTGGAGGTCCATAGGCCTCCATCCCCACAGGCCGCCTGTGCCGCAAGCATGCAGATCAGAGAGTGTATCAGCCTGGCCGCATCTTCGGCTACTTTATGAGCTGGCGGGCAGAGCACAGATACCACTGACATCTTTAGCACACTCAGTAGACCAGTTAATACATGCACACACATACGCTTTCACTCAATGGTGCGAGTGCACCAGGAAAATGCAAAGAGAGAACGTAGAAAACAAAATAGACGAAAACACTGGGATGCTCGCATACGGAGCTTTTAAGTGGCGTTTGAAAATGGCAGCTTGTGTAATTTTTGTCAATCTCCTTCACACAGGGACACAATGGGCCCAATCAAAGCACTCAATCCAGTCCGACCACCAGACGAGCACTTACGGCTGTCAGTCACATTGCAGAACGGGAAACGACTTTGGATGCTTCCTCGTAACGGTTTCCTTTCACAGCTCTGACGTGGACAAAATCAGCTTCCTGTGCTAATCAAATCTCCCTGATCATAATTAGCTTGCAGACAACTAAAATTCACCACGAGGCGAGAACCTCAAGATTTGTCGAAGGCCCGAAAACAGTTCAGAGCTGCTCAAAGAAAGTTAATAATTGGTGGCACAGTTGCACTCACTCCCACTTTAATAATATTTACACTTATGGCTTCTCTTGGAAGATGAAAGCGAACGCTCCGTCTGATTTCCATTTAAAGATTCAAATCCTCTTAAGCTTAACCGTGGGATGCTGCGTTGCATTATTGAGCAGCTCTGAAATTGCAAAGTATGGCCGGTTGTTTTCTGGGTATATCAACAGTTTTGATAATCTCATAAATGCAAAAAAATTCCACTTAGCGAGCATGAGATAGATGTGTCTCAAGGCCATGAATCCAATTAAACAACTTCACGTGGCAGAACGGTCAACGATGTGATGACGCCATCGGCTACGTTTCTGTCCGACCAATTAATAAAAAAGCAAACGCGCACTGCTGCGGACCCGGTTCGGATGGGTCAAAAGAGTAATGAATTTTGAGGGGGCAATCAAATCGAGCTGTAAAATTCTGTTTGAGGAGCAACACTTTTTACAGCATAACCAATTCATACATTAAACCAAAAAAAGGCTCACTTGAAATACGTATTCTGCATTTTCAAATATGATAATAGCCACAGCTGCTTCACAGATACCAAGCGAGTCTGTAAACTACTTGAAAATTCATATGCGTTTCTGAGCTCTGTCCATCAGCAGTGGCGTGACTGGAATTTCTCGAAAGCAGCTGTGGCCAGGTTCCATGTCAAGTGAGAACGTGTTTTCATTAAATCCCTATAATGTCATGTCTCAACATTAAACTAACCCACGCTCGATGGTCACATACAAACATGCAGTCGGTCTACACGGCCTCTTGAAGAAAACACATCCTCATTTTCAAATGAGAATGACAGGAGCAGAATAAACCCATTAGTTGAAGTTTATAAACGCAAGTTGAGGAAAGCCTTTAATGCATTTATATGCTTTGTTGTGTGTGTGGGTGAAAACCCTGCAGCGGTGACAATGAAGTCTAATCTTTTTTCATATAGTAGACAGTTTGAACCTACTTCTCATTTAGAGAGCAAACGCCATGTGTTCGGTTGCACTGTCAGCCAGCAGCTCAGTGCGGAGAATCAATTATACAGGATGGAAAGTTTAACAGGATAATTTAATTAATGTTATTGCTATACTTAATATTGCTCATGCATTAGCAACTGTTTCATTGAGACTGTCGATTGCACGCTCTCTAACTCCAACTTCTCATTAAAGGTTATTGATGTGACTGACACAGTCAACAGTCAGTGTAGCAAGGCAACAGTGATAGTGATTCTTCAATATTAAACAAATGTCTGTTTTATTACGTTCCAATTGGAATTCTGCATCCTGTTTACTCGGTTTAAATTCTATTCTAATTTAGAATTTAAAGGCACTGTAAATTCAATATCGAGTGAAGCACAAACCTGGGAGGACAGAAAAAAATATTGACACTGAAAAGTTACTGCATCACACCTGGTACCGACAGGACACACGATTCAGAGCTGTAACTGTCCAGCTAAAGTCACACATATTCAGAGCAACATCTCCACACAAAAACAAACTATTGCTGTTTCTACAGTCCTGGGCTGCCAAAAGTGGAGTTCACAATACCTCCCTGAATCTCAAACAAATCTGTCATTCTGAAGACTCTCTCCTCACAGGGTGGGAGTCACGTCCGTCGATCTGTCTGCTTGTGAGAGCGAGTGTATAACTAAATGACCTGTGTGTCTGCAGTAGAGTGGATTGGCAGGAGGATTGTTGCTGTGGGCAGGAACCTGTCTGGAGATGCCTGAGTGCTGCACACTCTGTTCTGATTTGGTGTCAGGGCACATTGCGGTGCAGGGATGGGGTTCAGATTAGCAGTGACCCTCAACACTTATCTGGAATTCAGTACTTGTTTCCTAGCCTGGGTTCAGATCAATGTCTTGATTATCAGAAACATGCAACCTACAATAAACCTGTTCTATTTATAGTAGATACTATGAAAATGCACATTTCCAAGATCCAACATATATTTTACATTTAAAGCAGTCAAACTATGAGTTAAACAGTGGTTAGCTAAATACAAGTTGCAAAAAACTAAAGTCTAATTACAAGGAATTCAATGTATTATTTTAAATATAAAAATTTTTGTATGCAGGTTAGTGGCAACAAGCATCTTTATTGATCATTTTAATCATTCATTGAACCAACTCGTTTAACAACACTGAATCATTCAGGAACAAAACAAATTACTGCCTTTATGAGTCAATCAATCTTTCAAAAATGCTGAATAATTCAGGAATGAAAGTGACTGTCTTCATGAGAGAGTCATTTGAATCATTCACTGAACTGATTCGTTTAATAACACTGATAAATCAGGAATGAAACAAAGGATTGTTTCAATAAGTGAATCATTAAAGGGATAGTTCACCCAAAAATGGGTGGGTGAAAAAATTGGGTGAACTATCCCTTTAAATATGTTTAAAAACAGATGAATTGAGGAACAACACTACTATGTGATACTCTGAGTCATACAACAGTTAATGACGCTTTTGTTTTTTTATAATTTCTTACTACTAAATTCTGAAAAAACAGTGTTAATTATCGGACCTAAAACCCCCACAAGTAATAACCTAGAACACCATCTAACACTTGATGGCTGCTCTGTCGTTTCTTCGTCATCAGGAACCTAGGTGTGCTATTAGATAGCAATCTATCCTTTGACAGCCACGTTTCTAGCATTTGTAAAACTGCATTTTTTCATCTTTAAAATATATCTTAACTGAGACCTATGCTCTCAATGTCAAATGCAGAAATGTTAAGTCATGCATTTATGACCTCAAGGTAAGATTATTGTAATGCTTTATTGGGAGGTTGTTCTGCACGCTTAATAAACAAACTACAGATGGTCCAACATGCAGCAGCTAGAGTTCTTACTAGAACCAGGAAGTATGACCACATTAGTCTGGTTCTTTCAACACGGCACTGGCTCCCTATTAAACATCGTATAGATTTTAAAGTCTTGTTAATTACTTATAAAGCCCTGAATGGCTTAGCTACTCGGTACTTGAGCGAGCTCTTATCGCATTATAGTCCTCCACGTCCGCTACGATCTCAAAACTCTGGCCATTTGATAATACCTAGAATACCTAGAAGATCCTTTTTTCTATTTAGCGCCCAAAATCTGGAACAATCTACCTAACACTGTTCGGGAGGCAGACACACTCTGTCAGTTTAAATCTAGATTAAAGATCCATCTCTTTAACCTGGCGTACACATTACACACTAATACGCTTCTAATATTCAAATCCGTTAAAGGATTGTTAGGCTGCATTAATTAGGTCAACCGGAACCGGGAACACTTCCCATAAAACACGATGTACTTGTTACATCTTAAGAAGATTGACATCTACGCTAATATTAGTCTGTTTCTTTCTTATTCCGAGGTCACCGTAGCACCCGATCCGGTCCTTATCCAGCCCAGATGGTCACTGCAGTCACCAGATCCAATCCGTATCCAGATCAGATGGTGGATCATCACCTAGAGACGACCTCTACAGCTCTGAATGTCTGTGGAGACCAGGACACCTAGATGAGCCCCAGAGACCGATCCCCAGTGAGGACCTCGTCACCAAGACAGCCATCGGGAAAAGACCACTGGAACCAGTGGAGCCCTTACAATCTGACTTTGCTGCAGTTGGAACAAACTACTGGTTCTTCTGGCCCCCCGACTGAGCCTGGTTTCTCCCAAGGTTTTTTCTCCGTTCTGTCACCGATGGAGTTTTGGTTCCTTGCCATTGTCGCCTCTGGCTTGCTTAGTTGGGGACACTTCATTTCCAGCGATATCACCGACTTGATTGCACAGATACTATTTAAACTGAACTGAGCTGGACGATGACATCACTGAATTCAATAACGAAATGCCTTTAACTGAAAAATGAGCATTTAATCTTGTAATTTTACATTAGTGATACACTATTTTCATATTTTGATATTGTGCAGTTGCTTTGACACAATTTTTATTGTTAAAATTGCTATATAGATAAAGGTGACTTGACTGGAATTTTTTTCTTATATAAATATATACAGTAATAGCAAAACAAAAATATTAAATAATATAATTGTATTAAAATAGAAAATACACTAGCATTACAGAGAACACTGTAACTGTTTGTTTGATATTTATATATATATATATATATATATATATATATATATATTAATACAATATTAAATCATATGATCTTTTAAAATAGAAAGGACATTGCCATTACAGAGGACACAGCAAGTGTGTTTGATTATTTCTTCTGTTCTCTTGCTTGGAAAAAACACGTTTGTTGCTAGGAAAACCACATTATGATGAAAACCTATGCAATACTGTAAGACTACTGAAAAATGTAGTTAGTTAGCTAGTAGTGTAGTTACTTTCAGTTCCTGTCTTCCTAACACTTTTGTTCAAAGGCTGCTGTTGATCTCCAAAAAAAAAGACCAGAATGAGAGCAACAGCATATGAGAGGAAAAAACTACCCCTGCAAATCTCCTTCTGAAGCCCGACAGGCCTGTCAGAGGTTCTCAAATGCTAAGTCTGCTCTGACAGGAGGGCTTTCGTTTAGAAAGGTTCCTTCCACTCAAGTAGAGTTTAATCACATGAGTTTGTTCATGTTATGAAACCACGCTGGACCAGAGCACACACAGTGATGCTGGTGAATCTGACAGCAATCGCAAGGCCCATCGTGTTTTTAATTAATCTGTCACTGTAGATCCAGAAGCACAGGACCATGTTCCTGGTTGCTTCGACCTCATCGACAACCTTCAGCACCACACACACACACACACACACACACACACACACACACACACACACACACACACACACACACACACAGACAGACACAGATACAGACACACACACACACACAGACACACACACACACACACACACACACACACACAGACAGACACACACACACACCACACACACAGACAGACACACACACAACACACACACACAGACAGACACACACACACACACAGACACAGACGCACCACACACACACACACACACAGACACACACACACTCACACCACACACACACACACACACACACACACACACACACACACACCACACACACACACACAGACAGACACACACACACACACACACACACACACAGACACAGACGCACACACACACACACACACACACACACACACACACACCACACCAGACACACAGACACACACACTCACACACACACACACACACACACACACACACACACACACAGACACACACACACACATCTGAGATATTATTCACTCATAATCCTAACATAAAGCTATCGTATCATTTCAAAACACTAGCAATATAGATCAATTTTATTTTTTCTTTAAAGTCTGGTTCCATATGAATACAAGCTGATAGATCCACCTCCGTTCCCTAAGTATCGCCACCCTATTTTCCACAGAAAGGTTGGCCTCAGAGCTGCCGGTCAGATACAACAGAGCTGTGGGAAATACTTTCACCTCATCTCTGACATGTCTGTCCATCATCTCCGGTCTAGACCGCAGAACTCATTTAACTGGCTATTACTGATGGTGGCCCGCGTTACTGCTGATGAGAAGGCGTGGGATTCAGAGCTCATTAATTCCTACAGGAAGGAGGAAATAATGAGGAAAATCAAGCCTGACTGCTACAGATAGGCACAATGTCATTTTTCCAGACCTCTCACTCAAACTCCAGTTCAGAAAATGCTGCGGTTTTCCGCATCACATGAATGATACATCCTCGTGATGTCACTAGAAACACACCCAATTAGGTGAAATCCCACACATACATATGGATGTCCAGCTCACATTCAAACTGGGGGAAGGAAATGCATATTTAGCCTTAAGAAAATACAAGACAATTTATATTATTTGCACTAAACATTACAGAAACATTACTTTGTTGCCCAAATTACTGAAATGCACCCAGATGTTTTACTTTTAATAAAATTCCCATGATTCTTAATTGTGATTCTCACTTCTGTAATACTTCTACTTTATTATTGTAAAAAGATATTTAAAGCAGTTTGTTAAAATATATGTATTGAGCACTAAATCAACATATCACATTGATTTATGATCAACATATTAGAATAGTTTCTGGCATTACAAAAATAAGACTATATTAAAATAAAATAAAAAAGATTAAAATACAATATTTTAGAATATTACTGTTTTCACTGTAATCATAATTTGTTTCTCCATCAAATAAAGGGAGCTTTGGTAAGTATAATTGACTTTCCAAAATATTTAAAATCTCTTACTGACCCCAAAAACTTTACAGTTGAAATATCATATCTATACATTTAGTACATTGAGTGTTTGCATTACGGTACTGATAATGTTTAGGGAAAATGTGTGTAATTGTTAGGAAAATAATGCAAAGAAAAAATGCAAGAATCTTTAAAGAAAGAAAAACGACAAATATGCATTATTTTCTTTATAGGAAATGTAATTTATTATTCTTTTCTTTTGATTTTGAGGTGAAATGTGGCAGGCTTTGTGAGATTCGTCCATACAGAAAAATTAAATCTAAATGCATCCAGACATGAAATATGTCGTCTTTTCTTATTGCGTGGGTTTGGAATTACCATATATCTTACAAGCAATGCAATAACAAACATATCTCTGAAAACTGTATGTTTTTATGCATAATATTGAATTTCATTTGGGTCTTTCCTGGTTTTTCCTCTGATTTTGCACACACACACACACACACACACACACACACACACACACACACACACACACAACCGAAAGCTATCTCTTCCTCTATGGGACTAGGTGTTATCGTCTCAGAGCAAGGTGAGGTTCACAAAAGACATTCACCAGAGGTCACCTTTCCCACAATTCACTGGGGCCTTCTGAACCACAATCTGGCATGTCAACAACAGGGTGGCAGAATGGACTCCTGACAAGGGAGAGATTAAAAAACGAACAGGCTTAAATTAGAAAGAGAGAGAGCGAGAAAGAGAAAGAGAGAGAGAAAGAGAGATAGGCTGGAATAAAAAAGCTTCTATGTGTGATTGATTACAGTATTGCCACTCTCTAATACAAAAAAGTGTTGACGTACCAGCTTTTATTTTACCGATGTGTACGATTGAAAAACTAGATCTGCTGCTATTAAGTACCACATCTACCCAGAATTTGCCCACAAGCAAAATGAGAAAAACAATGTTGCCCTAAGATCAATCGCAGGTAAATTACCATCCAATTTCAAGAGAGTAGATCTTATTTAATTTGTTAAGAATAATTGCATTTACATTTGGTGCATTTATCCAAAGCAACTACAACGTCATGCATTAACCCGTGATCTTGGTGTTGCTGGCACTATGCTCTACTATTTGATTAACAAGAATGATAGATAATTGCTCTGTAAAACATTTAAATATGATGGTATAGTGTACTTCAGATAAAATCTGCTCCATATGTAAAAACAAAAGGAACCATGATAATATAATGTGGCAAAACAAGAAGCCATATGAATCAGAGTTCACCGTA
Organism: Oxygymnocypris stewartii; assembly: GCA_003573665.1. Classification (NCBI taxonomy): domain Eukaryota; kingdom Metazoa; phylum Chordata; class Actinopteri; order Cypriniformes; family Cyprinidae; genus Oxygymnocypris; species Oxygymnocypris stewartii. Next base: position 500,922 of record QVTF01022340.1, on the reverse strand, counting down.
AGTGGTGTGGCCACGAAAATAACAGCTATTAAACCTAACTGATGAGATATAAAAAAACTAATTTGTTGAAGTAATGCTATTTTAGCTTGCTTATACACGTCTTTGAGCTCTTCTACAGGAGCAGTTCTCTATCAGGTGCGCTACCGAGCAAGTTTACTACATCAGCTGATGGGTGTGTGATGCAAACATCAAAATGTATTAGAATACATTTACACAATAACGATTGCACTTTGCATTTTGGAAAAGTTTCACAAACAGAATCAAAGTTGTCAAAACGGTCGCTGTGAAAACATCTACGTATGTAAACCTAGTCAACGAAACAAGAATATTAGAGGCAAATGGAGACATATGTGCAGTCCCAAACTAAAAAAAAAAAACAGAATGGATGCTGGAGGGGGAGAGAAACACATGGCGAATTAACCCAGCAGCCTATGCCTGCCTCACGCCCGTGACCTGCATATCTCTTACCATCAGCCAAAGAGCCAATGAGGAACATCTGTTAGACTGTCAGTCTCCCGTACCAGCCACCCCCACACACACAGCACAATCTCATCACAGGCAGCAACCTTCTTCTTCACGCCACCGGAAAGGTTGCCATGCTCACATGGTTAGCCAAGCTGCTGACATTTGTTAGTCTGTTTATGTGGAAATAGATAGTGTTATTACAACGAGGTGTGCTGCTCTCGGCCCATCTGCACCGGCACAGCTGCTGAGCCACACAGAAAAACAAAAAAGAAAAGGAGAGGAAAGGAAAGAAATAAATGTCATAAGATAAAAAGCCAGTTGGCATTGAAGGCCTTGTACTCCTGCCTGGGAGAGGATTTAGGAAACAAAGCCAGACGACCACAAAGAAAAAAAATGTGCGCGTGTAAAGTTCCCAGCTTTGTGTTTGTGGTTTGCCGCTGCATTAATATTTTTTCCATGCACTCATTCTGTCGTCTCTGTATATGAGGCACCTGAACTTCTAAATTGGCTGCTGAGGAATCATCTCCACACATACCAATCGACAGAATAGAAGCCAGCCATGGAGCTTGGCATTTCTGTCAACAAATAGAGCTAAAAAATACAAACAGTCCCTTTGGGAGCTGCCATTCATTTCCCCCAGTGAAGACTTTTTGTGGTGTGCCGCGCGCACGTACATCTTATCACCCGCTCAGCCTGACTCTTATCGAAATCAGTTCCTGCGGACAAATGGACGGAAAAGAGAGAAGGGACCACACAGAATTCAAACACTATAATTCTCTCCTTCTAACATCCAACCTTTCCAGACCTTCTTATATATGACGCCTTATTAAAATGCCTTTCTGACACAGATAATCAGGCATAAACAATCATAACTAATCATTACTCCAATCAATGCCAATAATATACTGAAACCTTCAACAAATATTTGGACACCAAAGTCACACTTTGTTATTACAATACAAACAAGTATTCTCCGAAATAACTTCACATTTCAGCTCCAGAAAGTGTTTGACCTCCAGTTTTAATGGTATAATCTAATTGTTTTATTAGTTTTACTCATTATTTTATTCAAATACTCTTTTGGGCTAGTGTATACTATCTGAGCATTACAGTAAACAAACTGTACTGTCTCTTTTGCTTGTAATGCCTGAAATAATTATAAACAAATATCCTTTGACAATATTTGAAATATTTACAGGCATTGTGGCTACTATAATATACAATACTTGTGGTCAGTTAAATAAGTTAATACTTTTATTCAACAAGAATGCATTAAATTGATCAAAAGTAAGAGTAAAGACATTTACATTTATTTAAAAATTATTATTATTATATAATGTCTTGAAATTAATAACTAGCTAATTATTCTTGAGCACCAAATGATGTTTTATTAACAAGGTTCGGGAGGAGCACGATCAGATAATCAACTAATTTGGGGCAGGTGCAACTCGTGTAGCTAACCATCCTAACGAGCACGATGTGTATATATATATATAGATGCAGCCTGCCTACCTCTGTCCAGTGACAGTTTTCCGGCATCCCTCCTCCGCCCCAACTCCTCACCCCTAATCTATTTTATCCCATATTTGGGATGGGGGAGTTCTCTGGGTTCGGGCCATATTCCGGGCTCGGAGCCCTCCCCCAGGACAGCAAGCCAAAATATGCTTACTATTTGCTATCAGATTAAATGTAAGGGTGAACTCGTGAAATCAGCATTTTAGAATGATTTCTGAAGGATCATTTGAACGCTGATTGAAATGCAATTACTTTTTAAAATATATTAAAATAGTTATTATTGATGTAATATTTCACAATATTGAAATAAACAGAGCCTTGAGAGCATAACATTAATACAATTTAAATCTTACTTACATTTACATTTACATTTAGTCATTTAGCAGACGCTTTTATCCAAAGCGACTTACAATTGGGGAGTACATAAAGCGATTAATCTTGAAGAGGCAAACATACAGAGGAAGTGCCAATAACACCAAGTCTCAGGCATTGTTCAAATAGGTACAAGCTAGCAAGGGAAGGAGAGAAAGATAAAGAGAAAGATGAAGATTTTGAAAAAGTGATTTTTTTTTTTTTTTTTTCATGTAGTCAAGTAGAGTTGAAAGAGATGAGTTTTCAGTTGTTGCTTGAAAATTGACAGGGATCCAGCATTCCGGATGGGGGTGGGAAGATAATTCCACCGGCCAGGAACGGTGAAAGAGAGTAAGTATTAACTTACTTAAAAAACTGATAGATTTTGAGATTTAAAACTGGATCAAAAATGTGTTTTTTTTAGATTTCTTATTATATGTACAGAATTGAACACCAAAAAAAGTTATTTCTCCAAAAGAATCATTCATTTCCAAAAAGACTAAGATTTTCCTTAATTCCTTCACATTTACACTAGCACAGCAAGACTCAGTCTGTAAATCTCCAAAAACAACACTAAAACAGTCCTGCACAAGTGCATTATCATACAATTAAATAATACAATTAACTACAGAGGTTAAAGATGTCATAAATAACAGCAAGAAAGAGAGGAAGAGGATGAGCGGGGTTTCTGTGAAGAAGATCTGAACCCAGCAAACCCAGGTCTTCAAATAAATAGGGCTCCTGCTGTGACTCCTGTACGTACACAAATGTGAATAGTACAAACGTCAAACCAAGGCATGGGAATTCTCCGCAATTGTGCTCTCAAAAACATGAAGTATATACTAAAGAAAGAGAGCTTTCGGTTAGAGAGGGAGCGAACCAGAGATCAAAAACCCAACACAGGATGTTTATTTCTGAGACGGGTCTGTGGCTCAGGGCAGACATGGTAAAAGCACGCTGAGATGTGCACCAGTCACGAGCTGTTTGCACTATTCAAGAGCATTCAAAGAAACCGAAGTAGTGCAAAGCACTCTGGGAAGCAGATTTGCCCACATTTTTAAATCCATCCATCTAAGAGCATTTCAGATCTCTTTTTTGTGGAACATGATGAGTGAATGAACATTGTTTGCGTAATACCAGAATGCACTTTCTGTAGCAAACTGGGCCGACTGGACTATTTATCCATGCACTCCAAATTACAACCCATACAATCACACATGCATGTACTGTATACACTAAAAAAATGCTGGGTTAAATACAACCCAGTGCTGGGTAAATATTGAACAGAACACATGCTGGGTTGTTTTCAACCAACAGTTGGGTTAAATGTTTAACCCAACCTTCTGGGCAGTAACCCAACTGCTGGGTTCGTCCATATTTTACTTCGTGCTGGGTTGTATTTAACCCAGCAATTTTTTGAGTGTAAGCATACGCTCATATGCAAAAACATGTACACGTCCTGCAACAGATTCTAATTTTAAAGTTATGCATTTTCAAAATAAACACGTCTGAATGACCAGTCCATTTTAAAGAGATACTCCACCCAAAAATAAAAATAATATTTTGTCAATAGTCAATGTGCTCCAATATTGTTCAGTTTCCAATAAATACTTATTTTGTGTTCAGCAGAGGAAATAAAGTCATACAGGTGTGAAACGACATAAGAGTGAGTAAATGACAGAATGTTTATTTTTGAGGGGAGTATCCCTTTAAGAAAGCCCTAAATAATGGTTAAGCATTATGTCCACCAGAGAACCAATCAGACACATTTTCATGCTTTCCAAAAATAACTAGACTATGTATATTCAAATGACCTGAGCAAACTTATTATCCTGATAAACTAACTATTCTATTGTTAGAACGCTATGAGAATGCTGATGGAATGATCGGTAATGTAAATCTTTAAAATGCACTAAAACCCCCCTAAAGTCATGATAAACAGAAGTAGGAAGGATAAAAAAGATGTAGGACAGCGATTTGGCTCTATCCATAACCTGTTGGAAAATCAAGAAGCACTGGAAGACCAGAACATTTTGATTATAAATGTAAAAAATGAAATCTGCATGGATGAAATGCTCACAAAAATAACAATAAAATGCATTTGGATGCACTATTGTTAAAATAATATATACAGTAGTTATGTTATTTAATTAATATAAAAATGGATTGATTGTAATTAAATTACTATAATAAGTGCTTTTGACTCCATTTTAAAAGGCTGAAATGTGAAGTTTCATTTTATAAAACTTCTTATTTTTGTAAAAAACTTGCATTTGAACTAAATTATTTTTTACAGTAATTTTACAATTTAATGTTACCATACACATTTCTCTACCCTTAAAAATCTTACAGATACCCTGAATAACATTTTTCACATTAGCAAAAAAATTGAATGAAATTTAGCTTCTTAAATCCTGTTAAAAAAGAGCTGGTCCAGGTAATGTAAATGCACATTAAACTAGTGCACAAAAAGACAATTATCTCTCCTTTTTCCATTAATTTTTCAACCAGTGGTCCGTCTCCTCCCCGTCTATACTGTCCCCGGTGTGACCCTGATTCCCAGAAGAGATTTGCCCTTGAGTCAGGCACTTAACCTCCGGTTGCTCCGCGAGGACTGTTCCAGCAATCAGCGTAGTATAAAAGCATCGACACTTTCACATACGTGTCGACACGGATGAACTCACCCAAACACACCAGTGGTAATAGCGTAATGTGAAAGCCACAGAGGCGCAACGGAAAACGTTCAGAACTTCCATGAAAAATGGAATGTAATGATGAACTCCACCTGAAAGAAGCTGAGAGCTGTCAATCAGCAGTCCCAGGGCATTGTGTGGGATTCTGACAGAAGCAAAGGCAGTGCTTAGCGGCCTGCAAACAGCCTGAAATGAGATCTCAGCCAATCTGATTGAATTATTCTGGTCTCATTCAGTCGGGCCGGTGCTTTGGGCTCCAATACACCACCACGATAAGAGGAGAGAAGAGAATTTACCTCCAAGAGTGCAAGACACGATGGAAAATGGAAGAAAAGAAAAGAAAACAAGGAAAGAAAGAACATGTCCTTTCTACACTACTACCAGTAACTTTTATTCAGCAAAAATGAATTACATTTATCAAAAGTGACAGCATATATGTGCATATTTTTATTTAAGTTTTCCATTTCAAATAAACACTCTTTTGAAATTTCTATTCATCTAAGAAATCTTAAAATATATATATTTTACACAAAGTTTACACAAAAATATGATATCCCAAAAATGCTATATTATATATTAAAAAAAATTAACATACAAAAATTGGGGGCATCAAATCAGCATATTATATGATTTCTGAAGGATCATGGCTGCTGATAATTCAGCTTTGTATCACAGGAATAAATTATATATTGTATTATATTTTACAATATATATAAAATATAAAATAGATATTTTAAATTGTAATAATTTTCCTCAATATTACATTCTTTTCTGTATTTTTAAATGCAGTCTTGGAAGCTTTTTTGTCAAAAACACCAGCAGGACTGTGAGTGATCATTAGGTCTGCTACACTGTGACTGTACTAAGAGCACAGGACTCTCACATACTGAGAGACTTCCTGTCTTTAGTGGAAAATAAACTGAGGAAATGAACACTGAAGCATCTGCCAGCAGCCGGCGAGAACAATCTTCCCCAGCAAATCAATTCACACATTAGTTTGCTTAAGGCATTCAATATAATCTCACACACTCAATTTAATCTTCATCACATGGAGAAGTGATACACTGGATGCAGAAATGAAAACAAGTGAATTAATTCAGAGCGATGAAAATGCACAAACAAACGCATTCTGTGCCACAAATACACAGTCAGCGACATTAAAGGTGACGTGAGTATTAAATATGCTTTTTAAATTGAAAAAGCTTGATCGTGGCAGATGCTTATCATTAAATAATATCCAAACGATGGGAGAACTTGGATTAGGTCCATTGTGGGTCTTGGCACTCAAGCAAAGTAAACTGGACAGATGGCATTAAAGAGATGAGAGTAATGCAGAAATAGTGCATTTCCTGTTCACCTACTCAGGAAACAGCCTGATTGGTCCGTTCTGTGGTGCGTTTCCCAAAAGCATCGTTAGCTAAATATGGTCGTTAGTTCCATTGAACTCTATTGGTAACGACGGAACTTGCGACCATGTTTTTAGGAAACGCACCCCTGTTCAGCACAGAGTCGTCTTTTGTGTGTGTGTGTGTGTGTGTGTGCGTGTGTGTGTGTGTGTGTGTGTGTGTGTGTGTGTGTGTGTGTGTGTGTGTGTGTGTGTGTGTGTGTGTGTGTGTGTGTGTGTGTGTGTGTGTGTGTGTGTGTGTGTGTGTGTGTGTATTCTTCTTAGCCACAATTCTACCACAAAACACATTTCTAAAATGCAGACAAATATAAAAAGACACAATGCATGTAACTTCAGTAGGGCAGGATCTGATTTTAGCCATCAGGATAACTTGCTGAAACGTGGTGGAATACACTACAATTCAAAAGTGTGGGTTGGTGCAATTTTTCTGATTTTTTTTAAATAAGTCTCTCATGCTCACAGCAAGACTGCATTTATTTGAGTAAAAAATACAGTAAAAACGGTAATATTGTGAAATATTATTGCAACTTGAAATAAATGTTTTCTCTTTTATATATATATATATATATATATATATATATATATATATATTATATTTTAACAGCCATTACTCCAGTCGTCAGTGTCACATGATCTTTCAGAAAACAGATACATATTTTGTTGAAACAGTCGTAGTTTTTATTCCAGGAATCTTTGATGAATAGAAAATAAATAATTAAATTAATAAACTGCACTTTTTTTATATAAATATTTTGTAACATTTTAAATTCCTTAATAGTCACTTTTGATCAATTTATTGTATCCTTGCTCAATAAATGTATTAATTTATTAATGGATTCAAGTAATTATGAAAATTGTAATAATTTTTGGTTAATACTACTCTCTATCATAAAAATAAAACTAATATTTTTTTGTATTATTTTCTTGTCTTTGTTAACTGAACAAATAGTATCAGAAGCAGAAAACATTACATTTTGATTGAGACCACGTGCACTAAATCATGCACACTACAACCAGGACCAATTATCATGAAAGTAAATAGATGTAATTTTCCTTTCATATGTTCTTAAAGGTAGATATGAAAAAGAGCTGAAACATCAATGATGGATTCAGCTCATTTAAGACAGAGACTCTTTCAAAAGAAAAGCCCATTTTCAACGACAAGAGCTTCATACATTACTTATATGTCTTCCTGCAGAAGGCCTACAGCCTATCCATGGATTAATGCATATGAATCACACATGTGTGCCAAAATCACTTCCGTACTAATTAGAGATTGAAGTAGGTTTTCTGTCAGATTGTTTGAATGTGGATTGACTTTCCTAACTAAGTCTCTGATTCTCTTCGTTTGTGTATAGCTGCCTAATTGCAGTGACTCATTTCCATAAATACTTAAGAGTATTGATAGTAATTAGCTTTATCTCGCTCCTAATGAGTGTGCTTAGTTTGATCCTGTAAGAGACATGCTGCCTGAATCACATCCAGTCAGTGTTGGAAATCTGCTGAAGCTCACGATGTAAGAGAATGCTGAAGATTATAATGAGCACCCACAGACCTCTGAGAAGAAGAGAGGAACCTCTGACGCTCAACTGACCCTTTAATCAAGTCTCATCTCAAAACACATGCACCAAAACAATGGTAAAAATCATTGTCATCCACTCACATTGAATGGTGGGTACACTTTTGTAAAGAAAAAAAACACACACATCTTTAACAGCCTGCATGTTGAAAACTTTATTCTACTAGTCCACTTTAGACATTCTACAGACTGTAAGTAACTGCAACTACACATCCTCATCAATTAGCAAATAACTCTCATTAGGGTATTAGTAAACTTTTAGGTTAGGGTTAGTAGAATAAGTTGAGATATTTGCAAAGTTACTGAAGTGTTGACAAGTTCACTAATACTCTAACGACTGGTAGTTGACATGTAGTTGTAAAGTTATCTATAGCTAGTTAATAGACTGTCTAAAGTGGACTATCAAAATAAAGTGTAACCAAATGAGACTTTACTATAGTGATAAAGTGTGTATTTACATTGATAGTTTGGTTCTCTTAGTTCTTTAGGTCTGGTGCAAAATCTATTCCTGGTTCACTAACCATTCACACTGTCATTTTAACATGAAACATAAAGATACTGTACAACACAAAAGTCTTAAGTATATGACAAAACCTCACTGGACAGCTTTTATGCCATACATTTTTCGAACTTGCCAAACATCCAAAATTGCTGTGCGCTGCGTTAAATGTGCCCATTGTATGTGTGTACATATGGTATTTTTACTAGCTTATAAAATGTGTAAAGGAGTCAAATGCCAGGATCTCTTAAGTTGCACATATGGAGATCTGCTGTAAAGAGACGGTGTTTTCGACACATGTACTGAACTGTAATGGGCAACGTAGCTCATACGACAAGAAGAACTGTATGCTTGAGCATTCTGTCCTGTTTAGCGTTGCATCTTGTGATACCATGTCCAGTTTTGGTTCATTTATGTGTCGTTGGTCTTTATCTGTGTTCATACATCAGTTGAAACAATTGAGATCACTGAAAAGAGTTCAGATGGCAGCATTCACACTTATTCAAATGAACCACACTAACAGATCAAATGCATCAGAACTTGTTTTAATCAAGCCAAACCTACCAAGTGTAAACACATCCATTAAGAGTAGAAAATGAACTTTTAATTCCTCATAAGTTCACTAGGGATGGTAAGATTCACAGATCCGCATCGGTGCATCGGCATAAAAGTTAACGATGCAGTGCATCGATTTGAAAAAGTGTGCATCTGATTCAAATTGGCATTTGCGCCACGATGCATCATTTCTAACATATTTGCATTGAGAATTTGTATTTATTTATATATAATTATTAGTAGATAGGCTATACTTCTGACTAAAAGTTGTGACTGATATTTTAAATAAATTTGTCCTCTCTAAACTGTTTTTCAAGCGAGTTCTCTCATCACCACTGCTTCTACATGATGTATCGCATTGTGCTGAATCGAATCGAAATCGGATCACAATGCATCGTAATAGAGGTTTACATCCCTAAAGTGTGCAGGTCTTACAAACAGATCATTTTGCCTGCCTAATGAAACGAATGGTTCTCAATAAGTCCAGGAAAGTCAACACGATACAGAATTCAAAAACCATTTTGGTTCTACAAAATGTGATTTATTTGTAAATTCACCAGAATATTCCACAAGAAAAACCTTTGCTTTGACTGGGCTCTTGCAGTGGTTTCTTCCAGAAAAACAGCTGGCATACCCATTTTAGGAGGTTTCCTGATGAAGACTGAAGGTCAAATACACCTTTAAGATCATCTCAATGATAATGCATTTTTATATCTATAATTACATGCTATCAGATTTAAATTAACTGGGATTAAATACTGGCAGAATATTGGAAAGGAGGCATTAGGATTCATAACATCTGATAAGATAAACATTTTTTTATTTGGAATTACATGCACTGATGACTTCAGCTTGAAATGTATATTAAGAAAGTAATAAATCGGGTCCAGTTTTATTTCATGTTGACTTTGAAGGCAAAACTCGGGCCAGCAAGCAGTCTGCACAACTGTGGAAGAAAACTGAGCCCAACGAGACCGTTTTCAGAAAAATGAAAAACGGTATAACTAAATAACTGGTTGAGTCCAAATAAGCAACAGGAAACATGTAGTGATTCAATGAGACATTTACTCCCACTACTGGACTGCTGAGTTTAACATTGAAATCTGGCAGCATCTGAATTGAATTCAAATTAACAGGAAAAAAAATATTTACAGGTCATTGCCAAATAATATCAGAGTTAATGAAAATGAAAAAGCTTTAAAAATATGCAGTTTAAAAAGCATTTGCCATATACATATATACAGTATATATATATATATATAAATACACTGTGTATGCTACATTTTGGACCAAACTACCCAACTACACCCTGATAGTCAAATGTCTGGCTACGCATGGCTAGCCTTCCCATAATAAAACAAAACACAAGGGCCAGATGGATGAACACATTTATAAACATGCTCTGACGAACACATCTACAAACGTGCGGCGACATTTAAGCAATAAAGTCATAACGTTTCCCGTGAAGCTGTAATCACTTTACCCTTTAATGATCTGTTTTTGATTTAAAATGATGAGCTCTCAGAGCTTCTATGTAACTGGACCGTACAAATAATCTCGTAAAACAGACGCAAATCGAGTTGATGGGTGGCTGTTACACTTTATAGCCAGAAAATATTCATTAGAGAGAAAGGAGGAAACAGCAATGAAACAGAAAAGGACACACGACTGAACACAGTAACATTACACAGAGCCGAACCTCATTTCACAACATCAACGTCAACATGGGAAGAGGAAAATCAATAAGCAGGAGCGAGATGAGAGTCTCCACTGTCATCACAAAGACAGAGACAGATGCTGATCTATGAACAAACCCAGCACGTGCACGCCAGCAACACGCCTGCCATTTACGAACACAAAAGAACAGATAGAAAGGTTAGTTAAACTGCAGTTTTAATCAGATCAATGCCATTTCGATTCAGACATTTAGAAAGATGATCTGAAATGCTATTGCCAGGTCTGTCATGCCTGAACGTGTGTTATCCTTTGTGTGAAATGAGCACACATGTGCATGCATGCTATCTAATATAACACACACAGAATCTGACATGCATAAAAATTGCATTGAATCCTTCCAGACTTTTCCCTGCAATTCTCAGAATCCTGTGTTAAAAATGAGCACACTGCCCTATTCTTTTCAGCCTAGCTCTCTGTCTTTCTGTTGCTCTCTATAGTATCTCCCAGCTTCCAATTCAATAGAGCTCAACAGTGGCCACCCATTTTTTCAATGGGGTTTTCAAACAACTCCTCAATAAAGAGTTCTATAAGCCAATTTTCCCATCTGTTTTACACTCACAGTACCAATACCTAAGTCTTAAAAACACTTGGAATTGGGCATCAAAACCAGAAAACGGATTCAGCCTGTATATACTAGATACGGAGAATATTATTACCATTAATCAAGAAAAGGAATACAAAAAAACAGAATGGGTTTAAAGGAATTCATGTCATGTCTTTGACACTATTTATTCAACTGGGGTCATAAGGATTACGTTGTCTTCACTTGGTTTTTGAAATGTCTACTTTGGAGAGGTCCCTACAAACTTGCAAAATTATATGGGACCTACCAAGATAATTTTCCAAATAAACGTCATTCGTGCTCATCTTCTAAGGAAAAGCCTTATACCACCTGGGATGCATCAGGGTGTGTAAATGATGAGAGAATTTGCAGTTTGGGTTTGTGTGCCTTTTCACAAAGCAACATTCCACAATGGGATCAACTTTTAACCATTAAAAAATCAGTTCACGATTATCCAACAATACATGTCTTGAGTCTTAAATTTGAACTAGGTAAGCTATATGTTGCAGTTTGATTAGATTGAAACCATATAAATTATCATATATCATATCATATTTTTTACTTTCAGCTGAATAGCTGAGCGGTGTGAACTCATACACACCTCTACTTTCAAATATCAACTATTATTCAAGCATGAGAAAGTCTGCACTGCATTAACCTGTAGATGAGTCACAATTAATGAAATATCAAGTACTTGTAGAAGTATTTCTCTTTAATAAAGTGAAAGGACATACACAAGACATTGAGTTTTCTTGAGAAAAGGTGTTTTGTAACACACTTTAGGTACTCACAAACTTGTGGCCATGAATGTTAATTGAAAATATTTTCTGATTGACAGAGAAACTTTCAACAACCCTTGACTATCCTGACATCAATGTCTCTGAATGCAATACTTTAATTGAATGATGTAAACTCACGCTCCTTGACACAGCATGAAGCTGCTGTTGCATTCTACAGACGTTTTCTGGCTGTTATTGATTCAGATAATAAGTTCAAAACAGTTTTCATTGCATTCCATTTCATTACTCCGAGGTTGCTCTTTCATGGCTCAGGTAATTTATTCAAGTTAGTCTCAGATGGTTCTCTGATAATTCCTTAGGAGGAATAAGAAGAGACACAAGTGAGTAAGTGTTCAGATACAGTGAGACTTCAGAGATGTAAAATGAATGCGGATTGCATATTTCATATTTTTTGCTTTTGGGGGAATTTGATGGTAAATATGAGTTCACATTAATTTGATTGCACACTTTGTTATCTTGACATGTTAGAAGAGTTTGAGGTGTATGAGATTATAGTGTCTTTTTAGGACAAAAAACAGTGAAGCAGAGCACTAAATCAAAAGTCTCTGTTTAATTGCATTGCGTTCTATAAGAAGCAATTTAAATATTAAAGACATCTCACTTTCGAGATCACAAGCTTAAAAAAACTTTATCAAAAACTAAATTAAACATGGGATATGATTCTGTTATACTGTAGTTATTGCTTAATTGTAATTATATCATATGTTTATTTATGATTTAATACTTAATAAAAAAAAATGGTGAAAGTTGCTAGTAAATTTCAAAACAGCAAGTAACATATAATTAAACATTTTTTTTTTTTTTAAACAGCAAAACTGAAATAGTATTTTCTTATAAAAAGTACTCCAATAATCAGTTTTATTTGTCTTTAATTTATGTGTTTATTTTTTACAGAGTTGTGTTCTTAACAAACAACAGATGTTATTTATCACTTATTATGGAGAACACATTCATTTACACTTACACTAAATGTGTGCTAAATGGCTGTATAAAATAGCAAAAATATTTATAATTTCTTGGGTCAAATAATAAACCTTTTTTTTCATCTCTGAATTGCATTCAGTTACCATGGCAAAGGTTCACATATGAAATATATAATATGTAATATATAATATATAATGACCAAATTTTCATCTCAACCTTTGTTAGTCAACCTTTTTTTCACACTGTCAAGATAGTTCAACGTCTGCGTTGACCTAGAACCTTTTTTTAACAGCAAAGCAGCGGGTTCAGATTTCAAGGTGAGACGTCTCATCAGCTCACATCATTCATCAGACTCTCCCGTTCACATTCAGCGGACCCTCATGCTTCACTTCAAACCATCACATCCTCAAGCAAACCCTGGGAAATCTTGTACGAGCAACTGCGTTCGCTCTCTGAACACCTCAAAGCCACACACATGCAAATCAATTTTTCATCCCTCTATCCTGGTCTCTCCTCATGTGAAAGGAAGAGGAAATTGAGGTCACGCTCCATCAGAAACTGATCGGCCTCGGATGCTCCCATTGTGGCTGGTAGAGTAGAGGGAGCAGAACGGGAGAAAGATTGTCGGCTGCGGAGCGTGTTGGGCTCTGTCTTCTATGGAGTCTAAGCAGAGTTGATGCAACCCCAGAGAAACTAGAGTGACCTGTGGAGAGCGATCACTTCTCAAGAAATCCAGTCTTATGACATTGAGCTTGACAATAAGATGATGTGACTCATAAAATGGAATGACACAGATACACTAACAGTGCTGGCTATCAATCCGGCCTCATGTTTGTCAAGAGGTGGGCGGCTCATGCAGGAAATGATACCGGCGTACAGTTAATGTAGGCCACTGAACCTGAATTGCCTGCCTACAAAATCAACCTATATTTTTTCATACTTAAACACATTAACAAAAATAATGTGTTAAATAATGATTGCAGTATGTTAATATTTAGCTAATACAATATATATAAAATACAAATTTTGGTCAACTTTACATTGTTTTAGTAGCATTTCAACATTTAATAATTTATGTATTCTCTTCTGTTGTTGTATATCATTAGATTGAATGGGAATGACCAAATGTATCTATTAATTAATATTAAAAAAAATAAAAATGCTAAAATTAATGAATAAAGGGAAAGTGTTTTTTGTGGGGGGTTTTTTCTTAAAATGTCGTTGATTTGAAGTGCATACAAACATAGCTACATTATGTTATATTTTGCTTTGAGAAAATGAAAACAATATTAATATTCTTTCAAATGATGACTGTTTTTCATTACAATTTAGAACATGTTTTTTTAACAAATTCACATTACAGTATTATAGGAATATTTTTATGAAATAGTATATTAATAATTATATATTCTACAAAATGAACGTAAAATTAAATAAAAATGATATGTCATTGTAATATTCATTGTTCATACATTTTTGCTGGCTTAAAATAATTCATGATATTGCAATAATTTTAGTATAATAATTAATTTAAAGAAAAAATAATCATAGCATTACAGTAATTTCACTATAAATTATTAAAATAATCTAATAAAACAAACATGGTATTAAAATAATTTAAATTAAAAAAATAGTATTAGATAATTTTACTAATTCACTAAAAACATCTCTGTATTAAAGTAATGAGAATCATCTTTAAACACATATCCAGATGATAATATGCAGAATATGCAGGGGAACTGTGCTTAATCATCTTAATAACAATATAAATAAATCAAAATGGTCCAAAAAAAATGTCCAAAAAACGTATTTCTTTCTTTTGATATTATAGAGAATCGTGAGCAGCGTGTCTTCATGAGATTTACCCAGGTAGCATTTGATATCTCTGGCCTGAACATACGGTTCCAGTAGGTCCAGGTGAAGTCCAGCTGATCTCGGCCCGGCCCGGCCCAGCTGCTGTGAACCAGATGGAGTAGTAGTTGTGTATTCATCACTCATGGACATTTGGATGTAGAGTTACCAACTCTTCCAGCATCTGTACCCCACAACCACCTGCTCACCAGTTTGGACCAGCGCAGGGTTTCATTTTGTTTGGCCATGAGTGTGATGAGGCAATACAATAAGCACTTCTGATGTTAACAGTTGCCATTTATTAAGGCCTAAAAAAGATCACAGCCTGTTATTTGGAGTCTTTTAGGCGAGCAAATCTCTTTATCTTCTCTCTACCTGAGACTGACTACAATACAAGCAAATACAGTAACAAGTGAGCACAGGCTGTGAAGAGGCACTGAACCTACTGAATGATTATGTAACCTACAGAAAGAGACGGTGAATGAATGCAAACAAACCTTTCACTGGGATGTATCTAAAAAACAAGCACTATATTGCAATGAAGAAATTGTTAGCTACAAGCTAGCAATTGTTCTAGCTTCAGTGTATTCCATTGGGCAGGTCTGGATCTGTTGCCTGGAATAACACTGAGAATGATTGATTTTCATCTCTCCCTAATATGTCTTGAAGAGCCAGAGGAGCGTGTGGGAGGAGCCAAACTCTGCTCTAGTAATAAATGAGGGAGGATAATTACAGCCTTTACAGTTACAACACACACCGCAAGACTGAAATAGAGAGACAAAATACCAGAGCAACAGAGAAGGTCAAGAAGAAGTGAAGGGAACAATGGTAGCTAGAATATATGTGATGTACGACTGCATTCTCTTTCAGTCATAACAACAACCCCCACCTTTATAGAAAGGCTTTTCTTTCAGTTCCTCTAAAACACACTCAGACTCAGCAATGAGTAACGATAGATGCCTTGCAGGAAAAAAGAGCGAAAGTCTAGCCTGTGTATATTACTAAATGTAGCCACAATACTGCATTTTTCATTATCTGACTTTTGCTCAGCCACTTTCAATGCTGCATATAGCTTTTTGGATGCACTTTGTAAAAACTAAATAGAATATTGGATGGATGGATGGATGGATGGATGGATAGATAGATATTGAGGTCAGTAATACTTTTTTAGTCAAATTAATATATTTATTTACCAAGGATGCATTAAACTGATCAAAAATGACAGTAAAGACATTTAAAATGTTATCAACAATTTATATTTAAAATGAAAAGCTTTGATATTTATATTTATCAAAGTATTTTAATATTGATTTCTGATAAGGCTGGAGTAATGATGCTGAAAATTCAGCTTTGTATTATAGGAATAAATCACATTTTAAAATATATTCAAATAGAAAACAGTTATTTTTAATTATAATCGTAGTTCACATTTTTACTGTATTTTTGATTAAATAAATTCAGCCTTGAGGAGCATTAGACACTTCTTTAAAAAAAAGAAAATCGTATTGATCCCAAACTTTTGAACAGTGTATATATATACACAATACTATTAGCTACAAAATACACAATACTAACTATAGTATAATATAATATTATATAATCCATATCGACTTTATATCAGCCATCTGCTGCTCTTCCCATGGCACTGGCATCAATATTGGTCAACTACTAGTTTACACCAAGATCTCAAGCAAAGTATGAGAGCAAAAGTATGTAGTAGCACAACAGTACAAGAGTGTGACAGGCCAACTGTTTATCAGTACAAGGGTATGACAGCATGCGAGAGCAGCTTTGTCACAGTATAACTCTAATAGTTTAGGAGCTGTCTTAAAGTCGACAGCTCTTGTAGCTGATGTTGACAAGCCTAGAGATGTGCACTTAATAGAGTTCTGAAAGGTGCTGTTCTGCCCTTGATAAATAACACACCAGCATATAAGATGACTGTGATTGTGTACGTGCAAGAAAGAGGGTGTACGAAGAACGGGGAGCAAGACAAACAAAGCCTCGCCTCACTGTAATGCTGGGGTTTCAATCATATGCATTAATGAAGATTTTATGCAGGGCTGATATGATAAACAGAGAGGGATAAATATATTGGGAAAGCTTGTGCATCCCAAGCGAGACAAATAGTGGGTAAAACGACATCAGTGGGATGCGGGACACGGTGCCGCTGAAATAGGCTGTGAAATTGATTCCATGAAGTGAATCAGGATTTAATCTGCCACAGACAACGAGGTATAAATATTTCCCAGTAAGGAATAAACGTTAACGCTTACGGCATGCAACAGATAAAAACGCATTCTCAAGGCTGCACTTGTACCTGTGGGCACAAATGTTTAGTACTTACTGCAGAAATGTACTCTTGCAATATTTGTATTGCTTTTACATTAAAATGCTTAACATAAAAAGAATGAATAGCACTTTAGATAAAACTGATTAAAATGATATTTTAATCAGTTGAATCATACTGACATGAAATGAAGACTCCAACAAAATTAGTCACATATACAGTCTAATACGGCCTTTTTTTTATTAAACTAATGTACCCTAATAATATATAGGCCCTATATACAGTTGTGGTCAGAATTATTGGCACCCTTGATAAATATGATCAAAGAAGGCTGTGAAAATAAATCTGTATTATATTATATTATATTTGAATCTCTAACATTCAATTACAAAAACGTCCTCTTTACTGTAATGCTACATCCTCACCAGTAAGTGTCAGGATGAAGTCCAAGACTGCTGTTATATCAGCCAGAAAGTTACTTAAATGTCATTTAGTGCTTGCTCTTAATTGCTGACTTCTCCCAGCCCATGTGTGTATGTTTAGCTATGTTCCCTAGCTGGAACTAAGTGAGAAACAATCCCAGCTGGACCGACTTGTCAGAGTAAAAAGTAAACGAGGTCTGCAGAGCAAAAACGTACATAGTAGCCAGACTTTCTGTGCCATCTCGCCAATATTAATTAGTCTTTCGAATGTCATTGTGAAATTAATGGGAGGGAAACCAGGCCAGTTTTAAAGGGCAAACTTGGGCACACTTACTCAGACGTTTGTGGAGGGCAGATGGATAATTTCCTCTCAGGGTGCCCAAACGGGTCTTAAGCGAGCGCTAGGAAGACACATATTAAAGACTGGACTCAGAGCTGATTGGCTGAAGGAACGGAGTCTTCACCAGCGAGTAAGTGACAGGATCAAACCACAGATCAGACCACACACGTATTACACCGATGCCCCTTAGAGCCACATCTCTCAGTTCAGCCCATTAACCTGCTATCAGCCTAAACACACTGTAAAATAACTGTTTTCTGTGATAGCATGAGATTAAAAGCCTCCGAGGCTGCGCTCTGAGTCCAGAAAGAGACAGAAGAAAAATAATCTGATAAATTATTGCATTAATATTTAACACTAAATATGCGGAGTACACTTCTAATAAAAAAATTAAAAGACTTACAACATGTTTCTTCAAAACCATCACTTGAGTCTTAAAACAAACACAGATCAGTTTTCTACTACAGTCAAAAAACTAAAACAACATTTGTGATCTATTTTAATCTATAAAGTTTGGGGTTGATAAAAATATATATAATATTTTTTAATGAAGTCTCTCACATAGGCTGCATTTAATATTGTGAAATATTATTACAATTTAAAATAACTGTTTTCTATTTTAATATATTTTAAAAAGTAATTTATTCCTGTGATGCAAAGCTGAATGTTCAGCATCAGTCTTCTGTGCAACATTATACTTCAGAAATAATTCTGATATATTCTAATATGCTGATTTGCTGCTCAATAAACATTTCTTATTATTACAACTATTATCAAAGTTGAAAACAATTTCATATTTTTTGGATTCTTTTTTTGAGGGGGGTTATGGGGGGTTTATGGAAACCTTGATATATTTTCTTCAGAATTCTGGGATAAACAATGTTCAAATGAACAGCATTTTTCTGAAAGTATTATTTATATTTATTCGTTTTAATTTTATTATTGTAGGTATACGTGTTTTTACTGTCAATTTAGCAATTAATGAGTGACATAAAATATAAATTTAAAGCATTCTTGCTGAATTAAATAAATCTAAATATATATTAAATAAAAGAAAATATGAATTAAATAAAAAAACACCACCCAAAAAAAGAAAGTAGTGTATAAATTGAAACAGGATATTCAACAATAAATGTTTTGGAAAATATGTATCTATGGGAATTGATTGGATTATGAAAAGTGGTTTTATAGGTGTTTGAAAGGCAGAGGTTAAAAACAACAACCTGAAAGTCATTAGGGCAAAAAATAAAGACAGATATTTATCGATAAGGTAAAAAGGGAGAATTTAGATTTCATGTTATCTTGAACTGCCACTTCTGCTTTTGAAGCACGACAAAAACTTATAGAAAGCTGATTTAAATTAATCATCTCGGATCTGATAATGTCAGTGAGCTCCTTCTAATGATTGGCTGAAACTCAAAATGTCACTGAGGTTACCAAAACAATTTAATTGGAAAAGTTGGTGTAGCATATGTCACTGAAGAGGTTACGCTTAAGGACTGTATTATAACTCGAATGCTTTAACATAATTGACTCTTAAAAGATATGTTAGATTGCCCTTGTTCTTCAGAAATGCCATTGATTGTTCAGAATATGATTATTTAATGAAGAATCCTCCCATTTATCAAATGTACAGCTCTGAAAAGAGAAGGCGTATAAAAGCCTAGTGCTCATCGCCAAGGGTGAGCTGTTTATCTGCTCGGGGGTACATGAGAGGTTAGAGTCCTTCAGAGCGAGAAGCTTTTATCTAATTCTGCTTGTTATTAAGATATGACCGTGCTAGGAAATAAGCTCATTGTGAACTCAAAAACATTTATGTCCTTCATCACTGTGAGTTTTTTGTTGATTACAATATGAGTTTAGGAAAGCAATGAGGTCTTGTCATTAGAATATCATTTAGAAATCTCACTGTTAAAATGTCTGTGTTAAATGAGGCAACACTGTCAAAGAAGACACTGAAGAAGCCTTAAATGTGCTTGACTTTTAAAAGTGAACATAAAATCTAAATTTACTTTCATAATATATTAATAGTCTTTTGTGCACAATTAAACAGTACATGCACAATATTTCAAACACCAAATAAAAACAAAATTATGAATTGTTGTAATCTAAACTACTTTCCAAGGCATCTGATGTCACCTGATGCATGTGGAGTATAATCATTTTAACCAGGGTAAAAAAAAGAATTAAAGTTTATTATTGGACTATGTTTTACAAGAAAATACCATATCAGTTTTTCTACTTCAAAGAGTCATGTTTAATTGAACGTGTTACTTGCCATTTCTTTCTGTTTGTGATGTTTACTAGCAATTTCTGAGTGAAAACACCAATAAAAGCAAGCCATGTTTCTACACCAATGTTTCAGCTAAATAGCTATTTAGGAGCGATGTTGTAGTGAATGATATTATATCAACTTTCCCATTGTTAACAAAATAATTTAATTTAATAATTTAAAGTTGCACACATAATCAAATCTCCAGACAAATTCATATTTTAATCCTACATTGCAAATATATATATATATATATATATATATATATACTGTATATATATTTATAACTATAACTTTTTTCAGTCTTTCTACTTCACAATATCACATTTATTTCAATGCATTACTTTTTTTGTGTGTTTACCAGCAAATTCTGAGTGAAAAATGTTTAAGACTATTTTTTCAGTGTATTGGTTTACAGAAGTAAAAAGCATTGTTACCCCATGTTATTTCAAACCTGTAAAACACAAAACGAAGGTATTTAAAAAAATGTATTGTGTATTGTAGTTTATAGAATGAAAGTGAATGCGGTCCAATTGTTGAAACACAGCGCTCCTCAAAATATCTTCTGTGCTTCACGGAAGGGATAGAAACAGTCATGCAGTGCTGTGAGTAAATTATGACAGAATTTACATTTTGGAGTGAACTGTGCCCATAAAATAATCAATTACTAATCAATCTAGCAGTACAAAAGTAATTGAAATCAACTCAACTGAATCAAATCTATGCGGTTTCCATCCCAACGTTTCCTATGTCAGTAACAGTGACAGTGTTCCTGTGGCTCAGTGGTAGACCATTGCGTTAGCAGTGCAAAAGGTTGTGGGTTTAATTCCCAGACACACATACTGCTGAAAAATGTATAGCCCTGAATGCACTGTAAGTCACTTTGGATAAAAGAGTCTGCTAAATGTAAATGTAACCCTTTTCACTTTTATAAAAATGCATATACACTACCACTTAAAAGTGTAGTGTTAGTAAGATATTTGAATGTTTTTGAAAGAAGTCTCTTATGCTTACCAAGGCTGCATTTATTTGATCAAAAATGCAGTAAAAACAGTAATAGCATTAAATGTTTTTTACAATTAAAAAGTGCTGCTTTTTATTTAGTATATTTTAATATATCTTCTGTGTTCCAACGGGAGTAATTGATGAGATAACTTTAATTTTGTAATGAACTAAAATGCATTCAACTATCAGTCAAAAGTAATTGAAATACCTCAATATAATCGAACCTCTGTGGTTTCCATCCTTACATTCCCTAACATGCCCTGTTTTTTTTCCTTCTGTGACAGATCAGAGGATGCAGTTCAAAGGGGTTTTAACTCTGATCCTTTGCGTCCTGTTGCTTTGGCAGTGTGAGAATCTGAGACCAAGACATTCCTGCAAATTCTTCTGAGTACAGAAGAGCATCTGGCTGTAATGTCTGCAAGGAGACAACTGATATCAATAACAATGCCAATCTTAAGCAGATCAGCAAATACAAATCAACTAACAAACTGTGCACCACAAATGACAAAGAAGAGGCAAGTTAGTCAGCCAACACACACACAAAGTCCAGCTCTACTCAGATGGCGGGCACATGTCCAGCGTAAACAGTCCTTTACTAACGGAAGGATGTTTTATTCATGAGTGCAAAGCCATCTCCACACATGAGCTATTATATTTCTCAACCCTCATTTATAGCTCTCATGTGCGACGCCCAGATAACAGGGGAAAATTGCCTGGAGGGCTGAGACGACACCGCAGGAAGTAACGCCGGCTATCATAACACCCAGCTGGAGGGATGACAGAGAAAGAGACATTTATCAACGCAGCAGAGGCACCTTTCAACACACGCCATGTACATCTCAATGCAGCGGTGCACCTTCACAATCACTACAGCGCCTGACATTAAGACAGAATCTAAAGATATTCTGGGGGCCAACTGGAATAGGTGAAGCTTGAGGTGAAAAAAACAAAGCACAACAGCAATTATTGCCATGCCCACACCCCCCACACACCTTGCTGTGTCACTGATCACTGCTTTTAGGAACTGTGGGAAAGCATGAGCACAGAATGCTGTCAGTAAAATACATGTTTAGAAAGGAGAAAGTTAAAGGGATAGTTCACCCCAAAAATGTTTACTCACCCTGATGTCTTTTCAAACATGTATAACTTATTTTCTTCTGTGGAATGCAAGAGCGGAATAATTTAACTCTTTTCACCCCATTCGAAGTGAGGGTGAGCAATGGATTTTTACTCATTTTTGGGAGAACTATCCCTTTAAGCAGACAGATCTTGAAATAAGCTTAAGATGCTATAAAAGCTTCCTCGTTGTACATAATAGATGGCATGAAAAGTTGTCTATTCTTGTTTGCAGAGTGCTGAAATGCTATTTGTGAACCCATTCACTGTCCATGGTGCTGAAAGGAACTGTCCATGGTGCTGGATCTCTTTTGAGATTTCAGTTGAACATGCTCATTACTCGTTCTGTTCATTTCTGAGACATCTACATGTGTTTTTAAGCCTTTTATGTAATGTTGTCGCTTCAATTTACCTGCAATTAAATGTGCTCTGTTGGTCCGTAGATCCATATATAGTTTGTGTTCACCAGAAATCATCCAAACCTCACAGTGACAATATTTAACATCCTACAGATGTTAAATATTATATCTAAAATATTATATCTAAAATAAAGATAGCAAGACCTGCTTGCTTTTGAACAGTTATAAAGTAAATGATGTATGAGATGAATCTTTTAAATATATCTTTATAAAATCCACATAAGGAGAGTGAGAGATCTTCACAACGATAAAGGCATGATTTACAGAGGTTCCACTTCGTTTCACAATCACATTCACTTGCAATGTGGTTATTATGCACTAGCACAACTACAGATGTGTATTTGATGATAAACCTCACAGCCAAAGAATACATCATTCACAGATTTACATTTCAGAATCGCCTTGCTTTTATTGCAAGCAAACATGTGATTTTTATTTGTCCTTATATACCTGCAAAGGAGAGTCTGTTCATCTTCGGTGAAAGCAAAGACGCACTGATTGATATGTTCCCCAAAGAAACAATGAATCCCTTCATAGACACCTTAATTTGCATCATTTACGTGAAAAATGTGCACATCCAAAAATCACTTCACCTTAAAATCATCTGCAAAAGGATAAGGCATTTAAAAATGAAAGAAAAACCAGCAAAAATAAACAAACGTGACAGGTTTGCTGCAAGAAAAGTTTCCACTAAAACGTCACCAGGTCTGAAAATGACTTTCAGGTAAAGAAAAGACCAAAATAAAAGCAAATGCTTCGCTCGGTGACATCAAAATCACAAAACTCTCATGACCAACAGCGCAAAATACAAGCAAAGCATATCTACAGCAAAAGTCTATGGCAGAGAACAAAAAAGGAAAAAAGGTTAAAAACAAATATCATCGTACATACGTAAAAACGGAACCGCCAAGGCCATTTAAAAACCAGTTGCATGATTTCACACGACTGCAAGCACGTACTTGGCCAGTGTCACTCAGTACTGAATAGCCCCGATAGGAATCACAGCATACTGAAAACTTGAGGTACGGATCGAAAAACGCCTCAAAACAACACTTTTTCAAATCTCAACGCTCAAACCCCAGCAAAAGGAGAGATAAAAAATAAAAAAGAGCAAGTGAAAAGACAAAAAGGGTTACAAAAAGGCCTGGAAACGTACTCACCGAGTGGGAGTAAAATGTTGCGATAAAAATGCGTTATGGCACAAAACACAGTATGGCGAATGAAGCGCGTTCTCTCTCAGTCTGTGAGCCCTCGCTGCTGTCACGTGACTGCTGCTGCCTTGAGCGGCGGGAAGGGAAGAGGAGCTGACAGGAGACGCCGTTAGTTAGTCGTTATCATTCCACACTGAGAGCCTTCTGTGATTCTCCCGTTGTATCTTTACCGTCTCTTTTAAGCTTGCGGAGCTCCCATGATGTCAGACTCAACGTAACGTCTAAAGAGAGCCTCTCAATGTCGTCTTTGTTATTCCTGCTCTTCGTCTTTATGTTTTGTGACGATACACAAACAAGTAATGTGAGGTGTGTATGTGTGTGCGCTTGCGTGAGATAATACATATTGGATAATGTTGTTAATAACGTCATGAAAGGCAGTTTTAGTCCCATGCCCTTTCTTTTTCTTTTTTACAGACGTTTATCTGATGCAAATAGCGTCGTGCAGCATCAGTACATTCCTCCCGTAACATGTATCACGTCAAAATGAAGGGGCAGCCTTTTATGCTAACTTACAGACTCTCCATTGCCGTGTTTTCTCGTCTTTTCTATATAAAAGGAAAAGAAGATCATTAAATCATAATGAAATGCGTGCAACTTTTAAAAGATCCCAAATAATTGGCATTCAGATGCCAAAAACAATTCCCTCATGTAGCCTAAAAAGAAAATATTGTGTGTTGTGGTAAAACTAGTGAAATAGAAGCAAGATCGATAGATAGATAGATAGATAGATAGATAGATAGATAGATAGATAGATAGATAGATAGATAGATAGATAGATAGATAGATAGATATGCACAATAAAAAATTGCATGACAGAGACTAAATAGGAAAAGTGGCAATTTGATTTTGTAAAAACAACAGCGAAGTTATAGTCACAACAATATGGCAATTGTGAATATAGCTTCTCTTTTTTTTCTCTGTGTACCACAAGTTTTATTATTTGCATTCATTTTTAATTCATATTCTTTTTTTATGATTAGCATTTAGCATTGTTATTTTTCTTTGGCTCACCACCCACCAGTTCAGATCCTAGCTAATTGGCAATCTGATGTCAAAGCCATTGCCTACATGGAGAGAGAACAATATAGTGTTCTATAGCACTAACAGCATTCAAATGAGCCTTTTAAGTATTCAAATTAATGTGTTGAGACTGCTTGTGCTATACGCATAACTTACTATTAAATAGAATATGAGAAAAGATAACATTCTGCTTCTGTGATTTTAGCGAGCATGACACTACTATTTACAGTTTCAGATGACACATATATCAACAGATCGATCAATAGTGTAATATTTTGTTTGGTACATATTGAGAATAAATTTAGCAACATGGGACATGGTGAACCACAACATCTCTACACTGTTGAGGCTGAACAAACCATGCATAATACAGGGGCTGTGATGGAGTTTGTAAGCTTATCATGCCTGACCAGGTAGAACCTGGGTGACACACTGCAGAGAACATGCAGCTGAGGTTAAGGCTGATAGGTTGTTGCAGTGCTGGGCATATAGTTTTTTTCCCTGAAGTTTCCGGATTCTTGAGTTGCCCTTGAGCATTTACTCTGATGGCAATGGTCCAAAAGCCTATTTTGAGGACCAAGCCAAGAAAAGCACGCACAGCCTTGGACTGTGCAAACACATCCAGTGGTTTGATATTTTATTAACTTATTGCTAGATCTGAAGCACTGATGACCACCCACAGCTCATTAACTTAACCTTCTCTTTCCAATAACCACAAGTGTCATTAGAGGCAGTAAGATGCACAAATTGTTATGAGCTGTAATTCCATACTGTCAGATTCAATCGCTAACATCCGTCCCTTCCAATCCTGGAGTCAATGGCAGGAAAACACACTGGCCAGAGCCGATGTTTATCACGCAAAGCATTATTGGCCTGCTCAAGAATTCCTCAGCAACCTCCACCTAGTGAAATATTAATCAATAACTGTGTATGCATTATTTATCAGCTGATTCAGAGCGTTCAAGAAATCAGGCATCTTTCAGCGGTGCGTGTGCTGCAGTAAAATAGGAAAAGTATAAATATCAGGATAGAGGGAAGTGCATTTGTTTGTGCTTTGTGTGTACATTGTGTTCGCTGACAG
The DNA here is from genome assembly GCA_003573665.1 of Oxygymnocypris stewartii. Lineage (NCBI taxonomy): Eukaryota > Metazoa > Chordata > Actinopteri > Cypriniformes > Cyprinidae > Oxygymnocypris > Oxygymnocypris stewartii. Next base: position 474,810 of record QVTF01022340.1, on the reverse strand, counting down.
ATCATACGTTATTGTATTTGCTCTGTTGGCTTTATTACAACGCTGCAGCCCAATCCCATGATTCTTTGTTTTAAATCAAAGTGTGACTGGATGAAACTGTTCAAATATTTGCAAATCTTTTTGTAATGAAATTAGCACAACGTCTGACAACACAACTAGTGCGCATGCTTCTTATTTCAGTTCATCAGAGCAGGCTTTATGCATTCTAATCTCTATTGTTCAGTCTTCGACCAGATGAAGTTTGGCGCTTGGGAATATTTTTAGGCAATTATTGCAGAAATGCAATGATCTCAGCATATGCTTACATAAGAGCGAGTTTTAGCACTAACACTCCGAGCTGCCAAAGAACACAGCGGGTGACACAGTGGCTCTTTGGTCAGCAGCTTTTATTGTTTCATGCTACTTTGAGTTTATCACCGCGTTTGAAATAGAAGAAATTTCTATAATGCAATTCTCTGCATGGCCAAAGCCCAGTCGGTGGCCTGCCTGGAGTAGCCGGATGTTTTTTCTGCACTGATTTATATGCAATATGGACTTCATTTCCTTTATTGCCACATAGGTGGATTCTTATTTTCTAGGTTGCTGCCTTTCAACACAGTGTTGGAGTCGTGCAATTGCTTACTATAGTTTAAGAACAGATTGATGATACATTTTTAGAAATGCGTGCCTAGCACAGGCAGATGGCTTCTTCTCCTTAGGGGTGTTTTTGTTTGTTTTATTTTTTATCTTACTTACCAAGTGTCTTTTTCTCATTTAAGGGAATTTTTCATTTTTTATTGGCACTGTTGGCCCCATTTTGCTCTCTTAAGATTAAAGACATTCACCCAAAAATAAAAATGTGCTGAAACTCTCAGGCCCTCCAAGATCAGCCAGCTATGAGACCTCGTTCAATATAATAAATGTTTCTTGTTCAAAAATTTAATTTGTTCTTTGAATGACAAATTTGCTGTTAAAGCCACTTATATGAATGTCTGCATGACATGTATAATTAAGTTCATACAGTTTGCAAGAATTTTAGTGTCCGTTGTATGAAAATGATCGTTGCAAGATGCTGACGAAGTAAACAAGTCTCTGTAGCCTCGATGAGAAAGTTGCGAGCAAGGTTGCGGGCGCAGCCTCCGTGTTGCCAGATCTAGCTATTATAAGACTTGTTTATAGTCTTGTTTTTTCCTCCTAATTTGACACTTTAGAAAGTTAATAAAGACTGAAGTTGCAGTTTAGGATCAGCGATATCTTTATCTTATCGTTTTTGCAAAAGATTTGAAATAATTTCGGTTTATTATTATTTAGTTTTCCATAGCAATATCTGGCGGCAAAACTGCATCACCAACACTCAATCTGACAGTAATCAAAAAATCCCAGTGACAGGTTATTGCTGATAGGACAACGATCGATAAGGGAAACGCAAAAAAAACACTAGATAAAGTTATCAACTATATAGAAATGAATATTAATAAAAACTTTAACAGTAATATATTGTTGGATGAATAATAAAAGGGTGCCAGCAGAATGAGAGTCCCAACAGCTGATTAAAAACAATCCACACTACTCCAGTCCATCAATGAATGGCTTATGACGTGAAAAGCTGTGTTTATAAGAAACAAATTCATCATTAGGGCATTTTAACATTAAACTATGGCCAAAATATGAGTTCATACTCTATAATAACACTTCCTTCAGTGAAAAAGTCCACCCCCTGCTGATCTCTCACATCAAAATCCACTGATATATTTGTTTCGAACGGTTTATGCTTATATGAAACAGTGCTTGATCTATGCATATTTCTCTCCTGATTCAGACACGTTGACTTCTTCACTGAATACAGCAATATTATAGATAGAGGACTTGTATTTTAGACAGAAGCAATGGTTTGAGTGTAAAAACATCTTAATGATTATTACAAACATGCAGCATTTCACTTTTACGATGTTAAATGATGAACTGGAGTCATGTGGATTACTTGTGGATTATTGTGATATTTTTATCAGCTGTTTGGACTCTCATTCTGACGGCACCCATTCACTGCAGAGCATCCATTGGTGAGCAAGTGATGTAATGCATTTACATTTACATCACAAACATTTATCCAAATCTGTTCTGGTGAAGAAACAATCTCATCTACATATTGGACGGCCTGAGGAGGAGTACATTTTCAGCAGATTTTCGTTTTTGAATGAACTAGTCCTAAAGGTACCGGTTCTCTATAAAGAACAGTACTGTTAAACGCATCACTTTTGTAAATCACTCTCAAAATCCAAACTAATTTATCTGTTTTCTTTTATGAAAAATAGGTGGCCTGTGTGTTCAGGTTGTTCACTGTTAGAGAACGATAAAGCAGGTCCAGCCGTCTTAGATGAGCAGCACAAAGTGTCACGCATGCGACAAACGAGGGCTGCCATCACCTTCACCTCCCCCTCCACATGGCCTTGAGATCAGCGGGGTGATGTTTCCAGAGCTGACTACTCTGTATTAAACATGGATGCCAGCAAACCTGCTGCAGTGAAGAGAGAGGGCTTGGTCCTCTGTCTGTCTGAAGTAAAAAAGCGTACGTATTAAATGTTAATAAATGACTGCAAAGACACAAGCCTGAAGGCATCTCCCCAGAGCAGAACGAGCAAAGCCAATTATATCCGCCAACTCAACCTGCACCACTGGACCATCATGGGAAATTACAATGACTTGACCCTTCGATTGTCATTTAACTTACACTTCCTTAATGGACTCATAAAATGTATCTTATCTGTTAATGGCCTATTAGTGCCATGAAATAGAAGCTCGAGGGAAAATGCATCCGAAATGCACCAGAAAAAAATATATGGAAGTTTCTCCCACAGTTCAAAATTAGACATTTATTCCAAACAAAAACATATTTTGCCGGTCACTGATCTTAATGTAAAGATCACAGTTAAAATAATTCTAAATAATCACCAACTTACCCTTAACATTAGTTTACGTGAGTCAGTTTGTAGGAGAGCCCAGGTTTGTGACATGCAGTTTCTTCTGTTTTTGTTTTTTTCCTAGAAAACTAAAAGACTAGAAATAAGACAAATAATTATTATATAATAAATTAATATTAATTAAATACAATTATATCATTTCAAATAATAATTATTAAAATATACAATTTTGAAAATAAAACTATATATGCACATGTGAGCCTTATACAGTAAAATATTTGCAGTTAATTCTATTCATTATCACTATTATATTAACTATCTAACTATAATCCAACTATTTATCTATCTATAATAAAAACAATTTTTTGATGAATCACTGCAAAATAGATTTACAGTCTCAAATGGAAATGTATTGAATGCTTGCTGCAAAATCGTTAATTCTGCGTTGCTTTAATCAATTCCAAGATCCTGTTGGGACTGAAGTCATAATCTTTCGAAATGAAGAAGGGTTTAGAGGATCTGGGATGTGTAGCTTGCATCAGGATTGCTTTAATAAGTGTTACCTGGGGCAATCTAAACAAATAGCCTCAAAAACTAGAGGATGGGTTTGGTGCGATTTGGCCACACTGAATGAATGATTTATAAAAGCTTACAGAAATAAAAAACAGCACAGGCCAGTCTTAAAACTCTCTTCTGAAGTGCGTTCTACTTGCAGTGCAGCGCAGCAATTGACTTGCCCCGCCCTAAACTTACACCTTCGATGGCGTCAAGACAATTTGAACCTTCAGCGAGCGAATCCTCATATTACATTCAAGACCTTCTCAGCCAGACAGCCCCTCCAGATGTCTGACGCTTCACACCGCTCTCGTACGCTTACGCTGATGCACGCTTCTGCCCAACGCCGGGCTTTGGCCCTGAGATTCAGCTGAAAGACATCGTGCTCTTAAGCTTGTAAATTAGAGTGCTCTGGTTATGACAGTTTTCATGAGACGCGTCACACTAAATTGCATGTGAAATGTGCTCGATGGTCTTCACTTTGCTCCTGGTGGAGATTATTCCACCCCAGTGGATTCTCTCTCTCTCTCGGTCGACCCTCCAGTGCCTCTCTATTCTTTCTCTCTCTCTATCTTTTGTCTTCTCATTCTGCCAGTCTCTCCAGCTTTGCCTTTTTCTTTCTGACAGACGCCATTCTTTGCTCAAGGAAACAGGTGACCCGCTCTCTCATGGCTCTGCCAATCAAACAGTGAAAGATGTGACAGATTTTTTCCCCTGTAATCTTTTTTTTATTATTATTAAATTATTTACAGCATTTTGACTAGCACTGTAGTTCAATTTAACTGTTTAGATGTACAACAAATAGCTGATAGCTTAATATAAATAAACGGCAAACAACAGTGCTTACATTATGAAAGATGCAGCATTTTCTCCACTTTTGACATCACCAAAAGATCACCAAAGAGCTGCAAAAACATAAAAAGGTCTTAATGTATTTACATGACCTTACATTTCACAGTGCATAACTACTGTAAGATCATCCATGTAAACGTACTGAAATATTTAAACTGGGCATCGTTTTGGATGCAGCTTTGACATCAGTGATTGTTTGACTAGAATTAGCAGGGCTGAGAAATGCATCGCTCAATGCTCTGTTGGCACATATCTGATGCAAGCCTTTCTTTGATGTGCATATTAGAGACCATGGGAGCAATGTTTCTCAGAGATTCGAGAAAACTGAGATCCTAGTGAGCAGATGTGTTCACATTCCCAGTGGGAATCAAGCAAGACTCTTTCTCCACTGACATTTAAGCATAATATACAATTTATAGTAACGTTCACGTGTTTTATTGTCATTTCTGGAGACGTGTAGGTGTAATCAACTAATTAGTTAGTTGCCCCGTGCATATCCTGCCTCGTAAACCAATGAGATTGCTCTTTTAATTGAAAATAAACGGCAGCTGCTGGTTTTAAAAGACACTCGGATGTTTAATTTCGAAGATTTGAATGCAGCTTGGAGAGTATGTGACGATGCTGCAGTCCATTCAAAGTGGGATATTCCAACTTGATCCCTTTGACTTCCGAACATAAATGCATTTCATTGTCTGACGCTCAGAAGATGATGTATAAAGACACGCGAGCGCCACTGTTGGCTCTGCAGGTGTTCAGTCATCAACAAAAGAAGTCTCCTGGCAACCAAATTGCTATGCACGTGTACGAATATCAACAAAGAGCTTCATTTACCGCGTGACTCCGCAAACGTTTGCTAAACAGATTTTGCTGTCATGTCACATTTAATTTGCCTGAAAGGGAATATTTATCATTATCTGTGTGCATCTCTCTGTATTTTTCTGCCACTCTGTTTTGTTTCTTGGCCAGAACAGCTGTTCTAACACTACTTTAATGAAACCCTGTAAAAATCTAGTAAACTAAATGGAGCTATCTGGGTGTTTGAAATTATTTTTAATAACAATCACTCAAACACTGTTTTGGGGTAATACTAAAGCGCCTCTCATCCGGTTACAAGTGCCTCTGAGCTTATTGGATTTCTGTTTTCTGTAATTGGCACAGTCTTTTGGTTGCCACTCTCATAAAGGCATATAATATACTGTAGGCATATCAGTGCTTTTGGAATGAAGTTTGTAACCAATTTCTCCATTGACATGCCGATTAACGCTAGCACTAAAACATCGCAGTACAAATCCAATTTGTGCAATTAAATACACGTTTCACATCATTTCTGACTTTCAGAGTACATGCACCATGCTGAGGCCAACTGCAGTTTGATAAACTTGTATAGATGCTGGACAAAGCCAAGATACAGGCACACTATCTAAGACTGTTTGTCCAACTTCTTAAAAAACAAATGCTCTGTTTGCCAAAAGCATGGAATGCCGAAGTAGATTAAAAAAAGACTGGCACAAAAGGCATCAATCTACTTAAGCTAGCAATGCTAATGAGGAATTTCAGACTAGACTGGTACAATTCCAGGCTAAAGTAGTCACATTAAAATAAAATAAATGAAAAATAATATAATAAAAATGCATTTGTAAAAATCTGCTTCAGTCTGAATGAAATTAAACTTTTAATATACTGTAAATGCACTTACTGTTTTGTATTAATATGGTCTTCCAAACTAGAGTTATTATAAAACAAAAACCATAAAAAAATGTAATAAAAATTTTAATCGCTACTTGAAATAAAATATACATTGGCATAAAATATACAACAATAAACGTATTTTGTTTCCGCTAGTTAGGCAACATTTCTAATTTTCAAATAGTTTAACTTAACTAAAACTGAAATACAAAATAAAACTATAATTAAAACAAGAAAAATACTAAACCTTTAACTAAAAATTTTAATGAAAACAAAAATTTTAAAACAAAAACTAATCAAAAATATTATTAAAAACTATAATACTTAATCTCAGTGATATCACAAGTACATTGTTTCAAACTTGTATTGTATAATTACCTGTCCATCATTTAAATCATCTTTTATTTATTTTAAATAAGCCACTGAGCATTCGATTTATGCAGTTAAACTTCCCAGTTCATGCTAATTTGTATAGCAGCTCATGTAGAAGTCTACATAAATATCATTCCCTTGAATGGACACTGGACATAGTTCATTATTAAAACCCCACGCGCATGATTCACTTGGCTGGGCTTATGAAAATGGCTTGTAGAGATGTAGAGACTCTCACGGAGATCTACTTTATGAATAAGCCTGTATATTATCAGAATGATTCCGGCTAAAGGGGACATGATTATTGAAGTATAGGAGCTTAGAGTTCAGCGAAACCTATTTCCTGAACAGATGAACAGGCTGCTCCATTTTTTTTTGTTGGGCGTTCAGGCTCGGCTGATTTGGTCTCTACTCCCGTACACTTTTTCAAACGGATGGCGCACAGAAGCACATCATCAAATCGTCAAGCCTGCAGATCGGGAAGTGCATGTTAATTTCCCTGAGTAAATCATTCATGACGAGCTTCGTGAGCTTTTGACCTCTGGTGTGTGAGAACATGTGGCAGGAGTTCTCCAGCAGGAAGCAGAATCCACCGCAGAACAAAGCCATGCATGATGGACAGGAGCTGTCAGTTTCTCCTCCATTCTGAAAAAATAGAAAGAAATCTGCACATTTACAAGCACACTATAAGCTATATCTGTGCTGAAGGAGCCAAGTTGTCAAAGCCGTTCTACATAATGTCTGTAATTGTCTTCTTTAACAGCCCATAAACAGCCGAATCAATCTCAATTAGCAGCGTTGAATCTTTTATTAGTTGGCACTATCCATGAACAGGCTACAAAATCTCCTAAAGTATTGGTTTTGTTTCAGTAAAAGATCAATTAAAAGTGTCGCTTTGAGAAAATCTTGATTTTTTTCTGACTAAATTATGTTATTAAATTAAAATAAATATTCATATTTTACATTTTTATAAATAGATTTTATCATAAATAGTTATATTTAATACAAATTGATATAATACAATATAATAATTAAAGTATTAACAATAATTTGGTTTATGTGTTTAAGCCCCTTAAAAGAACAGCAAATATAATAATGTTCTCATAGAAACACAAGGGACAGTAAAGTGTAGCATATATTCACAGAGAACGTGTCAATTATACTGAGGTACGATCCTTTAAATATCTTCTTAGTGAGTCAAATCTCCACATCCCGAAGTCTTCAACACCTCATTCTCAGGCTTAACGCTCGAGAACTGAACTTAATGACTATAAAGCAGAAATATGTGAGACTGTGTGAATCGTTAGAAATTGAGTGAAAGATCCCGGTGAAAACCTACTAGAAAAAGGCTCTGAATAATCTGTGCATAGTGTGCTATACTTATTAAAGGTTCTTGGTTCTCTGCAGCACCACTTCTCTTCTCATCAGGAACCATATTTGCAGTTTTGGGTTCTCCAGTTGCTCAGAGATTGCTCTTTTATAGCTGAAGATGAATGCTTCAACTTCATCTCAGATGGGTCTCCTAAAAATCTGTAGGTAAAATAAAAAGAGACTTTTACTTTGATTACAGACGTTGTATCATTGTAAATCTTGAGCAGCTGTGAGATCTCTTCTGAAACTCGAGGAGATACCTGAGAGGGTAGGAGAAACAAGTAGAGACAACTGAGATATTAAAGTGAGATATTAAAGGCAGGAAAAACTTTCCACTTGACTGTATGGAAACAACAGGACATTTTCTGTTTTATAGAAGAAAGCCAAACAGGGTCACAACAACATGAGGGGGAGTAATTTATGACAATTGTCATTTTTTTGGTGAACAACATAGTTTTTTTTTTCAAGCACTGGTCAATTTTGAGATTTGAAGAAAAAAATATTGTTTAATTGTTTATTTTATTACACTAAATCTATGTGCATCTGTAGATATACAATACATATTGTAACTTTAAAGGACATTCTCTCAAAATGAGTTTTTCCTCACTGAGCAAGAAACATTCACTATACCGTATTCTTTAGGTTTTTACAGAGGGGTTTGTACATATAACATTCGCCTGATTATATACTGTACAACATTTTATTCCTAAAAACATGGTAAAAAAAATATTTTCTGATTTCTGAAATTATAAAAAGCGATATCCAAAATCCCTTCTGTAAAAACCTTTGACTCTAATATGTCAACAACATTTTGAACCTGGCTTTATCCCATGTTTCTTAATTTTATGCAAATGGGTGCATATTTAATTAGATAGTGTCTCATTTACATATTTTAACATTTCAACTTGTAATACAAAAAAATGCCTGCAATTCTTAATGTAATCAATCAACTAGGGAGATGTGTATTAGTTAAAAGTCTTCACCTCGGCTGTCTTGCCTCGAAGCACACTGGCGCTCTTCTAAAGAAAGAAAAGTTCTTCGATAGGCTGCGACGGTCTTTGGGGTTCTAATTGGAGCGTTTGTGAATTCTGTCAGCGGGGCGTTTCTTCTCTGTAGGGTGCGAGAGGCAGGTGGGATGGGGGAGGTTGGGTGTGATGGTTTGGTCATGTATCCTTGCAAATTTCTCCACTCAGTGTCAGTGGGCTGTAAACTATGCCAGCACGCATCCCATAAATATTTATCACATGGAGCAAGAGAGAAACCGAACGGGGGAAAAAAGTAAAAAGAAAGAGATGAAGTGATGAGGATTCTGCTGGAAGAGTCCTAGAGAGTGAACGCTGTTAGTTTGTCATGCTCGGGTGGGCCGGGTCCCTGTAATTACTGTGCACGCTCAGCAGCGCTCTGAGAGAGATGAACCGGCCACAGACAGATGGCTGCCGTCATCAGGGGGCGCAGAATTCCACACGCTCTTCTCTCACACATGGTCCCGCATTATCCAAAACAAATTGGACTGGGCATTATGGTGTCAATTAGGAAACCAAACACTAAATGTTCTTCTAAAGATCATCACAGCTAGTATTGTTTTACTTGAGCGTCTTCCACCAGTTCTGCAGACAATAAGGACTCACGGACTAATCTTGATCAACGTATCTGGAGATTGGCTGTGAATGGATAAAGAAATGCCGAACTCTTAAATGATTTGTCTGGAATAACAGCGAGCACTGAGTCAGTCTCTGGGGTTTAATAAAATAAGCACACACTCTATTTATAAAGAGGTAAACTCTACACATCCAACAGCCCCGACGGAGCTCAGACAGTAACAGGCTCACATGTCAGATTAATTGAGCTGGTATACCGAGACGCGTTGTGTTTGCATCAGCTGCAGCTCATGTCTACATGCCTAAACGCCTGGAGTATGAAGACGCATATAAATATACTAAATAATGAAACCAGCACTTTAAAATGATGAGAAAGGTGATTTAAATTAAAATAATAATAATATTATACAAAAATATATTTATGATTTATTTTATATATTAAAAATCTTAATATAATGTATTGCAATAATATTATAATCAAATGGAAAAATTATTTAATATAAAAATAAATGCAACAAAATTCTATTTGTTTTTATATTTAAATTGTATATATTGTATTATACTTTATATATTAATATATATATTTATTTAAATTAAATACTTTATTATACTAATAAATACAATTATCATCCCAATAAATACAACTAAATTTGTTAAATATAAATATGTCATCCGAAGATTCACCATTTCTGTTTCTTAATACTTTAATTTATCATATATAATTGTAAATATAAATTAAAATGCACATTTTTTACATATCATTTTCATTTTAATTCATACATTTTAATTCATACATTTAATTCATACATTTTAAATTTTTCTCTTTGATTGGATTTGTTGTACCGTAATCTCAAAGAGAGAGCCATTAAAAGAACAAAAAAATATTAAACTTCTTATTATTTGGAACTTTGTTTTATTAATAAAACAATAAACTTGGCCTTGGCTGCACTTTTTTGCTTGAGCCAGTGTTTATAAAGAAAGCTCTAACTACATAAAAGAAACTAAATTAATAAACCCACACTTCTTTTGTTTTGCATTTGTTTCAGGGAATAATATTGCACCCTCCTGCACAATGAAATATAAAGTCTTATATTGTATTTTATTTAAAATATTTAAAGTTTGAATCTATATTTTAGCTGCATGAATGGATGCAAAAGTCTTGAATTTTCAATTACAAGCATCTCTTTTTTTAATTCTGGCTTCCCAGATCTCAGATCAGACATCAATGCATCATACTGGTGCAAATGATCCTGTTCTCAGCACTTTCGAATTAGTTCACCCGCTGTGAGAGCTTTTATTTCTTAAATTAATTGTAACAGGCTACAGTGTGCAAAGCAATGCACAGTGCTGGATTCCTACTGCTAGGTTGAGTTTAGGTAGTTAAGGTCCCTCTCTCTAACAATGCTTGTTAAAAACCAAACCTTCACTAAAGAAAGCTCAACGGGCTCTAGGAGATAAAAGACAAGTACACTGAAGTCCCAGCATTCCTCCTGCTGAGGGCCAGCTCCTCTCTCCATCTTCAAAGGTTCTGCCCTTAACAAACAGCAAACATGCCTGCTCGGGACACTCGTCCATCAGCATGACACTTCATTAATGAGCTTCCCTTAATTTGGCTCTGTGTTCCCAAAACTCCCATAATCCTACAATCCAGCACGAGCGATTCTGTTATGAACATGTTTTGAGCTCTTATCGCTATTGTCATATTTAAAGGGATTTGTGCTCTTTACCTGACAGGATTAAGGATTATGATACATTAAAACGTATCCCTATATACATGCTGATAGTGGGATTTCCTCTCTGGGAAACACCTCCACTTTGGTTATTGAATTCAAAAGGACGCAGTTTAACATGCGGTGTCGAATGGGGGTAAACGTGGTTCTCCCATCGAACTCAAACAGAGCACAGAGGAAGGAGAGGTTTAGAAAGAGATACTTTCTTCAGTACTATTTAAGGAAACTTTATGGATTCTAGTAAAATTCTATCAGCAGCATTTGTGCTATAATATTTGTGACAGAAAATATTTTTCACTCCTCTCTCAGCTAAAATATAAATTAAAAAAATAGACATATTTAAAAATGGACAGTTTGACTTACTGACCTTATCTGTGTAAATGTATAACAATCTTACAACTTCGCTGTCAAGATGAAACAAATTAACTTCACAGTATACTAGAAAGAGACATTAGAACACTGTCCAACAAGTTCACTTCCCAGAAATCAATGAAAAAATTAGAAATATGTGATTTGTAATTACTGGAAAAGTAATTGCAAAAACGAAGACAGTACAAAAATAAAGTTAAATGAAACACAAATAGTTTTCTATTACATTTATTTTAATAATTATTTTCACACAAATTAAAATAAATACTTAAAAACATTAATATAAAGCCATTTAGACTTTTGATACCATCCAAACAGTACATTTTAAATTACATTTATTACATTAAAATAAATAAAATAATTTAAATACAATTCATTATATATTAATTAGTCACGTATGTGTTTATGAACGTATGGCTATGGTGTGTGTGTGTGTGTATACCAAGTGTCAAACTTTGTAAATCATGTAACTGTAATTTCTAGAAATTAATTAGGTAATGCAAACAAACCAGAATAATTCAAGTTGTTGTCTCTTACTGTAACCACAAAAACTGAGAAATCTGAGAGTCGAATGAAAATGATTCTTTGATCAACTTTATGACTCAAATGCTGCTGATAGAGCTTAATAGGTCACATTAGAGCTGCTGCTGGGTTGAAGCAGGTAAACTGAAGCTTGTATCAGCGCTTTTCTCTCTCTGTCCTGCCCTCCTCATGCAGTGAAACCCCTCCTCCTTCACATCAGGTACTGCTACAACCCCCCTCTTCAGGTACGCTCCAGAATGACAATTTATTGTCCCCGTGCCATACTGCGATTGTACAAATTCATTCTGCTTCCAATTAATTAGGAAGAAAGAATACTGAAGCGAAAAGCAACTCCTGAGCACGGGATTAATTGAAGTCAGCCACTGACACGCAGCATTTCTCAAAATAACTCGCAATGTCACATTCTGATGAGGAAAATAATTGGATGTAAGGACTTGAAGTAAACAGACGGGGGAATGGATATCACAACATTTCCATGGAAACTACATGACAAAAGCAGGACAGGTTGCCAAAACAGAGTCGCGAAGCCGGTTTCCGCTAGAAGGCTTTTATGTCCGCCATCATCAAGCTAATTGCTGTATCTGTGAGCTAATGTTCCCATTCAGACGTCCCTATAATAGCCCTTCACTGTGGCAGTCCGGGAAAAAAGAGACATGTGCAAAGACATTATTAGAGACAGAAAAGAATACTTCATGACCTTTGTTTTCTTGATACCTTCAAGGCCACTTCATATCATTTATCATATGTCCTATTGTTTATGCGTTTGTGTTAATGATTTTAACCTTATGGACTTGAAATAATAACTAATAACTCTCTTACAGTTTTTCATACTAGTTGAATTAATGCATATTAACAATATCCAAAATTGTATCCATTCCAAAATATATTTTTTTCAGAATCAAAAAGTGTCATCAACTGATTTATTGTGTTAAACAGCATTCTGTAGGGAAAATTGCATTTTTAACAATTTTGGAATAAAGTAATTTCACAGCTAGAATTGTAAGCATCCTCAAAACATATAATTTGTACACTTTTTGCATTATTTGACCAAATTACAGCTTGCCTGGAAATATTTTATCAAATACAAAATGTTTTGGTCGTATTTACCTTGATTATTCTTTGTTTTCTTCAAACATAATGTCTCATATTTCGCTTTTCATATTCTTTTAAAATAATTCAACTTTGAAAAAATTATTATGATTTTTAAATTCCAAAATCAAATAGCTGTATGAATTTCCATATACAAAAACAATCCTTTTTTATTTAGTATTTTCCTGCCAATTCGATTTAAAATAAATTTTAAGAGAGAAATCTTGATATTGTGGTGGATGAAATAAAACAATCACCCAAAAATGAAAGCTATTTTGAAGAAAGTTTGTAACCAGGCTGTTTTGGGGCACCACTGACATCTATAGTAGAAAATAAACACTATGGAAGTCAATGGTGCCCCAGAACTGCTCGGTTTCCCACATTCTTCAGAATATCTTCCTTTCTGTTCAGCAGAACAAATACATTCAAACAGCTTTGGAAATACTTGAGGCTGAATAAATTATGACAGAATTTTCATTTTTGGGTGAACTATCCCTTTAAAATAATATTTCAATAATTTAACAAGACATTTGCATAGTAACAGTTCTCTGGTGTTGGTTAATGGTCGCATGACATGCAAACACATAAAATATTACTAAAGTATATTAATACAATGTTTTTAGCAAGTGTTTTTTACTTGATTGTTGTTATTTTAAAACTGTAAGCTTTCATTTTTATGATTTAATTATCAGAACTGACAATTTAATTATCCGCAGAAGCTCGAAAAAATACTAACAAAGTGCAAAGTCCAAACCTCGTGAAATTTGGTGCACATGAACAACAGGACATTCTTAAGGATTCATGACACATTTCATTAATTTCTGATGTTAGGTGGCGCTATAACTGAAGAAAAATTAATTATCCTAATTTATCTATAACAACAGTATCAGAAGGTTCCGTTCTTCAAATGTAGCCTTTTTGTTTATTTTCTCAATCCTGATAACTGCCTTTCGCTACAATGCCTTGTGCAGTCTGGAATCTTCTCTGGACTCCTCCTGCCAGCGTCACTGCTCCAGTTGTTCTCAAACATATGGTGCACAGCACACTTCAGAAGGAAGTAAAACATCCACTCCTGGAAACGCAGCCTCACTAATCACCGATGCCTGGTCGGGGTTCTCAGCGGCTGGTAAAGTGGCAGGTCTGCGAGTGTTTTGTCTGATCGGAGGAGCATGAAATTGGTCCAACTGAAACAAAGTGGAGATTAATTGGGCGTGGCTACACAATATTGTTCCGCCAAGTTTTAATATCCTCATTTAGGGGCTTTTAGCCTTGCTGAGATTCAGAACGTGTTAGATGCGCACACTTTAAAAAGACTAGATTTTGTTAAATAGCAAATGCTATGTAAGGAATTAAGTATTTATGGGTTTATTCTCTCGGTTCAAACTTCCCTCTAGAGTTCATTACAGTCACCACTTTATTACTTCCCGGTGACATCAGAAGTGCCCTTCTGCCGTTTAAAGTGCTCTTCTCTCTATGCATTCTGTCCTTGTTGAGGCCTTTTGGTTGCCATAGAAACATGCCATGAAGTGAATTTTATCAATGTTTCTTTCATTCAGTCTTTTTTTTCTTTACTGAAACATGCTTTACTGAAGAGCCTTCATCCTGAACTAACTGATCAAACAAGTATATAGCTACTGTCAGTCAACTGTGGTCACAAAGTGTTGGGTTTATACTAGTTTGAAAGACTCTCTGCGAGATGATTATATTCATATATTCCATAAAATGAAAATCTGACAAAAATTGGTGCCCTTGATTGATGCAATGAGCCACTCGAATCCTCAAAGCTCACTCACGGTGAAAAACGGAAGACGCCTGACAATGTTTTTCAGTCATTCATTTTCAATCATATTTCCACCTTCCCACAAGCCTCTTGCATGACTGTAAGCAGGTGGAAGATCCTGATCTGTGTGTTAAATGTGTATTTCATTCATTCAGTTAATAAACGTTTAAAAATGTTAGGAATTTTGAGGTAGGTGGTCTTGAAATTAATTTAGCCATGGGTTATTCATTCCTCACTCACTTAAGCGAGAACCAAAGAAAAAAATTAAAGATGTTTTAACAACTTGTTAGGTCTTTATAGAGCATCTGTTGCTACAGTTTCCACAAAAATATTAAGCAACACAACTGTTTTCAACAGTTCAAGAAACAGTTCTCAATCACCATATTAGAATGATTTCTGAAGGATGATGTGAGACTGAAGACTGGAGTAATGATGCTGAAAATCAGCTTTGCATCGCAGGAATACATTTATTTTTAAATATATTGAAATATAAATCAGCTGTTTAAAATTGTAATAATATAATATTTCTGATTTTACTGTATGTTTGACCAAATACATGCAGACTTGGTGAGCATAAGAGACATCTTTCAAAAACCCAAGTGTATTGCTTTATTGTAAGGATAATATGGTATTTGTATTCATTATTTTCCTTTCCTATTTTGAATTCCAGAGCTGTTTACTTTTTAAAAAGTAATTTCCATGCTAAACCACCCACATCATGTAATCATGCGTTTGTTTAATGCCATTTTAAGAACAATAAGTGCATTGCATTCAGAGTTTCCCATCTCTGCGGTGTTTCTTCAGAGCCAGGGTTAAACTCTGGAAAGCAGGTGGCCGTTCACTCACTGACCTGCCGCACCGCTGCACCGAAACTGCAGTCATGACCTACTGAGTGGCAACTGGCAGATTTCCAGCTCTCAAATTAACATGTCAGATAGGATTATGCTCCTCTGACTGATCCACAGCTAATTAACACCAATAATGATTGAAGTATTTTAGAAGGAAGACAGAATGAAAATGCTTGTTTAGGACAATCCGCCCATATGGAGTTTAGATGCTACAAATCTCATCTACACAATACACACCCAGCTGCTGTTGTTACCTTAAAGGGGACATATCAGGAAAAACAAGATTGTCTTTTTAAAAGCAAATAAATAAGTATAATACTAATTAGAGAACTAAACTGCACATTTAAATTCCTTCCTTTAAGAAAGCATTTAACATGGAAACAGCTTGGCCAATTATAACAGATGTTATGTATATAAGTCTTAAAGGACCAGTTCACATAAAAATGAAAAATCGTCATTTACTCACCCTCATGCTGCTCCTGTCAAGCCCGTATGTCTTTGCTTTTCTTCTGTGGAACATAAAAGGAGATGGTTTAAACAAAGTTTATGCCACTATTTTCTCACCAAAACATAAAACCAGCAGGCTGTCAAGCTGTAAAAGAATAATTGACAGTTAAAATGAAAATGTGCTAAAAATGTACTTCCCCTCAGGGCATCCGAGATGTAAATAAGTTTGTTTCTTCCTCAAAACAGTTTTGGAGGAATTTTGCATCACGCCACTTGCTCACCAATGACTCCTTTGCAGTGAATGGGTGCCATCAGAATGAGAGTCCAAACAACTGATTAAACCATCTCAATAATCCACAAGTACTCCACACCACTCCAGTCTGTAATTTAATGTCATGTGCAGTGAAATTATGTTTTATATTTAAACCATTGCGTCTAACTAAAATCCCAGGACATAATCAAACCGATTCTGGACCAGAAGTGATGATTTAGTGTTAAAATGTCTAAATTATGGATATTTTTTATTTAAATTATTTTTAAATACATCAATTTCCTCTTCACAAGATGTTAATTGACAGACTGGAGTGCATTTTGCGAATTATTGTGATGTTTTGGACTCTCATTCTGATGGCAACCATTCACTGCAAAGGATTCATTTGTGAAATCTGCTCCAATAAAGAAACAAACTCATCTACATCTTGAATGGCCTGAGGGTGCGTATATTTTCAGCCAAGTTTAATGTTTGATTGAACTATTACATTAATGTCACATTTGGTTTTGAAACTCCAGTGGCTTTACTGACCTCAAACGCTGAGTTTAATTAAATTAATATGCATCATGTAAATTTTTTCAGAAAACTGTGATGAAAATAAAATCAAAGAACATAAGGGTAAGTAAATGGTGACCTATTTTAGGGCTATTTTTTTATAATACTGCCAAGTGTTGATAAATAGCAGCCCAGTGAGTTACAATGAGTGGCGTAACTAGGATCATTAGTGAAGGAAATGTAAACAGATTTTTTTAATTGCAGTCCCAGTTCATTTAATGTAATACGCTGTGAGTGGAGGACATGGTAATCAGGCTACATTTAAAAATTAGGCTGTCGTCTCAGGGGGATCTTGGACCATTTCTGATACTGGAAAGTGAAAAAAAGCTAATTATGTGTTGGATGTTGGTGATTTTTATCTTGCAGGTTTTATTGCAGGTGACCTGAGAAACACTGTACAAGCCAATGGAGACTGGGAGTGTGTTGAATGCATACGTATTAATTAATTCTGCAAAGCATGACACATGCGGCACAGACTTGGATTTCCACTAATTAATTGTTTCAGCTGTACTGTCAAGCACGTTCAATTGACAATTCCCACATGGATTCAAAGAAAGCATAAAACGCTTGGTCCTTTAGAGCAGCTTAACTTAGCAGACAGCTACAAGTTTGCTCAATATTATTCTCCTTGTTCTTCTAAACCGATTTACACAGCAGCTGAATGTTGTACGCGTGCATGTATTTCAGCGAGACCAATTAGGAACATCTATCTCTTAACATCCTTGAAACATGATTTAATTAAACATCACTTTTATGAAACACATGAGAAAAATACATTTGATTTCTTTCCCTAATATCCAACAATGCAGTTCAATTGAAAAACTTTTCTCCCTCGTTTTTCTTTTTTTGAGACCAGAAGACGCTCATTCACTCAAAATGATAGACACTGCGCAAGTAAACAAACTTGCCGTTGAGAAAGTATCTGAAGTAATTAGGTTTGTTTTATACACCAGTGGGTCTTTTCCCACACTGCAATGAGGCTTGAGAGAGACATTTAATTAAAGAAAAGATTAACTGTTTTTATTATTCATACCAGCTCGGTGGCATCTGTGTGAATTGAATTTCATATTCATATGCCACAAGAGAGGGAAGCTTAATTTAGACTAATAAATGATCTTTTCTGCAGGCTTCTGTAAACACAAAGGTTGTTGATTATTTCATATACATACAGTACATTTTGCAATGTGAAGATGTGTCGCCAGAGCTGCTTTGAACAAACCCTGCAGCTCATTTAAAGCAGGGACTTGAACATGGAAAAGATGTCAATTTTGACATTATTTATCATCTGCATGTCATTCTTATAAGTTATGCTGTCCTTTTGTTGATGGAACATGAATTTTCACATAGATTTATTTTTCCATAAGCGTAATACACACCATAAAAGGGGTCAAAATAACATGCCATCCAACCTATATCAAAATACACCATCTTATTTCTTTAAAACTATTTTCTCTTGTAAACAGTGCTTGATCTGAGAGTATTTCTCTCCCGATTGTCTTTTTCACTGGTGAAAGCTATATTTTAGATCGAGGACTCACATTTTAGCCAGAAGCTGTTTTTTGAAGCTCAAAAACGTCTTGATGAATTTATTTACATGCAGCTTCTCGCCTTCACGAGATGTTAATTGATTGACTGGAGTGGTGTGGATTACCTGTGGATTATTGTGATGCTTTTATCAGCTGTTTAGACTCTCATTCTGACGGCACCCGTTCACTGCAGAGTTTAGCTCTAACCTAATCAAACACACCTGAGCATGCTAATCAGAGTCTTCAAGAATCAAGATCATTAGAAAATCACAGGTAGGTGAGTTTGATCAGGGTTGGAGCTAAACTCTGCAGCAGATTGGACCTCCAGAGAAAGATTTGAGGAACCCTGATTTAGACTCTTATTCTGACGGCACCCATTCACTGCAGAGGAACCATTGGTGAACAAGTGATATAATGCTACATTTCTACAAATCTGTGCCAATGAAGAAACAAACTCATCTACATCTTGAATGGCCTAAAGGTGAGTACATAATTTTCATTATCATATTCATTCAAAACATTCAGTCTGAAAGAGTAATAGTAACCAATAAGGGCTGAGTTTAGGATAGAGGTAAACTAAAGTAAACAATCTGGCTTGCACTTGGCAGCTGCTTTCTAACCATGATTCACATATTGTGTTTGAGAGAGCCAAATAATTCAAATCTATTGTTACTCAAGCTAAAAATGCCAGTAAAAACAAAATATCAGATGAAGTATAACACTGCACACATTCAAGAAGTGTTTTATCCACTTTACTGCTGTTCTCCATCATTAGCTGGCATTCACAGGAGGGTGTTTGGTTTGCATAGCTCAGAAGACATCAAGAATTCTGTTGCATCTCTTGTAGGCGACTTTTTTTGTTACTTGAAAGAGAAACTCCCAAAACATCACCGCACAAATAATTTCATGATGTTTTGTGTCTTGCAGTCACACTGTGACATGCACGTTTTTTTAGATGTGCCATCAAAACAAACTGGCTGAAGTGTGAGCACATCATGGACTCTGTTGTGGGCAACTGCAGAATGAGTTGGATTTAATTGGTTTCACTTTTGTCAGGGAAAGAAATACTCCCCATTTGAAGAGAAGCAGCACTAAATCACCAATTCTCTTTCATTTGCACCTACGAGCAGACAGCCAGGAAATAAAAATGAGGGATTAAAGCACAAAGACCTTTATCGTTAGCTTCAAAGAGCAGATAAATACGCAAGTTTCTCCCTTTTTTCCACATTTAAAAGTAACGGTCCTTTGAAGGTGGCATTTGATGTTCAAATAATTATTCCCAATCAGACAATCCTCCATTCAAAGCAGTGCACCACATTTCTTAATTCTGACTTAGTTTTCAGTTTTCATTTGACTTTAATCTCAATATGAGTTCTGTGTAGTTTTTTGCTGGATGTTACACATTTATCTAGTGATTTGCAGAGCTGCTTTAATGCTCAACAAATACCCAAAGTTTTAGTTATGAAGATAATCTCCAATCTCAAAGTTAGGAGACTTTAGAGTCCCAGTGAAATACAGATTTTTTTTCAAAAGTTAGCCTGCTTTTTCCTTCCACATCTTAACTTAATATAGAATACATTAAATTAATAAATACCATTGGATAATTCAAACTCCAAGAGCACTTGTAATTAGAGTATATTGCATTTTAAAATGCTTTTAAAATGGCATTAAATTATTCATAATTTATTGATTTTGGACGTCTGGAAAAAAGTATTTCACATGGACTTTGGCCATGTTGTTGTTGTTTTTATATTTATTCATGTGTGTTTAATGCACAGGCTCCCAAATGTTTTTGTCACCCCTTAATAATATATATGTTGAAATATCGCAGGGGAAATTAATATTTCAATAAGTTAACAACACAGTCGCATGTTAACAGTTCTCTGATGTCGGTTAATGGTCACTTTGGCATGCAGGTAAACAAGAAAAATTATTATATTTTTAGTGTTCAAGTGTTTTAATTGCTTTTATTTTACATTTGTATGATTTGATTAATTAGGGTTTTATCCACTCACTATTCACTAATGTAATGTTATGATGTTGACATCAAAACATGAAATGTATTTTCTTTCTCTTTGCTTCTAAGTTTGATTAAAAAAAAGTAATCTAGTAATCAAAATGAGAAACCTAGATTACCTCACTGACTACGGTGTTCATCATGTAATCTTTAATCAGTAATGGACTACAATTTGTAAGTAATCTGTTCCTGTGGCTCAGTGGTAGAGCATTGCGTTAGCAGCGCAAAGGTTGTGGGTTCGATTCCCGGGGAACACATGTACTGACAAAAAATGTATAACCTGAATGCAATTGTAAGTCGCTTGCAATAAAAGCATCTGCTAAATGTAAATGTAATGTAATCTAATATACCCAGCTCTGTACACACATATATATGTATATACTGACATTAAAGACTGAAGTAATGGCTGATGAAAATCCAGATTTCTTTCATCACTAGAGTAACTACATTTTAAAAAAACATGGAAAACCTGTATTTTAAAATCTAATAATATTTCGTTTTTTACTGTATTTTTAACAAATAAATGTATCCTTGAGCATAATACTTTTCAAAAACATTAAAAAGTATATTTGTATATGCATATGAATACAATCCAGGCACACTACACTAGTTTGCATATTAAATGCTGCATAACAGAAACAGAAAAGATGATGTCCAACTGTGATGCTCAAACCAAAAGATGACTAAATGAAACAAAAATAGCGTAACTTGCACTTTATATGCCATTCATTTTAACAAAGGCTGAAGCCCTGCTGACGCTTTGGGGGCTGGACTGACTCATCTCACCTGTCGAGAGAAAACAAGGCCGATCGTGATGTACCGCCTGCTTTTTCTGTCCTAAAGATGGGTCAGACCAGGAGCTCCCATTGTGAGAAAGATTTGTGTGAATGTGCAAAGAAAACTGGAGTTACAATGACTGTAATTCAGAGTTACATCTTGCCCAAAGTACATTCACATGCTACGGTTTAAATCAAACATCAAATCCATCAAACCGCAAGGAGAATTGACGTCTAGATGCACTGGCATCATGGATATCGTGAAACATGCATGCATAAACATGACCTCTTTAATAGTGGCTTGTTTACCTTCCATCTGACAGGCATCGAGAACACAAGACACATCCTTTCAGCCAGCTGTCAAACTATTTCACTGCTGTCAAAATCATTTTATAATCTCTCCACGCGACGCTCGGAAACAATGCCGCCTTTTGAAAGGACGAGGACGCATCTAGACGCTCTAAATATAACTCTGAAGCAGATGCATCTAATAACCTCCATGGGTTGTAAGAGCACTTGAATCAAATTGGTTCCTTTCCTTCCTGCATATATCCCATCTTCTGCTCACGAATAAAGAAGTTCTTGATTCCCAGACTTGATGTTTTAAAGGAGAAGACAAGTCAAATGTTGAAAGCCAATCTCATCTCAAAGTTTCGATGAGTGAAATCAAATCATCCCGTGGATCAAACTCCAGCTATGTCATAGATTTTCAGCTAGCAAAACAAAGTTACAGCAAATTGAAAAGGATCTCAGCTCAACTATCTCAGTTATTTCTGCTAAGGTCGGCTAAGATTCCCATTCTCAGAGCTGATGGCATCAAAGCGGCTCTCCGCTAACGTCTAGCTTGACTTTTCTTCATTTGGACCAGGTTCAGATGGAATTCAATCTCTGTCATTTCAGTTTCTTCTCTGAGTTCATTGCCAAAAACAGAATATTTCATAGTTAATTGTTTTGCTGTGCTTGCTAAGGCAGTCATCACTATTTCTATTGCCCATACGTAAAAAAAATGAAACTGAGCAAAACTTGTAGTTTATTCAACTTTGGTGTCTACATCTTCCTGCATCATTTGTGCTACAAGCGTGAATGATACGACAAACTGTGCAGCTTTTGAGGACACTGGTGGTTTTGTTATCAAGTCTGCTGCTTGGTGGAAAATAATACGGCCAAAAAAATCATAATCTTGAAAGAGGGATTTGAGACTTGCTGGTGGGCTCTTTGGGTTTGAGCCAGTAAGAAACCACCTGGAACACCATAGCAACCGCATAGCAACATGCTTAAAGCAAAAGTTATCTTCCAAATATTTGCTGAATAATGAACTCACCCTCTGGCCATCCTTGATGTGGATGAGTTTTTTTTTATTCATCAGAACAGATTTGGAGAAATGTAGATTTGTACCACTTGCTCAACAGTGAAGCCTCTGCATTGAATGGGTGCCGTCAGAATGAGAGTGAGGGGACCTCACCCCGACTAGAAGAAGTGTTATTGTGGATCATGGACTCATATTTTGGCAAGGACAGACCGTTTAAAGTTAAAACACCCTAATGCAGGATTTGTTCTAACAAACACACAGCTTTTCACTTCACAAGACATTAATTGATGGACTGGGGTGGTGTGGATTACTGTGATGTTTTTATCAGGACTCTCATTCTGACGGCACCCATTCACTGCAGAGGATCCATTGGTGAGCAAATTATGTAATGCTACATTTATCCAAAACTTTTCCAATGAAGCAACTCATCTGCATCTTGGTTGGCCTGAGAGTAAATACATTTTGTAATCAATTACAATTTTTGGGTGAACTATTTCTTTAAAACTCTCCGAACTCCCTAGCAACCACATAGCAACACACTGTCAACTAATCACAACCTGCATCGCCTGACATTTTCAGAAAATGTAAAATCTATTTTTGTTTTAGACAATATTGAATGCATTTGCAGGTCTTATGAACATAATGGAAACAACCAGTTTCTTTAAGATTTCTGTGCAACTAATGATCTAATTATTGGCCAATTTTTCATTTGCATTGTGAACTTTAACGTCTGCATTACATGTACTTAAAAAAGAGGAAAATCAGTTTCTGTGATGTTTCCGCTTTAAATGTTAAACATTAAGGACACTAAAAAATGTATTCTAAGTATTTCTTCTTGACTTAAACAAAGGTCAAAGGTAATTTAGATTCTAGTCTAAACAGTCTTAATCTGCTATTAGCTGCATGAATGCACCGCACATTTTGCACGCTCCACGTCAGGAATTGTCTGTTATATCTGATCTCCATGTCACAGTTGAACCGAGCCGGGACACAGTGAGTGAACGTAGATGTCAAAGCCAGATTGAGTTGAGATTTGAGAGTTGATGGCTTTATAGAGCGTGTGAAGTCTGCAAGCTTGAAGTCTAGTTGATAAAGATTAAAACTGAATCAGGGCTGCAAAAGAAAGGAGCAATAAATGATGGGTAGCTGAAGGTCATGACAAAGTTGTGAGGTGTTTTTAAATCTATAATTATGATATTTTTGTGTGTGTGTGTGTGTGCACATATGCAAATGTTATGATTGCAATTGCAAGACATTATAAATGAGAATAATATTGCACGGCTGTTAATTTCTTGTCTACACGCACGAGTCAATGGCTTTTATATAAAAGCACGTCCTTCCACAGTCTGTGCGCTTCCTTTCCCTGCTGAGACTCAGATGACTTCAGGAAAAACAACTCAACCCGACTCATTGTGTTCTACTGAAGATACTGAAGAGCCGCAGGTTTTAAAGTAGCTGTAAATGAGTTCAGCATGCTGGTGGTCCGGCATGTTTTCAAAAAGCTATTGGACAGACGTCACATTCGGTGTCCCTGCAGAGGATGCAATGTAGCGAATGTGGTTAAACTGGAGATTTGAATGAGAGCGCAGAAAACTCGAGACTCCCTACAGTGCTGTTATTTTACTTTGAAAATAGTTTGATTTACTTTTACTTCCTAGTTTCATATACTGATATTGGAATACAAATATTTCCCTATGGGCAGGTTAGAAGTTCATTAATGTAGGCAGAAGCCCTGCTGAGAGGAGTACAAACAGAACATGATAAATGCCCCGAGCGTTCGGTCCGAATCAGCCACGTTGTCCCACTTTTATTATTCCTCCTGATGAATATGGATCTTACTTATCATAATTTAGCCAAATGTGAATCAGGAGCAGCACATGAAATAGCTCAGTTAGTCATGTAGTTCTGCTAGTGTTTGGGCTCAAAGCAAAAAGAGGTTGAGGATTTTAAATGCGGCATTAATATTAATCAAAACAATCAACATGCATGTCAGATGAGTAGGACACATACTAAACATTCTTGAATTAAAATAGTTAGTGAACAATACCTGGATGATTTATCTGCATCCGCTGGGATTTTGAAGCGTTGACATATTGCTATCCCAGAATGCCATGAGGATACGAGTTTAAAAAGTCATATTCAATGGAGATATTCATATTTCTGTCATTTACTCACTGTCACATGTTTCTAAACCTATAACTTTCCTTTTTCTGAGAAACACAAAAGAAGACATTTTGAAGAATGTCCATGTTGCTCTTTTCCTTATCTTAGCATAAAGTGACATAAATAAAGTTTTTTTTTTCAACAAAGGCAAAAAAGCATAAACATATCACAAATGTAGTGCATATCAGGGGTTTTATATCTAACTAAATATAATTAAAATTAATACCATACCATAAAAATTACAAGTACAATTACAAAACACCCAACATTTCTAAAACTTTTTGAATTAAAATTAAAGCAGACAATTCAAAAACTAAAAACGGATTCAAAATATGAATAAAATCTATCATTTACACTGGTCGATATGATTGTACGGTGCACTATACTGGATTTTAAAGTCTTCTGAATCCATACAATAACATGGTGCAAAAAAATAGACTGAAATTTAGGCTGAAACTGAGTGAAAAACTTTCCTCACATTACATATTTAGCTGATTTGATCATTATTGTAATTCCACAGATTTCCCATCCCATATGAGATTTTAAACTGTATAAAGTGTGGGAAGAAAAGCACAGATTTCACACAGGCCTTGGTTTGGGAATATCGCTTTTGTTTGGCGTTGAGTAACTTTTGACCTCTAGAAAAAAAACTTAAAATTACCACAAAACACAGAATTACCGTGAGCTGACATCATTTTCCAGCTGATGTGCAGCATTTTGAGAGTATAATTAATTGCAATTAAATCCAAATGCTTGGAGTATTGGGTGCTTTTATTTAAAAGGAACAGAAAATTGCTGCATAATGAACGCTATTCGCTAACTGTCCTCCATCAGATTTGTTAATTACTGTACGCTCCATCCTGCTTCCATCTGCTTGAGAGTGTGTTAAGAAAGTTGCTTTGTTCTTATCCAAATGCAATTAGACCGTGGCTCCACACACAAGAGCTGTATAGTGCGAGTCTCCCCCTAGTCCATCACAGGGCACAAGAGTACCAACGACAATTAACTCGAATTGTGTACGCGTCAGACATGGGAAAAGTGCTTAAATCCTGGACTGCAGGAGGAATTTGGTTAGCTACGATTGATGCACATTCTAAAGTTGCTCATAACTGTTGCTTTGAAATTTTGAAACTTTGATTTTTTTTTTTTTTTTTTAAGTAATTGAATACAAGTTCTCAGCAAAAATGAGAAAAAAATACAACTGCAAAAATTTTGCAAAATTGCAAAGACGTTTTAATAAATACAAAAATTGTCATTTGTACAGTTGCATTCTTCCTTCCAAAATAAATACTTTTTTAATGTTTTTTATATATTATAATATTTTTGCCTGAACCTTGTTCAGGAAAAACTGTACTGCTCTGAAACGAATTAACTTTCACATAAAGTGTTAAAACGAATATCTGACAGTCTGACAGTGATAAATGGAGTAATTAGGACATGAGGAATTTTTCTAATAAATTTGAAATCAATTTAAAAGTGTTTTTAATGGCAATAAATCTGCATTGAGTGGGCTGAATTAAATGAAAGTTTTGATCAGTCTGCAATGGGCTGAGGTTTCAGCGATCATCGCCTCATTCGAGTTCCCTGGTTTGTTGAACTTTACTGTCAGGGTAATGAAACTAAACGAAGCATGAATACATTTAATCTGCCCTGATACCCATCATCTGATGTGCAGTAGCACACACACACACACACACACTGTAGCATTATTGGCCCATTTGTTCTTTATGGTGTAATATAAAAACCCTCATTATAGTAAGTAATTAATGTCTGGTAAGTGTTCAAATGTATATTCCATTAGCTGTATGCATGTTTATTTTCCCATATTCTTTATTTAAATCACTTACACTATGCAGGTCACAAAATAATGTATAGCTATGGTTTAATTCAATACAGCGGCATGCATAATTAGATGGTTAAAGTTCATGTGTATTATTTTGTAATGTTAAAATACATTTAAAAAAAACATTAAAAGTAAATCCATACAGGTTATGTGCATTTAAAAATAGTAAAAGAAAAATACAGCTGCAAGACTAAATGCTAAAAATACATTAATAAACAAACTGTAATTTGTGCAATTATATTCTTTCTTTATATTCCTTCTTTCAAATTACATTTGAATCCTAGTGGTGTCTTCAGTCTCAAGTGTTTTTAGTATCATTGAGATGCTATTAGTTTAATTTAAATTTTTCGTCAATTTTCATATTCATTTCATTTACATTAGTTAATGTAATTTTTTGTCATTTAATTTTTCATAAATCAATAGATGTAGTTTTTAGTCATTTTTATTTAAGTTTTAGTTGCTTTTACACATCTAGTTAAAATATTTATTTTTAATTCAGTTAATGTTTATTTTATTTCAAGTAACATTTGTCATATATATATATATATATATATATAGTTTTTGTTTCATTTCCATTTTAGTTAACCATAATAACCCAGTTCTGAGTATCATGATCAAGATTTTATTTTGATCCTCATACACAATATCACTGTACATAATTTGACATATTATTTTAAAAAGTTGTAGGACGAAGCCTTAGCTCATTTTATCTTATTTAAAACCTTAATAACAGAGTTATTAATTTGTATATGAAATACTTGAAAGTAGCAGTGTTATCAATGAGACACTTGTTATCGTTTTAATTCATATTTTAAATCAATTTTTATATTATCTGTTTTCATTTTAGCTTTAATAATTTTGTTTTTATAATTTTGTGTTTTTTGTATCTATAGACTTTAGACTTCATATAGACTTGTTTTAGTTGTCACCAAAAATCCCCTTCTCCTTTTTAAATGTGTTTTTAATTCCCTTTCTTTGTGCATTTATAAAATAAACTCCACTTTAAGAAATGTGTTCATCCAAAACTTCCCACATGAGATTCACACCTCTATCATTACTCCAACTCTTCAATGAAACAAGGACCAAATACACCTGAGGCAGAATATTCTGTTCTGAAGTCTAAATTAGCCCTGTACGTACTGAGCTGTTGTATGTCCAGCAGGCTTCATCTCAGCCTTTTCCCTTCATTAGAGTTTACCGTTAATCCTTAATTATAGAGAAAGGAGGAGGACGGCGAGACCAGGTTAGATCCAGACGATCTGTTTTAATTGGATTATAACTGACAGTGAGATGATCAATGCAGGAATTATCACGCTTTCATCAAACCCTCCATTTCCCCCCAAATCCAATTTGAGTCTGATGCCTCACATTTCGCCTACAATAACAAAGATTTATCATGTGTAGCAAAGTCTGAAATGAACTTTTTTGCAAGCTGTGCACCAAACGGAGAAAGCATATGGAATGTTTCTCTCAGTGATACATAATGGCACATATTGTGATAAACGGGATCTTGACAAGCTCCGGGCACATATTTGTCTACATTAGCCTAGCGTGAGCCGCATGCATCCGACGTCTTTACACGGTTAGTCCTGACCTCCTGTACCAGCACTTATGCTAATACAATCATTAGTTTCACTGCTATCATGCAGGTATAAGCGTGACAGTTTGAAGGAGAGTCCACATTAGAGATGGCAGAGGCTCAACAGGGGAACGAAGGAGCACTCATTGGCCAATACATCTCTATAAGCTGAGGAAATTGAAAACTCTACTTCCACTGGGAGCGACGCTGGGTTATTTCCCGATGGACCGGCCGCCCTCAGCTGGGCCGGCGAGCAGAAAAACGCACATCTCCATTCGGTCTGGGACTTATTACCATCTATAAGAGGTGAAATGGAAATTCACTTGAACAAAGACCTGGCGAGGCTTTATAGGTGACACTCATTTATACAACTACATATTACCCATGAGTGCTGATGGATTCGGTCCACCTGAAAATAGACTCGTGGGTCACTTCAATCATTTGGAGAAGATCCCAAATTTGATTAGGACTGGGTCTTTGTCATACAGACGGAGGGAGACTGTATATCAAACGAAGAAGGAAGAGTTTGATCTGCACACTAAATTTAACTATCAAATTCACTGAAAATAGACATTCTACTGAATTATATCTCATTTAAAGGGACAGTTCACCCAGAAAATGATATTCTCTGATCATTTACTCACCCTCATGTGGATCCAAAGCTGTATTTCTTTCTTTCTTTCTTCTGTGATCAATAAAAACAGAGACATTTAGCAGAATGTCCGACCTGCTCTCTTCCATACAATGAGAGTGGATGGATGCGGTCAAACTACAGAAAACACCATGGTATTGAGGTGCTATATGTGTGGTTTTAACTGTGGTCATCATGATCTAAATGTATGCTCTCCTGGAAGACCAATGGTAACTCAAACTCAAACAGTCAGAATCATTTAAATCCACCTTATCAAATGGAGGTTGTTACAATGTTTTTGATTATGAACATACATTTACATCTGCATCCTAACTCAAGCTACTACTGCTGTCAACTCAAGCTACTGTCAAATGTGCATTTCTAAGAGACAAAACTATGTAATATTCATAATACTGCAGCCTGTACTATAAACCGTGCTGAAGAAACACGTCATCAAATTCAGGCAACAAAAACCCGTTTCATGATTTGAAACAATATCAATCATTAGAACATGCAGAAACTAAGACATTTTTAAGATATTTATTTTAAGGAAAGATTACTTGAAAAGTGTAAAGAATCAAAAAATGTAAAGTTTTTGTCATGTTCAGACAAAAAGAGTGCTTTAAAACCAAAATAACAACTTGAAAGAAATAAAGATTTGAAATTTATCTTGATAATCATCGATAATACATTTTTGATTGGAATAATTTTTTGGCCATATCGCCCAGTCCTCTATACATATAGGATATATACAGATTTAATTTTTTTATACTTATAGAATATAGTGAATGGATCAATGAAAATTGAATGTGGATAGTCAAATAATTTGATCTTGGAAGGATCTGCTGAGAAATACTTTTCATTTTTTTAACGAGAAATCATTAAATCGCTTGAGTTTATACTGAAATCTTTGATTTTTGATTAGCTCACTTTGAAAAATATTAGTATAAATAATAATTTTCCTCTCCATAACATCTCATTGATATCTAGGACAAACAACTGAGCATTTCAAAAGAAATGAATTTTCTAAATAACACCCTCGTGGTGGATGACAAGCTCATCTTGTACACATTCATCCTGGATAGCATGTTTGTTATTTTAAACAAGAGGCTACGTTTTTTGGTGTGGTTCTCTGAAGGAGGCTGGCCTCCAAACCACAAGATCAATGTTTTCAGAGGTCCTTGACGATCTAATTATGTATGATTCTATTTCTGTGAGATCTCAGGCATCATTTAGAGCTGGAACAGACAGTAAATACAGTGTCAGACTCAGTTCCTCCAGTAATGCAGGATGTTAAACCACCTGTTTGTGTGTTCAGCAGTTCAGGACTAAACTGATCACACCACCCACACATCCATCTATCTCCATGGTGATAAGACCCATTGGTCCCAGGTGGGGTTGATGATGAATGCTGTTGTGGCTGATCTGAAGATGTCATTCAGATGTAGCCCTCTGGTACAAGCCGGCTCTATTTCAGACACTCGTTTTCTCTCTATCATAAGATCAACATTAAACCACAATTGACCCACATTACTTTCTAAACATACATTCTTGTTCTTATTGTGAACGATTTGGCATTGTATGTTGCTTTAAGAAGAAAAAATGTTTATAATATACACTACCATTCACATTTTTTTTAAAGATTTTAACACTATTATTCAGCAAGAATGCATTAAATTGATCAAAATCGATTTCAACATGGATAATAAAGTTTCCTGGGTAGGAAAGCAGCATATTAGAATGATTTCTGAAGGATCATGTGACACTGAAGACTGGAGAAATGATGCTGAGAATTCAACTGTGCTCCACAGGAATTCATTTCAATATATTCAAATAGAAAACAGTTATTTTAAATTGTAATAATATTACATAATATGAGCGTTTTTACTGTATTTTTGTATTTTTTTGTATTTAAAGCAAATATTTTAAGGATTTTGTGTGGCTTATAAGTATTCAGTATAATTAAATGAACACTTTTTTAAAAAGAAAAGTTTTCATAAATGTACTAAAATATTTGAAGCAGAAATTGTACATTATCCATCTAAAACAATCTAAAATGTATGCCTCTATCACAAGTTTATAGGCCTGGCAATTGTCGCAGTCTATCACTAATATAATGTGCATTCATGCATTTCTAACACATTTTACCACACACACAAAATACGTCAAATCAGATTTGTCACTGCTAGTCCACTGTCCCAAAAAAATCCAAAACTTCTATAATGTGAATTCTCATTCACTGCCGATCTCGGTTCTGTGCTCCCTGACAGCAGACTCCCCCGCCTTCCTCTACAGAGCATCCTGGGAACCGAATGTGTTTAGTATGGGCAGAAATGAGCTCATAAAATGTGCAGTGATTGTCTAATAGCTTCACTCCCAGACAAACAACCAGAGACAAACAACAGACATCAAGCCGGCTAAGGAACTACCCACACCATTCCGCTTTCCTGCGGGCCTTCCGCTGATTATGGACCGAACATCAAAACAGGCTTAGAATAAAGATCACATGACTTGAGGGGCATCAGACGACGACTACGGCAAGACTTGTGATTAACTGCCATTCCATCTGAATACACTCAAGCCTGCATTTATATTTCAAGTAAAATTATATTTTTTCAGGACGTTCATTACTTTGAAGGCGGTCTGGAAAAATGTGATTTTGCCCCCCACACGTTTTCTAATAGTTTCTGCACCCCTGCTGACAAAAGCAGATAATTAGAAGATTTTTATGGCAGGAATGCTCTATATTGTCAGTGTGGTGTGACTAAAGGACATTTCTGTGAGGGTTCTGAAAGCTGTTTTGCACTCCAAAGTCAAATTGTATTTTATAATGAGAATGCATCACAGGTTGAACACGAGGAAAAGCTCCTATTCAGCCCACAACAGAATATCAAAGAACATGACGAACTCCCGAAGCCTTCATTTAAAACAATAGACTTCGGAAAGCAAAGAATATGACTTCTAGGGGTAATTAAGTCATAAACTTAAATCATTTTAATGTCATAAAATGCCCTAAAATAAATGTACCAAATGAAATGGTATCTTTTTGAGAATTAATTTGTTCAGTTTTATTTCTTACAAAGATCTTGCCAGTGGCAGAAACCTTCTACATCCTAATACATCTAAAAACTTCCTCCCAATCCAAAAATACCATTTCTAATACTAAACTGTCTCAACTGTTCAAACTTTCTGGTGGTCAACAGAAGAAAGCATTAACACATTACACCCGTGTTTACACATTAATGGTGTCTAATTGGCAGCTTGCCCCACCTAGTCAATAGGGTGTAATTGAGGAAGTAGGATGGATGGTTGAGCTCAGAACATCTCCCACCTTATACTTGAAAATGACCAAAGAAACCGTGCTTGAGGTCAGACACCCAACCTGTAGAGATCAATCAAGCTCCACTTCAATGAGAAGCCCAATTAGATGTCATTTACAAGGCAGCAGCAATGATAATGAAACTCCGTTGGTTATTTTCAGATGGAGATGGGAGAAAGTCTGGGGAAAATACTGAAACACAGCATGACTGGAACACTGTTGTTTTAACTTTGGATCACTAATCTTAAAAATGAAAATGTGCACCATTAGGCCATCCATGTAGATTCGTTTGTTTTTACATCTAAATATATTTGGAGAAATGTAGCGTTACGTCACTTGCTCACAATGGATCCTCTGCAGTGAATGTGTGAGTCTTTTATCCACAATATTATATCCTCAAGTAAAAAGACATCTCACCTGAATCGGGAGAGAAAGGTGTACAGATAAAGTCCACAGTTTTAAACAAATATGTGGATGAAAATTGATGTGAGAGGACAACAGGAGATAACCTTTTTCCACTGGAGGAAGCGTTATTATGGGTTATGGATGGAAGCAAAGGTTTAGTTATAAATTATTAAAATGTATGAATTATAACTGAACCTCAGGGAAAAAATGAATAAAATAAAATTGTGCTTTAAGCTATATATGTATACACAACAGAGAGAGGGATATAAAAATCAAATAAACAGCATTCGTGTGAAAAGAGGCACATATTTATCACATATCTCCCTTGTTTCTCAGCACAAAAGAGGAAAAGAGTGTGCATAACACATTAGTTAATGAATTCATCTCCCGCTATTTATATGATCCCACTTCATTACACAAATATTTAAGACCCCTCTTATAGTTTGTTATGAAGCAAAAACATATATTTTAATATTTTTAAAGGCAAACATTTCCAGCTTTTTTCCACTGAAAATGGGAATTATTTCACACTTGAGCGCAACCCGCTGTGTGTTCCTCGTCTTTTAACTTTTCTATTAAAGATGAGAATTCCACTTTAATAGCACTTCCATTTGTACAAAATTGCCTCATTTCAACAGTTTGTGCCTGTTGACTACAAAACAGATGGACAGACTTCCACACGCTCTGTACTGAGACTGGAAACATACTCAAAATCATGTTAGATAATTAATATATATATATATATATATGATTGTACAGAAAACAACTTACCACTAAAACATCAAATAAACCGAAATCTCTCAATAACATGTTCCAAAAACCATGCTGTATTTATATGAACAAAGGTTCAGGGTATTCAGACAATATTAGACATTTACAACCGCAAAAGAAAGTGTTGCTATGCAATATTTCAGTTTTGATGAGAAATGTGTGTCATATTATTGTCTTATTGCTATTATATTAAATGTAAAACTTTTTTTCAGCTAATATATTCACGTTAGGGCAACTGAAGTTTCTTGCTACCAATAATCAAATTGTTTAAGTAAAATGGAACATAACGATTTTCATTTCAGTTGTGATTATGCATTAAAATGTATTTATTCATGCATTAAACATTTACTAAGAAGTGAGCTCTGCAAAAGAAAACATTTTGCAAAGCAAAAATATTATATGCAACAATTTATATAGATGCACATGGACCTCAACACTCAAACCTCAAACCAACAAACATCAAGTTAACATTGCACCACACTACAAATAACATCAGTGATGACAAAAACGACAACAGGATCATAAATAAGTCTGCGAACTGCATAAAGAATAATCCTATTACAGAAACCACATCATTTATTCATGCTGCGATACATGCTGGGAGCTCAAATCTCAAATCAGCAACATTGCCTGATATGAAACTCTTTGTTTAGACAACTCTGTTAGGTGACTTGGGTCAATTTTTGATCTAGCATACTTAATCACATCTTTTAGCATCTGTGATTCTCAAAAATATCTATATGTTATTTGCATCAGAAAATAAATGTCGAGTTTAAAGTTAAATCAATCTGCCTTCTGCTTGTGTGTCTTAAAATCATATTTCTTGATCTTTCACTCCAGCTGTTCTGCTGATGACACTAGATATAATCTGATGTTTTCTTACATCCACTATGTAGATAATGCACTTATAGTAGATGAATTCAAGAAAGCATCAAATATCGTCTTGTCCCTCTTTTGGTCCCCAATCTCTGTGTTTTTGCAGCTCTGATATGGTGCTGGCTTCATCCTGCTGCCACTAACTTTAAGACCTGTCCTCCACCCCTAAATGCATCCTTCGGTGAGCAATGAGCTGGATTTATTTCTCGCTGGTGCCCTCATGACGTCACAAGACGCGTGCCTTATCTCTCCCACACCTGTCCAGCACACATCAGGAGCCAAAGCTCTGCACCTTGAACAATTACACCCTGTTGTCAAAAGCCAAATCCCAACGCCAACAAGATCAGCTTATTTCCCCCACTCACTAATTAATTTCATCCTACCAGTCAGAAATCCCTCCATCTGGAAAGATTTGGGCTGCAGGTGTGTGTGTGCGTGCGAGGATGAAGACCAGCGTCCTGTGTCTTTAGTTCACACACAAAGCTGATTCAAAGAACGGCATTCTTCCCTGCAGGGGAGTGTGTGTGCGTGCGTGCGTGTGTGTGTGTGTGTGTGTGTGTGAAAATGCGATAAACAACCAGATATAGTGGGGTTCAAAATTCTAAGTCTGAGACTCAACTTGATTTTAGAAGAAATTTAAGTTTGATTTGGAAGAATTAAAAAAATATCTATATATTTATCTATCTATCACATTATCAATCGTTCTAAGTCACTAATCGAATAAGCCTATTTCTGATGTACTTTGTAAAAATAAATTTCAGGTTTTGTGCAAAAAGGCAACTACAACAAAACACATACGCCATAAAAAATTCTCATATTTCAGTATTTCTACTTAAAAATATGTCATGTTTAATACATTGTTGTGAAATATACTAGTAATATCGGAGTTAAATGTTTTACTACGCCTATTTTTAAGTGTACAAATCTGATTTCTGCGTTTTGAATAATTTAAAACAAATACACGTTCTGACATGCTATCTATGTTTAATAATAATAATATTAAACACCATCTGCACTATTTCTAGGTCACTAATCAAATCTTTCTAAAGTCCTTTGTACAAATAATAACATAACCATATTTCTTTCATGACAACTCTCTGAAGATTTTAGCATGGTAATGGATATGACAATAATAATGTATTTAGATCTGCGAGTACATTCGTGATACAGTACTGTGAGTATTAAGACATACTGCTGCTGCACAAATATCATTTATAATAACCCGCAGCAGATGTATACAGGTGGAGGTTTTCAGAGGACATCTGAAAGCACACTGAGAAATTCTCTAATGAATCCTCACTATATATTTAAATGTTAACGCACAAGCTCATTGGCTGCGTATGCAACATGAACCAATCAGCTTGTGTCAAGTAGTTTAATGCTTTGAATATCATCCGTTTGCATTAACGACCCATCAGTCCTTCACCATCTAGATTTTCATCAAAGAACTTGGCATATACAAATACATAGCCTACATAATGTTTACTGTCATGTCACATATCCATCATAAATATTGGCAAATCTTTTGTTAGACTTTGAAATATCAATTGATTGAGAATACTGCATGTTTGTCAGCTCCATCCGAGGAGAAAACCTTACAGTATTTCCAGCTAACGTAATCAAAAATTGCACATGGTGTATATATTATATTAAATGTTTCCCCTGATACTACTTACAAAATATACTTGAATTTGGGATTTTCAGATGTTTTTATTTACAGTTTGTGTGGTGGAATTACTACACATCATGTCTGTGACACACACAAGATAAAAGTACCATTAACTTTAAAAGAATTGAATGTCCTCAAGCATACTATGCATATGTTTTATGACCATATGTCATCTAGTGAATATACTATATATTTCTGGCTTGTGTTGTGTCAACTTTAAAATGAAGAGAAAAATGAAATGGCACATTTGTGTTAGGAACATAATGATCACTGAATCGTTTCAAAGTAGACATTCAGCTATTTTTGGCAGGTAAAACTGTGCCAGTGTTTCGACCCTTATCTGAAGAATCAGAGAGATTTGTCTAATTGGCTAGACTAGCGTCTGTTTTGTCAGACCTGCCTGTTTCAAAATATAAAAAGTGACATCTTTAAGTGGCCGCCAATAAAGTGAACGTAAAACATCAAAGGTTGCCGTTACATTTTTTGGAAGGAATTACTGAAAAAAGACAAAAGCTTAAATCAGACATTTTATTCTTAGGCCTCATAAAGTTCCTGCATTAAACTGCATCCTATTCAGAAGCCTTTTCTCAGCAGAATGAATTCTGCTCTCATGTTCATAATGACTGACACGTTATCAGCTTAACAAAGACAATTCACTTAACTTGTTGAAACTAATCTTTTCCCCATTTCACTCTATATTCATGACAATTGCATTTTCATCAAGTATCATTTTTTTAATTTGGCTTGTGACCATTTCTTTAATAACAAACGGCACACGGGTGACAGTAATTGCCATTCATGGAGTAATAACAAACTGCACAGGAACGCATGAATGCAGCGGCTCTAACAACACAACACAGTTTTAATACAGGCAGTGAGCAGAGATACCAATAACCAGAATCCAAAACTCCACTATAATTTTTGGCAAACATATTCTTACGAGGCATAAGAGAATATTTGGGCGACACTTTTGAGTCATTAAATTGGCTTTTCAAATGACTGATTTTAGTTTATAAAGTTCAAACACAAAGCTTCCTGTATTCTTCTTTCAAAAAGATAGTTGTATTTAACATCTAAAGGCTATTATTGTGTTTCATCAAGTGCACCGACACAAATGATTTTTAACATGAACCCCACTATTATAACTTTACCAGTCTTTTAGCCATACAATAGTGAAGCCGTGTTTAAACCTGGTTCTTTTGAATGATGCAGATTGCATGTTAAAATCACTCTGTTTAGGAGTAAAACTCTGACATATGGAAACAAACAGTTAAAAATAGCAGCTTCTATCTACTGATAATCAAAAAAGGGTGTTAAAACTCCTTCTGGGACACTTCTGAGCGATGACTCAAACGAATCAGCTGTGTGCAGCCCTATCTAAAAAGACTTGCAACCCACCAGAACCAGCGCTTTACATCTACACATCAATCAGGGCACCAGGACCGATTAACCGGCTTGTGTGGAACTTTCTTCGCTGTCTTTAAATCAAGCTACGAGCGAAAGTTTCCTCCAAGAACAAGAGGAAAGATCTGTCAAGTCCTAATGAATGGCACTGCCTGGTTTTTCCTTCTCCGTACAAACACAACCCTCTTTAAAATAATAAAAACCAAGGTGTTGATTGATAACAGAGATGGTCCTGATAGGGGCGTGTATTCCAGCCTCACGCTCTGATTTCCTGAAGCATCCGTTCATTCTTGCAGGAACTGCTTTTAACAAATCACTATGACAGGGAGCCTCCTGACTACCAATTGAAAGATGATGAATTCAGATCGCCGGGCCTTGATATTGCTCAGCGCCTGTGACTGAACAACTGGATGAACAATCTCAACAGTTACACGTCAAGTCAATGTTTTTGTCCTTTTAAATGAATAATTCCAGGCCCATATCAATATCAAAACCCAGTGATGCACAGACAGAGCAATGCCAGAGTCCAGGCTGGTACGGCGAGGAGTGAATACAAGCAGAATGTTGCAGGGGATTATTGAAAATCTGCATTTACACAATTATTCATTCATAATTTTGATTTATTAGTGCAAAACGTTTTTCTTTGTAATCTTTCAGAAGAATTGACTAGCTTGCTCTTTCTCTGATATTGATACTAATGCTGCATAGGCCATTAAGGAATGTTAACTAACAGACTAATAAACATTTAGGCATTGTTTTTGGCTCCATTTTGATATTTAACATCCAGTTTTTACAATCCAAACATCTCCTAATAGATACAAATCACATTCTTTTCTCACTCAAAATTGTTACGCCTGGAAATCAGTCAAATTTCAGAACTAAAATGGCTTGAATACAGCAATTCACATACATTTTAACTACTTCTATTTAGTTGGGTGACAGTAGCTCAATAATAATATTATAGCTCAATCAATAATAATATATTTTTAGTAATACTGTACTGTACATGCAGATTTACAATCAAATAAACTGAAGTAATAATTAAATGTTCAAACACTGTTTCGCATTAAGCATTTTCTTCTGACTCATGTTGGTGAGTCGTTTCATTTGGACGGCTTATGTAATAGAATCAGTTCAAAATTATAATTCTATTATTGGTGTGTAAACTGATTGTTCATGTTGTAATATAAATACACTCAATCACAATCCAGTAACACACCACCATGCAGCCTATCAAAACTTCATTCACTGATTTAAGTCAATGAATTCATTCATTTTGATGGTTCATTTACTGCAAAGAATTGGTTGAAAAAGTAAGCTTGTAACTCTATTACTGGAGTGTAAATTGGAATGTAAATAAATTATTCACATGTTGTAATGTAAATATGCTCAATAACTATCCAGTAGCAAGCTGTCATGTATAGCAACTTTTCAAAATTTTGTCATTAACTTTTTAATTATGGTTACTGAATCGTAAATTATTCAAGTAATTTGTTCGTGTATATAAAAAATGTAATGATTTTTTTTTTTGCAATCAGACCAATATTTACAGTATTTATGGTTCAGAATATAAATACTGTAAATATTGGTCTGACTGCAATTTGATCGTTGTATACAAATACAAGTGTATATATTGATGACCAGTACCATATTGAATTAAACATTACATTTTTAAGTAGAAAGACTAAAATATCATTTTCTTGTAAAACACAAATACCCAACATGAAAAACACTTTTGTAGTGTATTTAAAAAGATATTGTAAACTTAGACAGCTTTAGTTGGCTCTTTTTATTAGCTTGTAATATTGTAGCTATCATTGGTGTAGCTTGGTTGTAGTTTTTAAGTTACGAGTAGCTTGTAGCTTAACAAAATACAATTTCAAAGCATCCCCAACACTGCAGATGAGCACAAAAAAAAGAAAAATAACCGGATGTGGTTGAGAATCCTGAAATTGTGCCCTTGTGTAATGAAAATACAAATCTGGTGCGGTCTGCTTGGTAATTTCCGAGCACCTTGGAAACAACTCTCCTCTCTTACTATAATCAATACTGCTATAAGGCAAAAATAACAGCAATGAAAGCAATCCCAAAATGCCATTATGCCCTGTAATGCTGTTAAATTCTCATAAGGCTGAAGCAGTGTTATAAGTATTAACACAGGTTTTATGAGGCTGGTCCACCGTGATATAAAAATCTAAAAGCTTTTCCTCTACAGAGATGTCTGAGTCGAGTCTGTGCCCAGATTGGGATCTTTCATGAAACATTAAAAAGTATCAGAGTAAACTCCAACCTGCCCGAAAAATGGGATTTCACACTTTAAATAGGATTAGACACATGGAGATATAAATGTTATTTGAGTCACCTGAGAAACACTACAGGGATTCGGCCAGTAAATTCAGACATGAATCAAACACTGAAATGTCCTTTCATCATACTGCTGAGATGATGTGAATGTACTCCCTTCAGCTGCTAGTAACATGTGAAGAACCAGCACGGCGCTATGTTCGCTAGAGAGATGACGACATGCGTGGTATGTTTGCCCCATGACTCCGGGCGTCAGTCGGGGTAATAAACAGCCCAAAACACCCAGCGGTGCTGTGAGTTAATTAATAACGTGGTCTGTCTGTTCTGGTTTGAAATGAAGCGTGTTGCCTCACAGGCCCTGGATTAGCTGTGGATAAGGTTTCTTTTGATCAGGTTCTTCTGTGTTTAATAATGCATGTCTTAGCCTTATGCCCTAACCGCTGCATTAGACTGCGACGCTCGATGTAAGATCACCCTCATCTGAAACTCTCACCGGCCTCATGCTTCATTAGATCAGAAGTTTTTAATGTAAGGTATATCTAGAATTGTAAATCTACCAGGTTCATCTTCAATGCATGTCATTCACATTCAACACATCTTATATAGCCACGGGAGCCGTTCACACAGAAAGCGTCTTTGCATGTAAAACCGTGAGATACAGCGCTCAGAAAGGGTTTTTAAAAAGCGTAGAACAGAACACCATGCAATGCCAACTTCTATTGTAAACAAAAGCTTGCAATGCTTGCCCCGCCTCCAGGGTCTTCTGATTGGTCAACTGTTTTAGAAATGACATCGATGAGCATCGCTGTGTAAAAGTTGAAATTCTTTGACACGGCGTCTTAAAAAGACGGTGCTCATGTGCTGCAAAAGACACAAGACTTGAGCACAACAGTCATTCACATCCATCTAGCATGTATTTACATAGAAAACAATGGAAATGTGGTGCATTGGAATGGAAAAACGCATTCTGTGGGAACGGCCCCTAGAGAGTTGTTTAAAAAAGTTGAATGCAACAAAAAGCAGGCCAAATGTTATAGTAACAGTACATGATGTTACAAAAAAGTATGTTTCTATTTACTTTCTATTCATTAAAGACTCGAAAATATGTTTCACGGTTTCCACAAAAATATTAACCAACACAACTGTTTTTAATGTTGATAAGATCTGTTTCTTGAGCACGAAATCATCATATTAGAACATCTTCTGAAGGATCACGTGATCTTAAAGACTAGACTATTTCAAAAAGTATTATTTACTAATTAAACATTTCACACTAAAAATGTAATGCATTATGGGAACTACACTGGAAATTCAGTTTTGCCCTCGCAGGAATAAATTCATTTCACAATATATTAAAATATTACAATTTTAAATTTCTTTCAAATTTGATAATACTATTTCACGATATAGCTGTTTTTACTGCATTTTCTATCGAATAAATGCAGTCTTTGAGAGTATAAAAAAAATGTCTTTCAAAAACAAATGTTGTATTCATGTTTTTGGATAAAACACAATTCAACCAAGCTGTGGAAATAAAACAAAAAAAACATCCAATTAATTACAAAAACAGAAAAGCTGTTTAAGTAGCTCAGAGAATAGTTTATCAAGGTAATATAGAATAACCCAATGAGCTGAATTAAAATTAAATAATTACAAATACTGTACATGTCTATATAGGTGTCATGACAAGACATAAAAAAGATCAAAAATCTCCCAAACTAGCACGATTACACCTCAATTACATATTTTAAATAAGCACTGAAATCAGAAATCTTGTTTAATTAGATCAAAACAGACAAAAACAATATATGCACATTTACAAAACTTTACTCATTGCTTGGTTTTTCTTCTTTTGGCCCACTCTTCACCAAGCTCAACATCCCAAAATCCCACTGCACACAGCTGTACATTAAACATCAAACACGTTCTGATTGGCTGTGATTGTGTCTCATCACACAGCATTTCTGCGTCCAGTAAATACACACAGTTCACTCGCTGCTTTAATCCTATCGCATCATGTCTGGTTGAGACCGTGTAATGGCAATTGAAACTCTAGCACCAAGTTTGTCCACAGGGAATTCCCAGCAATTCGTGTATCGCAAATTGCTTTGGATAAAAAGTGTCTGCTAAATGACAAATCGTGAATTGCCCTGTACTGTGGAGGACACTTGTATCCGTCTGCAGCGCTCTGATTATAGGTGTTATACTGCAGCAGGCCAGACACTATTTTCCTCAAGTGTACTGTGAGCATAAACAATCCATATTCAACACCACACCCAACACAAAGCATCAAAGGCTTCAGTCTCACTGAAGACGAGAGTGTTCTTCCTTGAGTGTGAGAAACCACAGAGGACGAGAGAATCCGTGAGGATCAATAGATCGGAAAAGAGTCATGCATTTCAAGACGATGAATTTAGAGTCATATGCTTCTCATCATGATGAAGATCATATTTAATAATACATTATTAACATTTGTATCTGCAATCTCATCAAACTAAACCAAATATGGAAGTAAATGCAAAGCATCAACATAATTACCACCTCAAAAGATGCAAAAGTCAGTTTGTGTATGCAAAAACCAGTAACAGTGTCATAAAGATCCTCCAAAGCTGTCAAGTCAGCAGAAGTCCTGAAGACTTACTGGAACATTTACCTCAGCCGATGTCGGTTTCCAAGAAGGATGTGACTTTTAATGAGCTGCCAACCAATGAGTTCTCAATTTGGCAGTTAAGCTTTGCTCTGCAACTTTTATTTTAGGGTTACTTCACTGTCCTCTAGAGTCACTGGATACGTTTTGCAACATCAACTGTTTAACCTTACCCGTGGGTATGTCAATGTTGAGCAAAATTCAGCATTTAACAATTGGCCCCCGTTCAGTTCAGAGTTGGAAGGATTCAGAGTTGGAGTGACGGGAAGCGGATCTGCAATTCAGAGAAAATCAATGGTCACTCAACAGAGGAACTGCATTAGTTTAACACTTGTCTTACAACAAAACTATTGATTAATATACTAATGAATAATGAATATTAGGTTCTGTTTTATTATGCGTATGTAATACCATTCAAACTTTAATTAAATAACACTTTTATTCAGCGAGAAAATATAACATTGAACAAAAGTATTGTGTTTGAAGGATCATGTGACACTGAAGTCTGGATTAATGATGCTGAAAATTCAGCTTTGCATCCTGGGAATAAATTACATTTTAAAATACATGAAGATATAAGCAGTTATTTTAAATTGCAATAATATTTCTTAATTTACTAATACTATTTAGACACATCAGTTAAATGACTTTAATTCCATTTTAATTATATTTCCTTCTTTTCTCAACAGTACACAACCCTGGTATACAGTACATAGTGTTTTCATACCCAATAAGATGATGCTCTTTGCACAACATTCACCCTTGTCAATTTCTCTGACAAACTAATCACAGCTTGCTTCACTTTATTATGACACATCGCCTCTGAAAGTGTCCAAGTGCAATTATTGACTCTTGCTATTATTCCACAGTCAAACACGAGTGAAAATCTCATAAGAGAAACCGTCAGGGAACCAAACCTCAGAGAGTGCTTCAGTAAAGACACAGCTAAGCGCAGCTTTGGGCATCGGTTTACCTGAATAGAGTGGCTCACTGTTGATTACATCTTCTTGAAGTTCATTTCGAGGTTTTTCCCCCGCACTGTTCCACTTTTTTGCGCAGAACTAGAGAACTAATAGCCGAGAGACATAATTTTCTGAGAGATATTACCGAAGCTGTGAAAGAGTCGTGGCCAGAGTGGTTTTTCCTGCAGGACGAGGTTTGAATAATCACATTGGTGTAATGGGATGTGTGGTGTTGATTAATGGCCTTTCTCAGCATGTCATGGGTTTGTACCTTTGTCTTTGCCCTTTGAGTGCATTTGTCTCAAGCCGCTGTTTACAGTTTCATGGCTCGACTCGCTACGGCGGCGTCCCAGTTGGCTCTTAACGTCCTCTAAATAAAGAATTTATCATAGGAGGCACTTCCACTAATCGAATACATCTCTGCATGTGCCGTGAGGGAATTAAAGTCTGTAAGCATACAAAGCACATACAAGTCTAACCAACCAGCTTTCTACTTCAATTTACATTCTTTCAAACAGACTCAGGAAAGAAAGCATATTAATGGTCAAACCAATAAAAATCTAAAACATAAAGTGATTAAAATGAAAGAATGCTTTTTCT
The DNA here is from genome assembly GCA_003573665.1 of Oxygymnocypris stewartii. Taxonomy (NCBI): domain Eukaryota; kingdom Metazoa; phylum Chordata; class Actinopteri; order Cypriniformes; family Cyprinidae; genus Oxygymnocypris; species Oxygymnocypris stewartii. The sequence continues at coordinate 431,046 of QVTF01022340.1, read as the reverse complement.
ATGAAGTCTGAGACTTCAAATAATATATGAGACAAATATATCACCATTTGTTGTAATAAACTGTCACAGTTTGACTGGTAAACTGAGTGCAGGAGAACACACGTCTACATTTCAAACCGCCATCAATCTCCTCGATGTCAGATCAGCATGAGATATGGAAAATATTTGGTGAGTTACTCGCTAATGCGTCAGGTGTACGCATGGGCGTAACCACCATATACTTTGAGGGGGACGTGTCCCCCCCAATATTGGAAAAATACCAATCTGTCCCCCCCAATAATAGGCCTATTATATTGTAATATGTGACATATGCTATGCCCTCCTTTTATGAACCCTGGTTGTAGCCTAGTGGATCTGTTGTTATTTCCGATTTACTTTCAATTTAGGAAAAACAAGGGAAACAAAACTGTGTGACCACACCCCTCGATTGTATACTTGGTTGAGCCCGTAAACGCCGGCTTGCGGTATCGTTTGAAAAAACCGCTCAGTCCGACTGTCACTGGTGCTTAAATGAAATGAAGGTAGGAGATAAAAGAAAGAAGCAGGACGAACAGGCGCACATTTGCCTTTTTTCAGACGGTAAGCAAGTAGACACCTAAAAAGTAGTGCCATGGTCAAAAATACCGCGGCAATTTTTGAATAAATGTGAAAAAATATCACGTTTAAATGGCTCAGTATTATAGCTAGGTAGCTAGCATGATACCCTGAAATTAGGCTGCATAATGAACTGCTGGAGTCACAGACCAAGGAGTTCCCGCACTTCCCACTCCATTGATAAGCCTCTATTCATTCGTTGATGGCCTGGCCTGTTTGTTTTTACGATCTGATCCGCGACTGAACTTAAAAAAAAATATCTGGGGGAGGGCTCACATTTGGACCCCCCCAATATATATACCATGGTTACGCCCCTGGGTGTACGGCATTCATAAACCCGATGCTGTCTACTTTCTTAAAAATCACTGAGTGTCTTCTGTCCTTTTTGTCATTTCTCCAATCTTCCTAGACTTTGAGATGGAATGGAAAAGTATTCATTTTCTTTCTTGCCATTCGTGGTGGTCTTTAGACGTCAAGACATTCAAGAGATTTGATTATTATTTCTTCCAATCATAATCACGGCAAAAGCACTTCACTTCGGTCTTTTAGAGCCGCACACATCAGGGTTTTTTTCCCTCCTTCTTTTTGATGCCTGGACAAGATCGGACTGATCAAAGGCACAATCTATCTTAAGAAGTTACCAACAAATTCATCTGCGCTGCTCACACAGGCATATTTTCATCTGAATGTGGATCAAAGCGTCTACAGATGTTTTAGAAGAGACTTCTATAGAAAGAACGGGAGGGGGTGGGGGTGGGGGTGGGGGGGGGAGTCATCCATGCAAGCTTTGAAACCGAACACAAATTTATCTTAAAGGTCTTTGCTTTGTCAGGGTAACTATTTTTGAGCATATGGCAAATTAGAACATCTGATTATTAAAAAATGCTAAAGATTTTTTAGATGAGAAAGTAGTCTACCTGATTTTTCTTCCTCTCTGTTGTAGATTTTAATACCATTTTAAAATACAATCAAAGATATCTGAAAAACAAGCTTTTAAAGTTGTGCTGTAGGGTATTTTTAGCTCCCTGATTATATTGCATTTAATTTATGTCAGATTTCACTCTAAAATCTGCTCCTAATCTGAGTCAGAATGTATAGTGTGCTCTCAATCTATGGGAAGACCAGGTTTTTACGAGTTCTTGTTACAATATGTGCTTCAAATGAAAAACTAATTGCTGGATTTGATCAAGTTAGCAAAATGGCATTTCATTTTTTCAAAGATAGAAACCTTTGTTTTGGACAACTGTATATTCCATTTTATATAATGTCCAATTTCTAAGTTACACTACCGTTCAGAAGTTTGAGGTCAGTTTTTTTTAATAACGTAATTATTCTATTCAGCAAGGATACATAACATTTATCAAAAGTGACATTTTAAGACTTGTATAATGTTACAAATTTTTATTTTTATTTTCTATTTGTTAAAGAATCCCGAAAGAGAAAAAGATATCACAAAACTATTAAGTAGCACAGAGAAAAAGAACACAAAATATTTTTTTCAATATGATCAAATCAATATTAAAGTGATTTCTGAAGGATCATATGACACCGAAGACTGATAAATGATGCTGAAAGGATGCTGAAAAGATGAAAATCGCACCGCTGATGCTTTTATGATGCAATGAAGTAAAATATGAAAACTAAACACTTTCAAAAACATTTACCCACACTAAAGTTTTAATGAAATGGTAAACATGATGAACTGTCAAACAACAAGTGAAGCAATTGTGGCTAGTCACGTCACATCTAATTTATGTCTAAATGTGCATTTTTAGGCAGAATAAGTTACAATGTGGAGTGAACTTTGATGAATAGACTAACAGTATAAATAAAAGTCTGGTTATGCAACACTAAATGTAACAGAATTAAGTTATCAGATGCATTATTAAAGACATGTTTGATCAATTCAATCAGAACCAATTAAAATGAACATTAATAGGTTTGTTCGACTCAGTAACAAGGTTAGACGGGGACACTATACGTAACAGTCTTTCCGAAGAGATGCTGCAGATGAAAGCTGAAGTGTCAGCTTCCCACGGGAAGAAGCCTGTGGTTCTACTGGTGAACGGTTCCTCCTGATCTCTGCATCTTCAAAGGTCATTCCCGGCATGGGACTGTACTCATAAAAGAGGCAAGACACGGATAAAAGAGCAACTGATTCAATTAGAAGCAGAAGACAGAACCAGCTGGGATGATAAATGAACTTTCATTAGTCTAGTTTTACATTAACTGGGAAACGACGAGATGTGCCTGGCTGTGGGCGTCTTTATCCTTGTCCTATTATGTTTTTGTTCGTTGATACGGTTCAGAGAGAAAAGATGGAGATGAGAAGAAGAAAGGACTGAATTTGAAATGTGAGCCTACAGAGGAGCAGGAGCCGTCCCAATCCGTCTCCTAAGCCCAGAGTGAATTTTTGATCATGGACTCGGTTAATCAGGAAGAGCTCAGAGTCCTGAAGCCTTCTAAGACAGGAACGCATCCCAAGACCATGGAAAGATTTAGTTCATCAATGTTCTATTCAAATGAGAGTAGCATTTGTGACCATCAGAGGAAGTGCACGGAACACGGAACATCTGCTAATATAGTTGAAAGAATTAATGTATTCCTTAGCTCTATTAAAAATATAATTGCATAATGAATTTGTATTTGTATAAAAAACGTATATAAAGCAATATTAAATAAAATTAATACTACAATAAATCTTTGATTTTAATTATATATATTATTAAAATTCTATATTTATTATTATTCAATTTTGTGTTTTTAAGATAAAATTAATATTAAATATCCATTATATATTTTTTATATTCTTAAAATCTAAATTATACTTGATAATTGACCTTTCTGAAATGGAAAGTGTATATACAAAATGTATAATACGTTTGTTTTTCAGTGCAGAGAGAAAAGCATACACATTTGGATCAACGTAGATTTCGTACAAGTTTGGAATGACATAAATGATGACCATTTTCATTTCGGGGCAACTATTCCATTTGAAATAACAAATGAAACGGATGAGCTGATGAAATATTCCAGATTTTGTAACCCAAGTGCTGTTAACACCACATGACCTTGACCCTGGCGCTTACAGAACATCAGATCTGGGATCACAGCAGTGCTGCAAACTTAAAATGCCCGGGTGGACACCTGACCTTTTCACTGAAATCACATCATTAGCAGATCACTCGATCAAATCATGAAGGGAATACACATTTGCTCTGATCTCGCAACAGGCCTAAATGTATTTCTTAAATGTTGCATGCAATCACTGGCCTTCAAGCCATAATCAATCCATAAAGCATAAACTATCACACCCTCACACAAACACAATACTTTTCATCTATTCTATTAATAATTTTTATTCTTCTATGCACGCATTAATTTTGGTTTCTGAAGGAATCAATACAACTGAATAAAAGATATTTCTTGCAACTTGCTTTGGTAAGAAAACATCCTCTAAGGAAGAAATTTACATTTGAATAATATGCACTGTTGAGTTTCAGGAAAAAAAAGGTGTGTTTATGTGCTCAGGGCATGGTTTAAACGCTACTGTTTTATGCAATGATATGCTGACAAATGTAACCTAAAACTGTAAAGACTTCAAGCCACACTTGATTTGAGGAACTATGAATAAGCTCACATGCTGTGCACATCCACCAGGAATCTGTCAAGGACTCACGCTGAGCCTTCTGGGACTGAGACATAAAAGAAGCGCCCTGTTGTCTTATAAACTTGAACACTGAAGCGTCTTTGAACTAAAGGCCAAGAGATGAACTTCAGCCTCTGCAGCAGTGCATTTACAGCAGCAGCAGAAGAAATATTCACTGGCTCAACCTCAAGGCAAAACATTTGATAAAAGGGACTCCATTTTATCTGCAAATCCAAAGGACCGTTTTTTATTTTCAGAGTTTCCAAGGGGGAAAAAATGCTCGAGCAAGACAAAGACAAAGTGTTTCGTGATGTGATGTGCCAAAGAGGAAACTGTAAACTTTTCTCTTTTTTGTAATCTGCATGTTCTTGACTGCACAGCCTCAAAGAGGAACCATTTCTACAGCAACATTTATTAGCACTTTAAAAAACACGAGATAAAGATTACATCTCATGTTTGTATGGCATGCATTCTTCGGTAATTAGTTTGTGCATATACAGTATTGATGAAATGGTATGTTGCCATTACTTTTCAACAATATACAATAACCTAAATTACATAAGATTACAGAAAATAACTGTACAGCCAAGTACAGGAACAGCCAACACTAACAGCACAACCAAGTCAATAGAACTGCGTAAAGAACAACCTGTGCCCAGCGTCATGACAGCTATACTGGACGAAATAACACATCCGAGTTCAGCAGATGATGACCTGCTAATGGAAAGCCTCAGATAGCAGTAAATAAACACTGACTTATCGCAGGAAGCACCACCTCTTTGGCTGAGAGTCTTTGAGACGTCCAGGTTCAGACACAGAAAATATGGGCCAGTCATTTGGTGATACGCAACAGTGGTTATATTGGTTATAGCTGGATGCTGTAAAAGGCATTAGGAGTAAGAGTTTTAAGAAACTGGGAAAAGACCAGGGACTGTCCCATTTGAAACCCTAGGTGTTCATGTTATTCAATTAATTTGACACGTTTGACTGATTCAATGATAAGAACCGACTCAAAGACATCGATAATTCTAATTTAAAACAGTAATCAGCTGACAGAAAATTTAACACGCGATTGGAAAATATTTTCAGGTCGTATATAGCGCTCGTAGTTCTACGATAGTGATAGTGATTCATTTGTTCGTATTGCTTTCTGGGAAGTATTTTCGTGATTATGTAATCGAATCAAAATAATAGTACACTAAATTACTCATGTGTATGTATAGTATATATTTATATTGTTTAACCTTAAATTTGGCAATTATATTTTTTGTTAAAAATGTGATTTTTACTTCTGCAACCCTACTGTTGTGCTCTATAGCTTCCATACTTCAAGTACTGGCCAACTAAACAGGCGTGAAGAAAGTTTCAGCTCTGAGAAGAAGGGCACTTCCCAAGAAAAACCCATCAGAAATCACTAGCCAGAAGTCATAGGAATAGGAAAGATATTGCAATGCATCTTCCAGTACCTGGTTGTATCTCAAAATACAACGCACAGTCGAGCACCTGAGGCCCAGATGAGCCTATATCGAAGGGTATTGGTTGCTCTTTCATGCAGAAGGTCTCAATAATGAAATGCCAAGCAAAAATGGAGAGATGGGTGCCTGAACCATCAGATGCCGGTAAATGTTCACAGCACTGGTGTGATCTAATTATACAGTGAAACGTGTGGCTTTGGTGCACAGTCCTCAGCTATTCGGCAAGGATTGTTGTGATAGATGTGAGAAACTTTTCCATACCTTCTTCTTGACAAGCTCAAAAAGAAGATCTATGATGATCTGCACACTTGAAAACACACTCGAGAGCTTTTTTGCCTTTAAGACTAAAGCCAAACATTCTCACGGTTCCTGATGGACCCATCAAAGTAATTAGGTGATTAGCATGAGCCGACGTCAGCGGTATAAATGTTCCTGAGGCAGTTACAAGCATACATTACAGTGGGACTAAAATCAGCTCTGAAGGCATAAATCTCATTTACAGGCTCACTTGCTTCATTTCCAGACAAGAGAGAGACAGTATTTTATGTTTGGGGAGCCATTAGGGAGGTAAAAGTGCTTGTTTGACACTGGATTTCAGCAGATTTAGCAGATGTCCTATATACATTATAAATTACATATGATAAACAAATACTAAACCAAAAACTCTTAAAGAAGCCCATAATAGGGTATGAAATGTGTATGGTTTTCCCCCTTGGTCTAGACTAAACCTTCAAGTTGCCACATGATGACTTAAATTGAATGTGTTAATAAATAAAAATTATATATATATTATATTAATTATATATAACATACACACACACACATACACTTTTTATTAAAGAACATACAGAAAAATAATCTTGAATTTTCTGGCATCTCAAATTTATTCATCATTAATAAAAAATGTATTTTACATAAAATAATACTTATAACTCTCAGTAAAAATATCAGAAGAAATATCTTAGCCAAGTCAAAAATGTATACAGTATAATATATAATATTATGTATATATTATATATATATAATAGTAATGGTTTATCATTTTATTTCTTAAATATACATGTATGTGTTTGTATTTATATAAACAAATAAATATACACTGTACATATATATTATGTAAACACAAACGTTTATTTTGTATGCGATTAATCACGGTTAATTGATTTGACAGTATATTATATTTAGGGGTGGGCATAGATTAATTTTTTTAATCTAGATTAATCTAGATTAATTTTGGAATTAATCTAGATTAAAATGGCTCATTTGAATTCTGCCGAAGGCATTCAGAATATGTGTGCTACCCAAATAATGACTAAAAGTAAGTCTTTGAGAACGGGTTTCTCAAGCCAGGTGGCGCATTAGACCAGGGGCTCATCTCCTGTTTCCAAAATGCATCACAAACTGCTTGAGAAAGCTGTTCTACTATGATAATTGGTGATGAAAATAAACTGTTCAATAAGATGTACTTGTGTTTACTAACTGTTTATTCAGTTAAACATGAATTTTGAACTGTAGGCCTACATAAGAGGTCGTGATGAACTGTTTACAGTTTCCATTGGGAAGCTTCTTAAAAATAAATTTTCCCTGAAGCAAACCCGGCGGCTTCATAGCTGCATCCATGTTAGCACGTCACGTCTGATGTGGTAATTTCACAGTAACGGCATACACACAGGTTCGAAGCAGAGGGTGACACGGGAGTGAATTCTCAAGTTCACATGAGACCTAAAGCGCATCCTGTTTGCTTAAAAGCGCAACGTTTCGTTGTTATTCTGAGTGCACACAAATAAACGTAGAGTCTTTACAGATTCGAAAGATGTATTAGGCTACTTTTATCAGTATGACCAAAAATGACGGAGATTTTAAGAGCAAGTGAGCGCACCGGAGCCTGTCCTGCAGCAAACGCGCTTCCACACAAACACTTCAATAGCGCACATTTCTCTAGGTTAACATCATATTGAGCGGCCATGTAAAGTTGCTACTACATACATCTTTCAGATGAAAAGCCATATTTGAGGTTGATGAATGATAGGTGAGCGTTTGGATGTCCTGCCCGATTGTATTACCACATAGACCAGCCGTTAACAATCTGTCCATCACGGACTGCGAGCCTCTAGTTCGAAGACTCGTTCTCGCCCCCTACAGTGCAATTCGGCTAGGTATACATCCGCGCTAAAATATCAGGGTGAAAGTCATCATAGCTTGCGTAGTATAGACCCAGCTCCCAACCCAACTTTGAGAATAGATTAACGGCGATATTTTTTTTATCGCCGATAAGAGTCTCGCGTTAACGCAGCACGTTAACGCCGATAACGGCCCACCACTAATTATATTATAAGTCAAATGTTAAAAACATAAAATAAAATTTGTAAATTGAAATAGTATTTTCCCCCTTTTTATTGAAGAACATGAAGAATCAAAATGTTGTATGTTAATAAAAATACAACTTTTAAGATATTAGAAATACCTAAGCCAAGAAGACAAGCAAAACAAAATTATAAATAATTTAAAACCACTGGTCTAGAGATAATACTACCTATTATTAGTTGTACATTATTATTTGCTGCATCATGGATGAAATATATATATATATATATATATATCTTATTATAAGATAAAAGGGACAATTCATCCCAAAAAAATGTAACATATGCTGTCGATGCCAAGCTGTGCTGGTCTTTTCAACCGTAAAACAGTTCATTTTGTTCTTTTCTTAAAGGTGAAGTGCCTCTATAATAGCACCAAACAGAATTGCAAAAAACTTTATTTTTGGTTTGTACTGTTTCTTTTATCACCGATAGCCTTGCCCAAAATCCCACTTTAATTCTAAAATGGAGTGAAATCTATTAGTATTTATTCCATTCAGTCTCTACTATTAGAGCTCAAATGAGCTTCATAAGCAGGAATACTGAGAAGTGAAGTATTGTACTCCACAGGCCAAAGGAATACAGATTAGACAATTAAAGCTCTGAGTCAGCAGTCTGCGCCGTAACCCTGGAATGAGAGCTGCTCGTTTATTTCCACACATAAATAATGAAAGAAAAGTCTTTCTCCCTGCAGAATAAATAGTTTAGTGGCACATACGTTGTTAGGCGGTGCCTTTCTTGTTCGTTTTAATTCCATTACAGCCGTCGAGGAGAGAAGGACATGCCGTATGAGTTTAATTTGAAGTGAGTTGAGAGATGGAGATCTGCTACCCTTAGTATTTCCCAAACACCTGCCGCCTCATTACGACTGCAGCACTGCAGGAGAATCAATCACCAAGTAACCCAGGTACACTCCAGACCGAGAAGAGGAGAGAGAGACGATACTTGAGAGAAAGAGAGAGAGAGAGAGAGAGCATGCTAGGAAAATATTCTTTGTAGAACACATAGTTCCATCTCTGAAATCTGACTGGTCGAGGCATTGATTGAAATTAATATAAATGTATTAATTATTTTATTAGAACTGTGTGTCATGTCTAGCAATATCCCTTAAATGCGAATGTATCCATGATCCATCCAGAAAGTAAATTCTGTCATAATTTACTCCTTCGATGTCATTTTGTCTATTGAACAGAAAAGATATTTTGAACAATGTTGGTAACCAAATGGACCCTTTTCACAAGACTGTGAGGACACGTTTAACGGTCATCAGCATCGTAAATCCTCAAAAGTTTTTCTGAAAACTGGATGTACATTTATAACACTATTCTTTGTATTATATTACCTTTGCATCAAATTACAAAAAAAGAGTTTATGTTAATGCGCGGGTGTTTCTAATGCAGCGTCTAGGAAGGGATGGTAAATTTGACATCGTTTGCTCATCTGGCTGTCGTTATCAGTCTTTCTCAATTTTCTTCCTTTTATTGAAAGTCATAAAAGCACTATCGTAAAGTTTTTATTTTGCTATTTGAGCAAATGTGAATGCAAAAAATATATCTGTGGTACGCTCCCATTCACTGCTCTTCGAGTTAACCCAACTATGACGACTTCCGCTGCTGAGAAACCCGGAAATGTGAAAAGGTCCATAGATTCAGTTCCCATTGATTTCCTTTCCTTTTTTCTTTTCATATAATGGAAGTCAACGGGAACGGAATGATTTTTATTTTTGAACAAGTACAACTTACTTAAAGTTGTGAAATACACAACTATTGTGCATTCTTAATTTTTTTTAAATAAATAAAATAGGCCTATATGTGTATACTTGTACATGTATATATTTATAGAATATGAAATATATTTATATATAATATTAATTATACATATATAAATATATATATATATTAGACACATGTAAACTCAAACTCTAATTTAGGATGCAATTAATCACGATTAATCGATTTGACAGCACTATAAAACAGTGTTCTTTTGGTATTATTTATATTTTATATCATTCATTTATATTTTGAATTAGTTTGTTTTAACTTTTGTTTAGTTTATGTTTTAGTAATTTTGTTATGATTTTTGTTTTGTGATTTTTATATTTACCTTTAATTTATTTTAATCCAGTTGTAGTAATTTTCTACTTAATCCGATTTCAGCTTGACATTTATACATTTCTTAGATTTGAAATTCAAGTTTTTTATCTTATTTTATTTCAGCTTTGTTTTAATTGCAGAAAATGACTATCCTTTCAGTTGTAATTAACAGCACTGGTTTTACCACAAAAACAGTTTCATCCACCCCAACTAATTTTAAGAAAAATGTTATTTTGAGAGAGATCTGACGACTGAAGCTGTCATGGTAGGGAGCCATCACTATTAACCATCTTACAAGATGTGATTAGCCATAACAAATAACCATCCTGCTCTATTACAAATGAGAGCGCTGCTTTCTTGAATCAGAGAGGAAGCGTCCTTCAGTCTGCGGAGGCGACTAGACGTTCGGACTTCAGCCCCATTAGGGCTCAGATTGATATTGTTTTAGACGGCAGGAAATCTTTAAGTTTTCGTCTGTGCTCAGGTGGGCTATCAATCAAATTTGAGTCCCCTCGACTGAGCAAGTCTGACTTGGCAGAGGAAAACCAGAAAGGAGGGAAAATGCATCGATAAGGAGGTCCATGGATCATCTAAAGGGGACGTTTTGGTGCTGGGGAAATCTCCATCTTTCTGACAGCTGGTCAATATCTACAGTAGGGAAACATTCAGTCAAGTATGACTGCACGGGGAATTTTTACCGTGTATTATATGCTCCTCTGTTCTGTGTAACTGACAGACAACACAACTGGGCACCAGCGCTCATTAAAGGTTAATCTGGTTAGAGGAGATGAAAGAACAGAGCTGTGCTTCTGAGGAACAGTTGAACACCTGCTTGTCTTTTGTTACCACCATGTTTGTGCTGCTAATCTTTAAATAATATATAGCCTCAATATAGCATAAAGATGACACATATTCCAACTACATCACAAAAGCAGAACCTGTCGTCAGACTCTAGTACTGTTTAAACGTTTGGGGTTAGTACTTTCATTTACTGTTTTAAATAAACTACTACTTAAATTGATCAGTAAATACTTCATGTGATAATGTAAAAAACAATTACATTTCAAATAAATGCTGAAAAATTCTGAAAAAAAACAGATTCCACAAAAATATTAAGCAGCACATGTTTTCAGTATTTACAATAAACAACTGTAAAAATATTTAATAACAATTTCATAAAATATATAACCAACAATTTATATATAATAAATAGTTATTTCCAATGAATTATAACAATTTATAAATAAAATATTATATATATTATAAATAAAATCTTAAAACAAAATAACATATAATAATTATTTCTGATTAGGGTTATTAGGGTTATTAGATAACTAAAACTAAACTATAAAAAAAACAATTTTGTTACTTGAAATAAAATTAATTTTTACTAAAATAAATAAAATAGAAAATAAACCTTAAACACGTTTTATTTTAGTCAGTTGATAAAACAATTTGCTAAAATAAATAAATAAAAAACATACATAGACCTAGAAGAAAAAACTAAACGTGTAACAAATGATAAAAACACAACTCAATTACTAAACTCAATTTAACCAATAAAATGAACACAGAAGTAATAAAACTAGCTCAGAATATTGATTAAAACTACAGTAGTATCTCGATGCTACTAATATAACACTGCATGAAACTGAAGACTGGAATAATGATCACTGAAAATTCAGATTTGACATCAGGAAAAAATTGCATTTTAAAATATATGAATATATTTTCATATGTGTCATGGTTCCATTGCATAATGCAATGTCAATTGTAATAATATTTCACAATATTACTGTTTTGCAGTATTTTTGATCAAATAAATGCAGCTTCGGTGAACACGAGAGATTTATTTCAAAAACATAAATCTTATGGTGCAATGATATAATAAATAATAAATTGCATAATGTAATGTAAATTCAAATAGACCTGCATATGTGAAATCATCTTAACATTATTAGGTGGATGAGTGCAAGGAATTCATTATCACTTAAAGTTCAAACCTGATTACTTCTCGATATGCAGTACAAACGCACAACACTTGTTTTCCTCCATTACATGAAAACCTGGAAATCAGGTTAAACACAAAGACAGGCCGCATTAAACGGCCTCCAAGTGCTGCACCCCTCCTTAAACAGAAAGGCTGATGCATTGCAGTAATTAGGCGAATCTTTTGGCAATGATACACACACACACACACTTCTCTCTTCAGGTGTCTGTGCGTCCAAATGAGCTGATAGATTTAGAATGATGGTAGACGAATGAGGTCAGGCAGCGTGAGGCCGCTGGATCGTGGTGCGTTATCTTCAAAAACACATGTCTTTCAGTCCAATTACACTCCTGCTGCAAATGGAGCATCTGACTCCTCTACACACACACACACACACACACACACACACCACATCGCTCTGTCACTCACCCAATGCCCACACGCACACACCTACAAACACACACGGACATGCAGGCAGAAAATCATTAGCTTCCAACCCGGTGAGAGGTTTTTAGCAGATAATAGTGGGCATAGTAGTGATTAGTGCAGTTTGTGGCTAAAGTTTTGCTAATTTGTTGTACACAGCAAATCTTGACCTTTTTGTCTTGTCTTGCAGTAAACCTGATTTGTTTTCTGAGAATGCAGTGTAATGTCCCAAAATAAATTGATCTAGTTGGCTATTCATGTTGCAAGGCATCATGGGTATGTGTTGTTTTGTTCTCACCCTCTTGCTGACGTGAAGTGCATTTAATCAAGAGCTTTTGTGAAATGTGTCTTTCTTTTAACTTGTTTTGTTTTATCTCAGGGCAAAGCTTCTTTTGATAATTTATTAATATATTTACTGTTTTGCCAATCAAGTATTGCAACTTTTAAAGAATAAATGCAACACTTTAGTAATGTTAATGTACAGGGCAAGAAGATAAGCAACTGATGAATTTTGTTCAAGGAGTAGTTCATCCAAAAATAAATATAAGCTGAAAAAATCATTACCCATCCAAGATATAGATAAGTTTGTTTTTTCATCAGGAACAGATTTGGAGATATTTAGAACTACATCACTTGTTCACCAATGGATCCTCTGCAGTGAATGGGTGCCGTCAGAATGAGAGTCTAAACAGATGATAAAAACATCACAATAATCCATAAGTAATCTCAACAAGTAAAACCCACATTTTTATACGGGGTGGGGGGGGGGGGGTGGCGGAATCCATCATTAAGATTTTTTTTTTCAAACCATTGCTTAACCTTCCGGCTAAAATATGAGTACTCTATCCATAATACTTAATTATTACGGCACCCATTCAGGATCCATTGGTGAACAAGTCATATAATTATGTAATTTTGGGTGAACTATTCCTTTAAACTTTTATGATGAAACATACATCATATTTTTTCTAATTATTCCTTTTTATATAAAACAATATATTTTTTATATATATATATTATCATAATGGGTTCTTGTACCTTGAACCATTCTATGAAATGTATTAAAAATGTGACCCTTGACCACAAACCCATAAGGGTAAATTTTATGAAACTGAGATTGATATATTATCTGAAAGTGAAATAAATAAGCTTTCCATTGGTGTATGGTTTGTTAGGATAGGACCATATTTGTCCGAGATACAACTATTAGAAAATCTGGAATCTGAGGGAGCAAAAAAATCTACAAATAGAGAAAATCGCATTTAAAGCTGTCCAAATGAAGTTCTTAGCAATGCATATTACTAATCAAAATGTACGTTTTTATTTATTCACAGTATGAAATTAACAAAATATCTTCTTGGAACATGATATTTACTTAATATCATAATTAATTTTGGTATAAAAGAAAAATCGATAATTTTGACCCATACAATGTATTGTTAGATATTGCTACAAATATACCCATGATACTGGTTTTGTGATCCATGGGTCACAAATAATGACATTTACTTTGTATCAATTAAATACTACAGTCTATTTAGCATGATTTTCTCATTTTTCAAGTGGTTTGTGCTTCAGAGATCATTTACATATATTATTTCTCAAGTATACATTAATATTGGGTTAAGGATGTTCCGATATGATACTAAGAAAATGATTGTTGCAGACTACTAGATAATGGCTGAAGTTAGCTATGTTTTTTAAAATGCTAAGTTTTAAACTTCAGAATGTATTTTGGCCCTGAAGGCAATAAAACAAGCAAAACAAGTTTTTAAAAAATCCATAGTTTAACATTAAAATATCATAAAATCTTGTTCAGAAGTTGGAACTGTTTTTACTTCAAGCTGAATCTTGAAAGTTGATTTTGTTCGTGTGTGATATGAGGGCTGTAAATACAAGATAATAGCTTCTTCTGGCCTTTGGTACTCTTTATAACAGCACTGACAGTAAAGTGTGGCCCTGCCGGCCTTCTCCCGTCTCCCTCTACTGCTCATTTACTAAGTTTCACTCCATCCTAATGTTTACCAGCAGTAAATCTGCTGTTGAAGACGTGGCCACAGCAGAATACGCCGCCCATCAGCTCCACTTCCCTTCAGTTCATTTAAATTGTCTCACAAACTCTCTGCTTGTGATCAGACTTCAGACTCGCAGAAAGTTTTCACTCCACTGGTTTTCTCTCTCTTCACTTGTCTCTTTTTATTCTCTGTCCTGCCTTCAGTTCTCGGCTCCCTGCTCGCTGTCTTTTTCTGTCTCTTATCAGTGTGCCTTCTGTCTTTTACTACATCAACTTTTCATGATGGTCCTCTGAGGTTTAGCCCAGCGCATGCTCTGTCTCCGGCCCATGCAGAATTAATGTGCAGGCGGGTCGGGCAGACACCCGTCTCCAGCCCCGCGCTTTGATGTATCCGTCCTCTCTCAGCCCTCGGCTCAAAGGCACTTGAACCAGTGTTGTGTTATTGATTCCTCCCATGATCAAATGTGTTAAAATTCACAAAAAACTGTGTCGTTAGACATAAATCAGAACTGAATATTGACTGTTAGAATTTCAACAGAAACTAAACTTGCCTTCACCCTATAGCAACTCAACACTGTTGGAGGACAAAATTCAGAAATTAAGAATTGGCTACATCAAGAAAATGTTTTTTTACAGTTAATTAAACACCTAAAACCATAAAAAAAATTATACTGTATAAAAATAATGTTAACTGAAATAAAATTTGAAGAGAAAAAACATTTCATCAAATGACAACATTATATATATATTAGTGGTGGGCCGTTATCGGCGTTAACGTGCTGCGTTAACGCGAGACTCTTATCGGCGATAAAAAAAATATCACCGTTAATCTATTCTCAAAGTTGGGTTGGGAGCTGGGTCTATACTACGCAAGCTATGATGACTTTCACCCTGATATTTTAGCGCGGATGTATACCTAGCCGAATTGCACTGTAGGGGGCGAGAACGAGTCTTCGAACTAGAGGCTGGCATTTTTTCGGGAATCCCGCGGGATGGGAAACAAAAATCGCTACGAATCACGTGATTGGGACGGGAGAGGAAAATATTTAATCGGGAGTGGGCGGAACCGGGAATAGTAATGATACACAAATATACCTTTTATAGAAATAAACTATAAACTGTATATTTTAATTCTGAACTCAATTCTAGTTGTCCTGTCTCTTTATGCTCTCCTCCTGTTTGCTTTGGTGTGACTGGTTAAGTGAATGACGCAGTCCGTGATGGACAGATTGTTAACGGCTGGTTTATGTGGTATACAATCGGGCAGGACATCCAAACGCTCACCTATCATTCATCAACCTCAAATATGGCTTTTCATCTGAAAGATGTATGTAGTAGCAACTTTACATGGCCGCTCAATATGATGTTAACCTAGAGAAATGTGCGCTATTGAAGTGTTTGTGTGGAAGCGCGTTTGCTGCAGGACAGGCTCCGGTGCGCTCACTTGCTCTTAAAATCTCCGTCATTCTTGGTCATACAGATAAAAGTAGCCTAATACATCTTTCGAATCTGTAAAGACTCTACGTTTATTTGTGTGCACTCAGAATAACAACGAAACGTTGCGCTTTTAAGCAAACAGGATGCGCTTTAGGTCTCATGTTAACTTGAGCGAGAAACTTCGAAACTCCGCCTTTGAAAAATATATCTATAGAGAGTGAAATGTCTAAAAAATAAAAATAGAAGACGTGTGTGTTAGCATGGATGATTTACATAACATTTAATCTGTGCAACACTGTGCATAAGATGGCTTTCAGTTCAATATAATAACAAAAAACGACATTTTGGGTTTTTATTCAACTAATAAGGTGGGCACGCTGTGATCTGTACTATATTTTTACTGTAATTGACAGTTATCAAAAAAAACAAAACAACAACACGGGAGTGGGAGGGAATGGGAGTCATTCTTCCGGGAGTGGAACGGGATTTTCCTCCAGTTTTTTCGTGGGATTGCACTCTCAGAAATAAAGGTACCAAAGCTGTCACTGGGGTGGTACCTTTTCAAAAGGTACATGTTTGTACCTAAAGGGTCAATTTTGGTACCTTAAAAGGTACATATTAGTACTTAAAGTGTACATATTTGAACCTAATAGGTACAAAAGTGTTCCTTTTGAAAAGGTACCGCCACAGTGACAGCTTTTGTACCTTTATTTCTGAGAGTGTGGGACGGGAAGAGATTAAAGTTTGTGATGCATTTTGGAAACAGGAGATGAGCCCCTGGTCTAATGCGCCACCTGGCTTGAGAAACCCGTTCTCAAAGACTTACTTTTAGTCATTATTTGGGTAATATATATATATAAAAAACTGACAACAACTATTAAAGTAAACAAAGAGAATTTAAAATACAATCCAATTCAAAATATTTCCAAAAAAACGAAAATAATATATCAATATGTCACGACTGTGGATTTGAATTGAATTGGCCACACTGATATGATGTTAAAATTGAATTGCTTTTTAAAAGTATGTCAGATTTCATAATCGAAAACTAAAACCATTTAAAAAAAATATTGAAACACTTTTTTTTAGCTTTCAAGTAAACATTTCAAATTTTTATTATTTAGTTTTACTTGATGTTCTAAAAAACTGAATAAAAAATGAACCGACATATTTTTTTTAAATGCTGATAAAAAAATGAACATTGACAAAAACACACAACGTAATTGCTAAAACTAAAAAATATTCTTAAAATATTAATGAAAAACTATAATAGTATCTCAAAATCAAAAACATTGTATCGTTCATTTTCACTAATTATGCAACTACACTGTACACAACAGAATTAGTTTTTTTCCTAAGTATTATTATTTTTTCAGTAAATCATTTCAAAACATCTAAACGAGATACATTAACTTGAAAAGCAACGCTGTGTAAAACCCTATGTTGTGTATCGTTACGTTTAATAGTTGAATCATGTTGAAAAATGTGTGAAAAACATTTTCAGAAATTTAAATAGAGATGTCTGTATGTTTTACACACACAAAAAACTATTTCAGTCTTTGTTCTTCAAAATGTCACATTTTATTCAATGTGAATAAATAATATTATTTGTGAAATGTACATTATTTTTTAAATGTAACTCAGAAACTTAGTTTCTGAGTGAAACTTGTTTGAATCCTATTTTTTTCATGGTTTTATAAAGAAAACGCAGTAAATGTAAGTTGTATGTGAATTTTCTTAGAATTGCATTCCATTTGAATTCATTTGATGGTAACACACCATCCTGTTTTGTTACAATGCTTATTGTCATTTACCTGAAATCAAGTGCATCTGTAGCAGCGACAGGAAGTGGGGGGATTGTATGAGGAATGATTGTCACTTTCATCTCCACTGACTGTGTCTGTTCTCCTGTGTGTTTGATTCTGACAGCTCCTGGTTCAGACCAAGTGCTTTGTGACCTTGAAATGCTCCATTGTGTATAAGCTGAAAAGAAAAAGCGAGACTGCCAGCAGAGGAAGAGCTATACAGACAACAATGTACCATCAATTAACTGCCGCTTTTGTTTATTTGAAGCAACACATCTATTTACGAGTCAGTTGTGGTGGTGCCCTAAAAAGCAATGCAAATCTAATTAGTTTCTCATGTTGTACTGTATGTACGTGTGCTAGATAAACCAGTTTAGATAACACCGTTTCCTATCCTGGTGCAATCTAACAAATGTCTGGTGTGATTTGCTTGTTCTAACTGACTTTAATCAGAACATAGTAAAAACATTATAATAATAATTTACAAAAATGTCCTTTTTTTTTTTATAAAACATTCTTAAGAATAATATATATATATGAGAAAAGCAGCATACTAAATATAACTGAATATAAAGGTTATCGTTCAAAATTCTCTCCAAAAGTGTAAACTGTTTGTTTGAATGTTTCTCTAGAGCTTGACTTCATAGTAGAGCTTTATTAAATTTGCAAAAGCGAAGTTGAACAACCGCACACAGTCATTTCAAGGTTGCAACACAGAGCATAGTCTTATGAACAACCCAGTACGCTCACATTGTGTCTTAAAATTCCACATCATGCCTTCAAGATCTGGCCTGTTTTTTAATGAGGTCTCGGTAGATACTGGATGCAAGGAATTGTGTTCTTCAGAACTCTGTATGGTCGGTTGAACCCGCTGTGGCTTGGAGAGCTCGTCGTACTTAAAGTCTCCTCAAAACAGAGAGGATTTATGCAGCTGAAGTGTTATGGATGTGTTGTTCCCCGAGAGTCATATTACAAACCACAGGGGTGCTATCCTGAGAACATTATGGCATAATATGAAGATATGATACACACTTCAGTAATGCCATTTCAGATTAGGCGTAACTGCGAGGATGGGTTTGAAAGGGGCATATATGGAAAAGCGGATTTTCCTTGCTTTACTGGAATAAAAGAATTAGATTTACTATGAAATGAGCTTTCAAACCGAGTGCCGTATGATGGTACTAGAAGGTCCCAATTGAGATAGAAAGTCTGTCCAAGATGTAGTTTGTTTCTTCATTGGAAAAGATTTGGAGAAATTTTGCATTGCATGACTTGCTCACCAATGGATGCTCTGCAGTGAATGGGTGCCGTCAGAATGAGAGTCCAAACTGCTGATAAAAACATCACAATACTCCACAAGTAATCTACACCACTCCAGTCCAGTAATTAACATCTTGTGAAGTGAAAATCTGTGTGTTTAAAGTAACAAATCCATGTTTAGAACATTTTTATCTCCAAACTGTTGCTTTCATGTAAAATAAAAAGTGCTCTATCCATAATATTGGCTTTCTTCTGTGAAAAAGTCATCTCATCTGAATCAAGTGAGGAATATGCACAGACCAAGCACCGTTTACAAGCCAAAACATTTCTTAAATCTTTTTTTGATGAGGGAGGACAGCAGAGGATGGTCTTTTTCACTGGAGGAGGAATTCATCTGGATTATGGACTAGTCTTTTGGCCAGAATTGATTGTTTAAAGTTAGAACGCATAGAATTATGGATTTGTTTGTTAAAAACATGCCATTTCTCACATAAAACAATAACTGATGGACTGGAGTCATGCATTAATTGTGGATTATTGTGATGTTTTTATCAGCTGTTTGGACTCTCATTCTGACGGCACCCATTCACTGCAGAGGATCCATTTGGGAACAAGTGATGTAATGATGCATTTCTCCAAATTTGATGAATAAACAAACTCATTTACATCTCGGATGGATTGAGGGTGAGTAACTTTTCAGCAAAATTTCATTTTTGGGGTAAGTTTCATTTTTGGGTGAACTATTTCTTTAATGAGTTAGTTCAACCTAATTAAAAATGCTTAACATGCCATTGTAACACTATAAAGCTCTCGTCGGATTATATTAGTTTTAAATAGGGATAATGTAACAATTAATAGAGCTTCTCCATTAGTTTAATCCTATTCAAATCAGACATGTCTGTAATTTTTCAAGGAATAAACTGCAAATTTCCATGCTATTAAAAATTACAATGTGTTTTACCATCTATAAAATCGCCTGGGAAAATACCCACCGGACTTTACTGGAAAAGCATCCTGAGTGAATCACCTCTCAGTGGCCAATACTAATCCAAGACATATGCACATATTTCATACTTCTTGCATAATTAATACGCACAGATAAATACATTTAGCAATAGGTAAATTATGATAGGCACACATATGCCAACAATTTCTACAGACACTAATTATCCCATATTAAAATCTTATCCGAATAGGGCTTTTGTTGTATATATAAACCAGAAGGCAGGTCTTATGGGTTTGAAATGACATGAGGGCAAGTAATTAATAACAATTTTCATTTTTGGGTGAACTATCCCTTAAGAGCATTATTACATCATTCTATTAATGTTACTAAAATACATTTGTTCATAACTTTGCCAAAACTTTAGCTGGACATATGTTAAGATCAACATAGTGGTACAAATTAACCAAAAAACACATCATCAGATCATCCCCTGAACACAGGTTCGGTGTTTATGTCCATGCATTACACAAACCCATAAATCAATGAATTTATATCAAGCCATCCACTTCATTTAACCACTGCGTTACGGCACCAAACAAAAGTGAAGGAAATCATTTTCCATAATTAGCCATAAGCTGCTTAGCAGAGTAAAACTGAAGGCTTTTAAATTCAGTCTGACACTTTCGATGCGCCTTCACAACACTGGGTCAATTTTGAGATACATTTGCATATGCATGTACCCCATTGTTTGCATTTCAATATGATTTGATGATGCGTTACATTTGCTGGTGTTTCAGATTCACTTTGACAGTCGGTGGGTGAATGGCAAGGCAAGAGCTAATAAATAATGAATCGATTCAGCCATGCTGAGAGTGGCATCGCTCAAGTTTTAAAGGAGAAAGATACAACTATTTAGAGCTCAGGGTATGGAGAGAACTAAAGTATATTTTCACTAAACTGTCAGAAGTCATTTATCAGCAAAACCCCATTTAAGGACTGGCGGTGCTGAGGCCTAAACTGATGATTCAGTCTAAATACAGTACAGCTCTTTTGTGCTCCGTGCAGAGAGCTGAAGATGGTATTAGTTTGTCAGTGAAGTCAATTAAGTAATTAGCATATTAGACTTTTTTTATAATGATATGAACAAGCTAATATTTTATGTTTAACTTTCACCCACGAATGGCGATTTGGCTAGAATTGTATTTTAGAGGTATTTTAACTGGTGTTTTGAATTTTGCACTTCAATACATTGTGTTTTAGGGTTACCGGAAATATCTGTAAAATTACTGGTTAATGTCTTTGTAGACAATTACCAGTCAATTTTTAATTAAAGCAAATTGCATTAAACATTAGCCATATTTTCTGAATGAATGAATGAACATTCTGCAAGTAACAAATTCCAACTATTTTCTTATATATTATAAAAGAGTTATTATATCTCACTATGTTTTATAGAGTCATCAGTTTTTTTTATATATGCGTTATTAATATTTTTGCTATAAACAACCTGATCTCATTAATATTGTATGAAAGGTACATTAAAATAAAATTGCAGTAGAAACTACAAGTAGCCTAAATTTCACAAATATTTACAAAGAAACTGAACTTTTAAAAGTTAAAGTTTTTAAAACAAATTTTGAAAGTTAACAACGAAAAACTTTAATGCTATTTTCTTGTCAAACGTGCTCCAATAATCTGTTTTATTTATAACTAACGACCCGGTCGAGGGTGGTCCTGGGCTTATGAGCGCAGGAAATGGGAATCTAAATGAATTCACATTCGTTCTAAGCCGAATCTTCAAAGCTGAAATGAGTTCCCATTCACGGTGAATCTATCAATATGTAAATCAGCAGATGAGAACGGCCGCTGCATGCGCTGATCACTCCAGATAGGACACTGATGCTCCGAGACGGAGGTGTCTTTAGTATCGACTTCAGTACTTTATTTATGCAGTACGGTGATATGAGAAAGTGCCAGACTGTTTCATATATCACACTCAATCAGGGAGAGTGAAACGCTTTATGCACACAAGCGTAACGGCGCGGCACATATGAGTGTGACACGCTGAATATTTCATGTAGAATTCTCCATACTGTGTTCCAAACACTCCCGGAGTGATTTCTTCACTTTGCTGGCTGTGAAGGGAATTACTAGATGCGATTCACATTACCACAAAACAAACAAATATACAAAAGGCAATAAACAAGGCTGTACTTTGATACTCAGAGCACAGCTCTGTCATTGCATTAAATAACAGTAGCTGTTATCTATCGGGATTTGTGTATAATCACTGTTGAATGAAAGGACCTACCATGTTATTTACGCAGACTGGATCAATGACATCGACTCTATTATACAATTAAGAACTACACTCAAGGCTAGATTCATATTAGCAAAGCTGTTCAAGTTTAAGATGAGGGTCACAACAAAAAAAAGGAGATAATATTATTAATAATCTATATTTTATCATCTTTTTTCAATGTCAGGTGCATGTTTAGGAAGTTTCACCCATGGTGTAACAGCACTGTACAAGATGTGCAGTGCATCTAATAACTGATGAACACTAATGAGTGAAATATTGGATGGATGTGACATTAGACAATCCGAATGAATCCAGAATGAATTCTTTACTTCAGACTGGAAAATGAACTGTGAATAAAACTATTCTATGCATTACTTTTGTCACTAATTAATGTGAATCACTCCATATATAATTCAGTACTTAAACATTTTCCCCAGGGATTAGAGGTCAAATGTCACAACTTCAATGGTTATTGAGGGTCGAAGGTTATGATAATTACACTCACCAATCTGCATTCAGCGCCAGAATAATTATGATGTTCAGTCATTGCAGCAATTGCCTAATGAATACTTTGAATCGTTCACACATGGCTGGAGATGTAATTTATATTTTCAAAAATCTCAGCTATGAGACTGAAAATTGCTGTCTGAAGGGTGTGATATGCGTGTTTCTCTATTCATTTTCCCCCTGATTTATTATTGAAAGTGTGGACAGAAATGTAAATGTCATAATATAAATCGCAAAGGGTGAAAAACAAACCTTCCAGCAAAAATAATGAGACATCTTGGGACTAAATCCTTTATTTCCTTTCTTCCTTCTTTATTATTTACCTGACAAGACAGATCACGTCTATTGTGAAGTTATTATCCATGTGTTTTTATGGTATTGGCTCAACAGAAGCCACAGTGTTATTTTGCCCAATAATATTTCCCAGAATGCACTGCACAAATGTATTATTGAGGCTGCATCTGCCATATGCTACTTTTATCCCCAGTGACCCTTCAGAGTTTGAGAGGCTCTTGAATTCAGAAAATCTTCAAGTGTTGACTGAAACCGACCGACTTGTGCGAAAAACTACTTTTGCTTGTTTACTTGAACTTATGCCGATATGAATTTTGTTGCTTGTTTATGAGGGGAATATCTTTGTATCCACACTACAAAGGTCGGATCACCTCTAATCTTATATTGTATTTGATCTGAATGTGATTCTTATGGACTTTATATATTTATGCTGATGGCAGAGTCACCGAAGGCTTTGAGCATGGTGTCATTTTCTTTTAAATCTATTGAAAAGAAAACTCATTATTGATCAGGATGCAACCACATTGAGATTAATGATAGGGAGTAAATGAAATATAGATTAAATGATAACTGTAGGAATGTGAACCGGAATCCTAAAAGAACACTTTCAGAAAGAAGAAGAAAAAGGAAATAAATGTGGAGCTGAATTGACTCTCTGAGGTTTAGAGCATTGATTAGATGAAATCCCGGTTTATGGCAGAATGGGATAACATGGATGAAAACCCAGGAAAAGGAAATGCTGGTTGCTCACACTGCAGATGTCCAGACCGAAATCATCGCCACATCCTGATTGATTACTCACGAGCTCATAAGAGAGCCAGGATGATTGAATTTCCATAGCTGCATTGATGGACTATTCAAGCATTGAATAACAAGAGGATGAAAACCGATGGATAACTACGGTGGCCGAGAGAGCTCAACACGCTGCAACTTCAGAAAACACACACAAATAGAAAAAGCACGAGCAAGTCAAGAAAACATCATCAGTTTGACAGCAGGTGCTGCAAATGCTCACAACACAATCAAATCAATTATTTTATTTGTAGCGCGTTTCTTTGTTTGGTTGTGTTGTGAGCATTTGCACTGCGTGTGTGGTCAAATTGATGAAGTCGTTTTCTTAATTTGCAGGTGTTTTTTCTAAATGCAGCACATTGAGCTCTCTCGGCCACCATAAATAACAGTAGAACCAGCTATGATTTTCCTTATATCTTACTTTCTCTTCAAGAATAATTGCTCTCGTTTGTCCTATTCACGTATCCATTCTATATTTACTGTTCAAAAGATCAGCATTTTTGATAGGGACATATATAATTTTAATTAAAAAAAATCAATTTCTAATCAACTTTCTGTTTCTAATTG
The DNA here is from genome assembly GCA_003573665.1 of Oxygymnocypris stewartii. Lineage (NCBI taxonomy): Eukaryota > Metazoa > Chordata > Actinopteri > Cypriniformes > Cyprinidae > Oxygymnocypris > Oxygymnocypris stewartii. The sequence continues at coordinate 406,532 of QVTF01022340.1, read as the reverse complement.
TCCCGGTGCACACACGAGAGAGGATCGAGGAACACAGACGAGTATGTGACTCAAATAAACCGTCTTTAATGACTCCTAACAAGACAGGGCAAGACAAGGCAGGGTAGACAAAGACAGGAACGAGTAGACCAGACGAAATCAAACTGAACAGACAGGATTATACATAAACAGGATAATGAGACAAACACAGCAACAAGAATTAACTCATAATCACCAGAAATGAGGACAGGAAACAAACCAAATAAGGACACAAGAGGCGGGAACACATGACACACAGGACAGAGGACTGACAAAGGCTGTTCTTTCTATTCACCAGTTTTCACCAATCCTAAAAAATGCATCAAAGATTCCACAGTAACTGAATAATACATTAATGAATGATTTAATGAAAAACAAGCAGCACAACTATTTTCTACATTGATAATAATATTACAATTATTCCTGAAGGATTGTGTGACACTAAAGAGTAATGATGCTGAAAATTCAACTTTTATCACAGAAATAATTACATTTGAAAAAAAATCAAAAAGATAAATATTAAACTTTTAAATTGTAATAATATTTTACAATGTTACTGTTTTAATTGCATTTTTAATCAAATAAATGCAGCTTTGTTGAGCATAGAAGAAAACATTTGTATTTAAATATTACAAACCCCAAAGTTTTAAATGGTAGTGTGTATATGAAATCATATTTTTTTTAAATGCCATGTATATATATATAAAGCTCTCTGCAATTTTATATCGCAGACCAAAGTTTCATAAAAAAGCTAGCAGTGAAAATGGCAGTAATTTTCACAAACACTATTTTGTAGCTTCACTTGCTTTACACGTTTTTGACCAATAGGTGTCATTGGCGTACATCATTTCAATTTATTAAAATAATTTGACATGCAATAAAAATGCACATGCACAAACAATTCTACAATTAACTGCATTAATAAATCTATTATTATTACTCCACTCTTCACCACAATGGTAACTCCCAAAAATATAAAAACTCTCTTAATCCCAAAATAACAGATCATTTGCAATACTAAAAAGTCTCCCGCTTTTCTAATCCAACTCAAACACATAAAATAACACTTAATTTCAGCGTTTATTCTCCCAATTACAGCAATTCTGGGAACTGGAATCCCCTGCCTGAATGAACAATCATGATTCATGTAATCTCTACACAAAGAGATGAAATAAACTTTATCGTTTTGAATTACTCCCTGACAAAGAACTGTGCGGGACAGCAGGGCACGGTGTACACTAAAGGATCCGACAGGAAGTGCGGACAGCAGCGGTAAACATCAGCCGTGGCCTGGATTTACTGTACTAATGTCAGATACCCCCGATGCGCTCTGAAGTGCCAGCCCTGATTCGCATGGATTTATTTTGTCTCCTCCTTTTGTCCATGACAACTCCCATTATTTTAGGATCACTAACCGAGACGAAGTTAAATCCCAATGATTCAAAACAAATTGACCTGGATCAGCCACATTATTTGAGAATGGCTCATCACTGCAGTACGATTCCTGCGGGATGAGTCGGATTACACCCGCCCTCCTTCCTGCTCCCCGTTTGGTACTTGTGTAGTAATTTGTTGTGCTAAAATGTCTCAAACTATGATCATCAAATTCGAATTAAGGAAATCAAATTCACGATCATCAATCACACAAATCTTTTCTCCAGAAGGACTGACAAGATAGAGCTCAACAGTAACCACGTTTGGGTTTCAGAAACAGGCTGAATTTAGCATTCATTTTCTATATAGTCATTTCTGATTTTTTGTCAGTAAACATTTCTAACCCTTGAACCAAATTAGCAATGAACCTCAACATTTGATTTTAAGATTCACAACAGTGTTTCGAAGGAAAATGTACTTAAAGGAACGGGCAAATTACTTTTAAAAGTGGTGTGATGGATCAAATATGTCTGTTTTTAGCAGTTTTATTGTTAAGAAATTTCAAACAAGAAATCACTAATATGTATTTTATTTATGTAGCTATTAGCTAATTTTACCAAGGAGATCTAAAATATCTCCAGTGAGCTATCCCTCAGCATTCTCATTCATCTCAATGGCATTCACTAAGCTAGGATGCCATCATTTTATGGCATGGCTTATTTAGAATGGCCTTGAATGGAGAAAACGGGCTTTATGCCCACATAATGGTGTAGTTACGACTTCTACTAGCAGGGCTGACTACAGTCAAAAACTAGCCAAACCCAACGCATCTCATGACTAATTTATACGTACTTTATGAGGTGACTAATTCATACCAATTCTTACGACTTCCCTCGTATGATTTTATATGATTTGTGTAGACACCAGTGATGGGTAGGGTTTAGAGGTAGATCATTCATACGAATTCAACATATGTCTGTCTGTCTATATTACCTTTCAGACGTTTGGGCTTGATAAGATCTTTGTTTGATGATTTTCGTTTGATACTTGATAATTCTCTTATGCTCACCAAGGCTGCATTTATTTGATCAAAAATACAGTAATATCGACATACCCCCAAAAATAGATTAGACACCCTGATGTGTAGACTGGAAATCCCTTATGAGCAAAACTCTGCTCTTTCCTTCTGCTACCATTCTCACCTTTTTTTTCTTTTAGAGTTTTTTTTATGGTCTGCCAACTGAAAAATGTTAAGAACCACTACACTATACGAAATAAAAAATGAGTTTTAGTACAGGCTCCATTTCACCCATTCATGCAGCTTTAATTACTGAACATTATCAGTTCTAATACTGCCGCTGTACTGCATAAAAATGCATGAGACGTTACAGGCACAGGCAGAAATATGATCATTCTGCTCACATAACCTTTCAGCTATTACCAATTATTTCTGCTGAATAAACACTGTGTCAAGGGAGGAGCCACAAGGTGCATTTTACTACAAATTAGTCAGGAAAGGACCTGTCCCCCTTCACATGAGCGACAGCGTAATCGATATTCCTCACTTATTTTAATGTCTAAAGCACAGCTACGGAGACAGAGAGGCGGTTTGGTATTCAGTATCAACTGCTCAGAGCTGCAGTTCTGTACGTTTTGGATGTCAAGCGAAATGCCAATGCAAGCGCAGGCTGTGGCAGATTGTGCAGATTAGTGATTTAATGAAGATTTTCATCCCAGACAGGGACGTTTCTAGGCAAGCTACATGGTTGTCTGTTAAGGAGACACCAACAAGGGAAACAGTCCACCTATACGGCATTAAAATAGCCAGAAACAGCCTTGAACCTGGGAATTCAGGTCTGGTCTTTAGTGTGTTGAAGCTCTGTAAGCAGGGGTAGATTGTTGACTGACTGGAGTAAACCTAGAGAGGAAACAGAAAAAGAACAAACTTTGAATTTTTCAAAAGCACAATTCATCACAGTGCATTACTCAAGCGGTTTGTGGGGGGAAATGTTGTATAATGTATTATTACTGATCTGGAGTATTTATCTAACAGCCCTCTATTGTTATTAGAGATATAATGCAGATTATAGCACATGACCTTATTTGGTAATTACAAACGGCCTATAAAACCTCAAACCCAAGTCAAACCCAACCCCTTTTCTAAGCTCTCAACAATCAATCTCTGTCATTCTAACTTTCTGTTAGGGGTGGGCGATGAACCAGTAGACACGATTAACCGGTAGAGATTTTGGACTGTCGTCTCTATGGCGGTTATACACTCATGTGACATTTCTGTACTACATGGCTCACGAAGACTTATCGCTTGCATGCATTTTAAGAATTGTGGTTTGAAAACAAGATGGAGTTATTTTTGTCTCTTTATAGGCCTTGAACGGTTAAATACACTCATTTTAAGTGTTAAAAAGGCCCATCTTTGCAAGTGAAACCAAACAGCTGAAAAAAAACACGTGCAACAATTAGATCCGAGCAGCTCTTAAAATGACAGCAGTCATCTACATTAATCATAGAAAAAACTGAGAAAATCTCACTGCTCTTGACTAAATCACTTCTGTATCTTTAATACGAGATATACATTTAATTTACACAGTGAAGAATATGCAGTATTTTTATTCATTTGGTCACTTTCCACAAAATGTATACAAAATACCAGAAATAGACTACTTTATACAAATAATCGTTTTTGTGATATTAACACTGGGGACAAGAACTATGACATTTCTATGGTATCAAGAATTTTTAAATCAAAGATCTCATTTAAAGCAAAAAATAACTATATTGTGTTTGTGAAATAAAATTACTCATATCATGATATAAGATTTTGGTCATACTGCACACCCTTAATATATATATATATCCATCCATCTAAACTATCTCTTAGTAACCGCAACACACTGATCACTCAGAACACAAAAGTTTGCAATGACCCCTTTTTTCTTTTCTAGTTTCCTATAAGAGTTTGTCCTCATAAATATTTCAACTCACACATTTTAGAAATTCGTGTGGCTTTGATCAACATTTTTTATATCATCAAAGCCATAAAAGGATTATTAAATTACAGCACACACCAGGCAGCGGCTCAATCTCACCTACGTTCCCTCTCCACCATTATTCATGTAGGTAGGTGTTAATTTAGGTCTTATGTAAAGTGTCACAGTGAGACTTCAGTGTTATTCCAAAGCATTAACCCAAAGCTTTAGCAGTATAATAAGAATTAGCATTTCATACAACTTTTTCATTGAGTATTACAATAATTACTGGAACAAGCCATATTCTGAAATATTAGCAAATGTATACTGCATTATTAAGAACCGAGACTCGTATTGTACGACATTCACAATGCACATTATGAGAGTTAAAATGATGATGACGGTTTCCTTCATTCACAAAACAACCATTTAAAAGTTCAAAGTTCTCAGCTCACAATTTCGCCAACTAATTTCAAATCGGCACGCTTAAATTGATTATTTTAACATCAAGAGAAACTCTTCCTCATAAAACCACGGTACTTAATGAATAGATTCGTATTTGCCCGCTGGGTGTCTTCTGACACACTCTGAAAGAGTGCTCATTATTGACTCATTAATGAAAATCTTAATTAAGAACATCATTCACGGGACTGCCATTCAAATGTGTGCGCGTCTAAATCTTCGTTTAGCTTCTAGTTAAATGAAGGCATTGCATGATGAACATTTATACATCTCAATGAAGTGGTAATTGGCTGCTTGTGTCTCAGAAAATATAAGACACATAAGAATCGCTCTGCGTAGCAAATTTGTAGTCTATTGTCTTTCTCTGTATACTGTTAAATAGAGATGTTGGATTTTTTCTGCATTTTGGATTTATTTCAATCAAAGACATAATTATGACAGGACACCTATCAATAATATAGCCAATCTAAATAATGCTCTCCGTGTCATTTTCATATAGGATAATTATTATGATCATTACTGTGAGTCTATTTCTTACTGTGTCTCATATCAGCTACATTTGGAAAAAAACATCAAAAATCAAATCACTTAATTAAGAAATGACACCTGAAATCAATCAGCAATAAAACTACATTTGGGACAACACATCTCTTCATAATTCATGTTTGCAGCACAAATGGTGTGGGACGAGTTATGCAATAAAGTTTAATATGCTTAAGGATTTGATTCAAACTTCTCCAGACAGAACAGGTGTTTTTAGTTATGATGTTAGGACTTAAGAAATTGAAGTGATCACTAATTAAACAGGAAAGAAGGCAAGCATGCTCACTCATACACAGCATGTCTGGCAGCTCACCTTCGCCATCTTCTGGTTAATAATAATAATAAAGCGTTTGAGATTGAGACTATCATCCAAGACCATTTTCAATCATCTGACTTGACATTTTGCCATATAAACAGACCATTTCTTTAGGTTTTAAATTAAACCGGTTCTAACCCGGTGTGATATTTGTAAAGGCTGGGTTTTATCAGTAAGTCTATTTCACAGTTGGCCTGTCTTCCCTGAAAATCAAAAAGCTCTCTATAGCCAATAAATTGGTGGCTTGAGCTTTTTCAGCACCAGATACAATGTTGAAAACTATAATTTTCCAAAAGCTGTAGGCACAAATCTCACTAATATTCAAACAACGCACGTTTTCACGATTCAACACTTAAAGTCATTCGCAATAAATTTTACTTTCATAACGTGACGTACTTCTGAGTGAAACAAACAGCATATTTATTGAGAAAAGGAGAGGATATTATGCCATATAGACCCTCTGAACGTATATTTGCATTTCACTGCTCTGCGTTTCTATTTAAACGTGCTAGGCAGACATGTTTGACTGTTGCGTCTCGCTCTCGCGCCTGATGCAGCGTCATTAAAGGCGCAGTCACATTTACAGTTTGCAGAATTTTCGCAGTTAAAATGAAGTCATTACAATACAAATCCTTTTTTTTGAGGCGCAAAATATTTCCCTTTGCAGATTTTTCATGTCATTTAAGTTGGTCACACTAATGTGCTGTGTTACCCAACAGAAAGCAGCTTGGTTAAATGTGAAATGTATTTGGTATTTAATGTAATTAATACATAAATTCATATCTGGTGATTAAGTGTTTTATTTGTACATGTATATCACCAAGCTTACACTAAGAAAAGGAAAAAAACAGTCCATTACAATGTCCAAAGCAATTGCCCTAGCAACAAGATGAACACTGTAACATTATAGTAGCCTATTAATACTGAAATCATCTGAGGCAATTTTCATAATAATCCATAACTAAAACTCGAGATGGCAGCAACAAGAAAGAGCAAGTCTATAGAAGCTTGTTTTTGCCACAGAATAAAACAATAAAACAAAAAATATATAATTAAATTAAAAAGGTAATGACGACTTTTTCAGGATTGTGATATATGGACTGTGAATTCATATTTCTCAATCAGAATTGTGAGACAGCTCGCAATTAGTTTTTTTTTGTTATTCGATGGAATACAAATTCCAAATTTTGTTATTCAGTGCAACAAAAAATAACTAACTGTAAAATGTAAACTCGGAATTTTGAGAAAAAAGTCAGAAATGCAATATGCATCATTCCAATTATGATTTTATAACTTGCAATTGCAAGATCTTGCTATTCTGTTTTTTTAAAGTATATTTAAGCTGTTGATCAGTTAGAATTGTCAGATATAAACTCGCAACTGTGAGGAAAAAGTATACATTGTGAGAATAAAATATGTTTGTTTGTTTTTTTCGTGGTGCAAACAGAGTTTGTGAGATGTAAACTCAGAATTCTGATGAAAGAAGTGAGAACTGCAAGATGTAAACTCACAATTACGAGTTCAGAATTTGAAATTGTGAGATATAAACTCAATTGTGAGATAAAAAGTTGCAATAACATTTGTTTTTATTGTATTTTTTATTCTGTGGCTGAAACAAGCTTCCATACAACTCAGTGTGATACGAGTAACATGAAAGTGCTCTATTGCACTGCCATGAGCAACAATGAATATTAGGAAATGACAGACCACTGGATGAAGCAACTGATTGGTCTAATATAACATATTTAACTATATTTTATAAAGTAACAGAAATTTCAGACAAACAAGATAACTCCTTGAAAATGAATGAGGGAAGCATCTAAGCTGCAGGCACTCAGGATTTATAGTTCCCATAAAGAGGTGTGGAGCGAGACATATTCTGTGGCCTGTGTACAGTGTCCCGTCTTATCTCCACCTCTCAAACTGCTCTCTCAGGATTCTGATGACAGTAAAGCAGCTCTCCTGCATGAATCGAAGTGCCTTAATGCCTGCAATGGCATTTTAAAGTCATTTCAGGGAGACTGTGAATCTGCCATCACATGGGTTGAGACATTACGGTGGCAGATTTGGCCACAGCTAAAACTGACATTAATGCGGAATGGTGCACATTATTTGGATGTTTGTTTCAGACACATACGGTCTAAGGTAAATGCTTTCAGATGTGTTTATTGATTTTGCACTCTGAGAACATTTAAGGCTTTCAAATCTACTCAGTTGTGTTGTTTCGTCTCCGGGAAGCTTCTTAAACGAGTTTCAGAACATAATGTACAGGTGAAATTGCATTTCATTTCCAAGAATAATATTGTTTATCCGCCAGCTATTTTAATACATGCCATTTGAAGAAAAAGGGCAAATAAACAAAAGAAACTATTTCAGCTGAAGTATTCAGAGAGAAGCAGCTCTGAATTAAACATGCTAAATTATGCATGACAATGTAATTTTTGAAATGACATGTATGAGAAAAATGTTAAATAGGAAAGGAGGGAAAAGCAATTGTCGCTATCACAGCTCATATCTTCACCTCTTCATCACTGGTGTTGCCTGAAAAAAAGATTGGAAATTTGTTGAGAACATTCAGTGGCAAACTTACCTAATCTTGCTGTACCTGTACAATGAATATTGAAATGAAGTTCAGCCCAAAGGCTATTTTGCTTGGAAAATTGAATTATTACATGCTGGCCAATGTAGCCTGAAGCTGTGACAGTTTCGACCGCTCTAGATCAGTGGCTCTCAACCTTTAGAGCTCCAAGGTCTCCCTTTGTCAAAGTCGATTTACGAAGGCCCCTGTGATTTTTCATCTAGTAGTTTTGTTGAAAAAATGATGCTTTTTTTAAAGTGCTTTTACCAACAGAGTCTAGGGATTTCAACAGATTAAAATAATGCATTACTATATTATAAGGAAAGCAAAAAACACATTGAGATGGAAGCTGTGGAATTCTGTATTGTACAGCCATCTAGTGGCATCCTTCACATGAGATCAAACCAAAAATAATGACATGAACATGAAAAATTAGCTTAATTCACATTAACACCATTATATAGTTTGATTGATTGTTGACTGGTACTGAGGCATATATGTGTGTGTGTTCAATAATTAATACTATATATATGTGTTTAATAATTACACAATTAATATACTGCAATAAAAGACCATTTGAAAAATGTAACAATGTGCACCAATAAAAATGTGATGATGAACAACTCTGGAGTGTCTAAATAAATAAATATAAATGAAAACAACCAACCGACATATCTGTTTCAGTCCAATGCATTTAACCAGTGAACCTGTGAGCATAAAATCAGAAGTGAAAGTCTATTTGCATGAGCAGGATGGAGTGATTCTCCCGGAATAGAACAGTGCGGTGCCAGATGTTCACTGCCCCAAAGGAAGCGCGATTTTACATTCATAACTAAATGATGCATGCGACTCCTACCTGTCATAGGGGACTCAGATATGGCTTCATTCCCAGGAGAGAGCAGGACCTACTGGAAAGCATCAGGATTGCCTGGCTTATGTGTTACTCTGCAGACATGCAGCATTACTTGAGGAATTGTACTGCAGCTGAATAACACACTCTGTCCTCAGTCACCTCTGATATCTTCTGCACACACGTATGGAGGAGAAATGCAGAATACAGATCAAATTAGCTTTAACCACTTTAACTCATTCGTTTTTATTTCACTTAACAATTAACAGTGCAAAAACTCGAATTTAAGGGACAGAGGCAATTTCAAGAAAACTGAAACAGGGTGCACTAAATATTTGTGTGAGATGATAATATGCTTCGAATTAACAGATACAATATTAGGTTTCTGGAGAAAATTGTTAGATAATATACATAATTATTATCAATGGATGTGAAATGTACACTCAATTGTTGAATGACTTCTATATTTAGTATATATATATATATAATAGTGAAATAGTTCAACAGCTGCTCAACTCTATAATAACCAATATAACTTTTTACATTTGTAACTTTTTAATTGTGATCAATCAATTAATGTTCATAAATGGTCTCCTGATATTCGTTCTCTTGTATTTTTATTTATTGACACATTTTCTTACTATGTGTAAGTTGTTCTTTGTTAGTGTTGTGTGTGCTTGGCATCGTTATTTTTAGGATTACAGATAAACTACTGTCGTTTAATTTGTATTCGTTATCTATGTTTCATTTGAGTTTGATTATGTCTTCAAAGGTCTTTTATTAAGTTTTATTTTGAGTTATTTTAACACTTCAACAAACTAAATGGAAATCAAATCAAATATTTACATATAGATTGTATAAATGTGTATTTATGTATATACGTGTATGTGTGTGTGGTTGTGGTTGTACATACACACACATATATAGTTGTTTTTTGGTGTTTGGCTGAGTGTTATGTTAAATCACTATTATACTCTTTACCTTTTCTTCTTTAATATTTTGAATTGTTCTTAGCTTTATTTTTTGTTTTTCATTTAAATGTTCAGTTTTGAAATGTTGTAGTATGCATTTATTATTTTTATTTAATTCTTTATTTTTAAAATGTGTATATGTAGTATTTATAAAGGTTTAGCTTTTAGTTTTGGATCTGTTTTAGTTGTTTTAATACTACAATTGATTGCTTCTGTTGTCCTCATTTGTAAATCGCTTTGGATAAAAGCGTCTGCTGAATGACTAAATGTAATGCAAATGTATATGTGTATATATATATATATATATATATATATATATATATATATTATTAGAAAGTTTTTGTACTGTGTAATACTAAAGACAATGTTGCTTGCATTTTAGCATGTAATCCTTTTTTCGATACAAAGTAAATGTATTATTGAGCTTTTACTTTTTGAGGAAGAATTTACTGATGACATGAAATCATGTTACATGTGGATTGAAGAGAGCACAGGATCCTCTTTTTTCCTTTTTCTTCAAAGCTTGTCAAATGTTTTAAGTCTAAAAAGACTGATTTCTCCTCGTCTAAGTGCTAGTTCAACGCAGTTCTTAATACACAGTGACTATGTTCAAGTAACTGGGACTTTCACTTCCTACTTAGATGTGAAATTTACGCGTTTTACTCCGAAACCTTTCACCTTTATGATACATCTAATCTATAATAATAAGGATAATCTATATCCTTTAGAGGAAGTCGTGAGATATCTACTCTAATAGGAACCATTGAACTTTTTCTGGATGGAAACATATCCTATACCGCCCAACGTATCATTTGCATTAACAGAACTTTCACCTTAACTGGTCTTTATAACCTTGTCCGTTTATTGTTTCATTTACAAGAGCAACATTTAATGACAGCAGAGATGTTTTCCATCATTCCCATCTGCATATTGGTCATTGGTATTCAAGGTAGGTCAAATAAGCAATGCTTTATATTTTTAATCAGACATGATGAAGAGATTTCTAACCATTTATTTTACAGGCTCAAATGCACAAGTGACAGTAACTCAAACTCAAGTCCTAACTTCTCAACATGATGAAACGGTCAAAATAAACTGCAAAACCAACTCACCTGTTGCTGACTGTAGTCTCTGGAGGAACTGTGTGTCCTGGTACCAGCACAAACCTGGACACGCTCCCAAACTCCTCATTTATTTAATACGCCAACGTCCTTCACACATCCCATCTAGATTCAGCGGCAATGGTGCTCACACGGACTTCGATCTGACCATCAGTGGAGTCCAGAAAGAAGATGAAGCACAATATTACTGTATGACCGGACACAAGATTAATAATAAGTATGTGTTCACACAGTGATAAAGGGTCGTACAAAAACCTCCCTCGGTGTCATTCACACTGACTGCACTGATACACACCGCAGGTGCTGATGGGGAGGAAGTGAAACAGTACAATAACACACAGACTGGTTACAGTACAGTTTAGGATTTAGAGATTCAAGTTTATTTTACATTCAGTTTTAGACTTTTATTAATTTAATGTGCCAGTGGAGCTGAGATTAAATCTAGATTACGTATTAGAGAATCTGGTTTAAATTCCAGATCAAGTTTCAGTGCTATTTAACCATTTATAATGTTACAATAAATGAAGCAAAATCGGTTTAATTTTCATGCTAAATCCTGGCCCTTTATCTTATAAAATAGAACATATTCTTAGATTAAAATTAAAATGAGATTAATTGCAAATATTAATATAATTGTAAAATAATATTAGATTACAGAACAGCAAATACAATTAATAAAACTACTTTTATTTACTTTGAACTTATTTTAATGTAATTGTAACATATATATATATATATATATATAAAAAAAAATACAAGTGTATTTATTTGTTTTAATGACTTGCTTAATCAAACTATGAGATGTAATGTTATGTTACGTAATAAATACAGAAACCTGTTACAGATGAAATTATTCATTTTTATGCTTGTATAATATAACTTGAATTATTTTATTTTATAGGGTGTACAAAATCAAATATGATCATAGGTCAATACTGTTGCATTAGAAGCAAATCTATTTTTAGCCTTCATTATCCTTCATACTATTATTTTATGGCCTGATATTGTGCACTGTTAAATAGGTTAGTAAAATATCATAACATACAGATTTTAATTTTAAGCTTTTTTATATTTAGTTAGATATATACTTAACTTTAATGGCATAATTCTGGTGTTCAAAAACAGCACAATTTGCATTCTCATTTCAGCGCGCGATGCTGTCGCTATATAATCCTGTGACTTTAACCTCAGAACTATGACCTGCATTTATAATAATCAAACCACAACAAAAATGGCATCTTTATTTTTTCTCATCATCTTTTTTATGTCACTGACTCTTTCTGTTCAAGGTAACTTTCAGCTTTAATCTCTACTTTTCTGTTATATTTAAAAACAAACTTTTACTTTGTGTCTTAATTGTATTACTATTAACAGACTCCAGTAAAGCGACAGCGACTCAAAGCCCTCCGAAGAAGACTGTTGAATCAGGACAATCAGTTACTTTAACATGTGAAACCAGTCTTGATGTTGGTAACTGGTGTAGTGGTAAATATTGTCTTAGCTGGTACCTCAAGAAACCGGGAGATGCTCCTAAACTCCTCATCCATCAAGGACATATCCGATATTCTTCCACCCCATCTCGATTTAGTGGAAGTGGATCTGGGAAAAAATTCCAGCTGGTCATCAGTGGAGCCCAAAATGAAGATAGCGGAGAATATTATTGCTTTAGTGACTTAGGAGGTTATAGATTCACACAGTGATAAAGACCCGGACAAAAACCTCCTTCAAGAAACTGTCGAGATCAACCGCGAATGCTGTGAGAGGAAGTGAAACAGGTTAATAACACAAACATATCAGTGCTGAAGCAGACATTTTATAGACAACTTCATGTTTCAGTCGATTTGAAAATAAAAAATATATCAAAACAGTATATATCAAACAGTACCAAGGAAAGGTGTCATTGACCTGTCCTAGACGGAAATTGGGGGTTAACCTGTGGTGCAACATGCTATACTTATAAGTGTGCTATTCTTTAGGAATCGACTCAGGGATCCGATTCCAATCGAATCTGCCATGTGACAGACGAGTTTACAAAAACAAAAAAAGCAAGATCACTTACCGTACTACTAATGAATAGTGGACATCCTTTATACACTTCGTTCAGTGATTCCGAGTCTTGAGCTTTGATTGTCAGTGTAGAATCAAAATAACACGCACTGCACGCGTCAAGTGAAAGCCCGCGTTTACACGGCGGCGTAATGACGCATATCGTATTCAAATGAAACAAGCGATTTTCCACGTAATTCGATTGCTGTTTCCGAATTTCATGGGTGTTAGATACTTTAGATGCTCAAGTTTTTTGTGGAGAATTAACGTTACGTTTAAACAGAATACGGCACAGTACCTACCCGTACACAATAAAAGCAGCCGCGGCCTACGGAATCGATTCAGAGTCGGTAAAAAATGATCGCGATGTGTCGCCAGATAGGGTTGTTTACTCATACCATACTCCATTTAAAACATTTCAAACAGGTCTGTTACGTATTAATAATTACCATGAATCCCTTTATGAGACCTAAAACAAGGCTACATGGGATTTGTAGTTGGTTCACATCATAGGACAAAAAAAAGTGATAAAATCTGAGAAAATTGTGAAAATAAATTGTCATTTTAATAGTTTACCTTTATTCAGTTAAGTAAATGCTCAAGACAAAGAACTTCTTAGTGTATCCCACAGAAATGTATACATCTTAATGCATTCTACAAAAGTCATCATTAACCTTTTAGTTTGACAGCTGGTTAGCTGGTTGACTAACCAGAATCCTTCACGTGTATTCAATGTTTCTTAAATCTGTATAAAATGTGTGGTTCTTTAAAATTATTTTCAATTAGTGTTATTAGACACCACCAAACAGCAATGTTTATATAAGGCAATAACTTCCTGTATATGCAAAACACTCCAAGTGCATTTTAAGACATTCTCGTGACAGCTGACAGGGCAATGTGTGGACTGCAGAGACAATTACAATCATTCATTAGATTGCCATAACGCAACTTCTTTCGTAAGATATATTTGCAAGATAGCCTTTCGGGAGAACTGACAAGCTAAAAGACAGGTAACGCTCCAGAAAATGTACATTCTAGTTGACCCTTCTATCCAATCATGCCATATTAATGCTAAGTGTATTATTTCCTCAGGACAGTAACATTATCTACACAAGTCCATTTTAATGCTTCTAGCTATGCTACCTCTGATTTAAAAACATGGCCGAACACAATTCAGAAGACAAATAGACATTGTATTTTTAGCGTTGCCACTATCAGAGCATTAGCATTAATGTAAACTCTTTTCATGGCAGAGCAACAGTTTTCAAGCTTAACTTCTGATATTTATAGCTAGCTATATCAACAAATCTGGTTTATATGGCATATATAGTGCAACTCTATCACTGAGGTTTTATAACACCACAGTAACACAAAAACACACATGCACTTGCAATGTTTTGGCATCTGTATTAGCATACTTGCGTAGAGTATTTTTCTGGCCTAACAATAGCTTTTCTGTGTTTCCGTCACAAAATGAAGATTGGCAATATTGAACTGTAACAAATTAGTTTTCCTAAAATGTATTTTCATCTACTGAGCTCTCCACAGCAGACACCTCCTACCTACATCACAAACGACTTTCCTCAAGAGAAGCCGAATTGCCCTTAAACAACCCATGGGATTGTGGGAAGGACGGTTCCTACAGTGACATCTGGAAGCGCTGGACGGAGACTCTGGGAGGTTAGCACAATCATCTTGGATGGGCATTTCTGGTGCCCCCTAACCTGCTCAATCGTATGTTGTCATAAAACCAGTACGCCATGTTCTGTCTTTTTTGACCACAATTTAAATTATCCATACTAACTGACAAACTATCATTTGTTTCCATTGTCCTTCTCTCTCCGTTTGGCGGGCCTCCCTCTCAGGTTCCACTGGCATGTAAATGTCCATCGCAACCATGACCATTGTCATTCAAATGGTTGTTATGGCTCCAGCAGACCCACGGTGTCGGTTCAAAGCTTCCTCCAGGAATGCTACGATCTTGTCACCATCCTCCTGGGTAAATTGATGGCAAAATATGGGCATAGGACAAGAAGTTGAACAAGAAGTGAACATTTAGCTGTAGCTGCTTGCTTCCAATGTGATTTCATGTCACATGCAAGAGATGATATGCTTTGAGATGATGAACATAGTGAAAATAGGAAATTTGCAGTATGTAGTGTGGATCAGTGTGTTTTAGTCTCACCTCACTGATGAAGGAATGATGGATAAGTTCATTAACCAAATCTCTGGAACTGTCATCTGTAATGACCACATATCAGGATTCAGTACATGATCTATTAAATCTGAACATGACTCCAAATTATAGTCAATATATTTAAATATTGATAAGCATGTTTGAATATTTACATACAAATCTCAAAAGCTAATACACAAAATAATGAGGAAATGAATAGATTGTGTTGTTCCAACCAAGTGTTATTTTAGATATTACAATATTTATTCATATTTTGATTTGTTTTTGTTATATAAAAAATACAAATGACAAAAGCACAACAGAATTACTAAAACTTAAACTAAAATAAGCATTTAATTAGAATTGTATTGAGTTTTTATTTATTTTAGCTTCAAAACTGCTAGTACTTATTAATAAAACATTAAGTTGCCAAAGCAACATTTTTTACGTTTTTATTTAATCTGATGTTTATATATAATTTTATTCCAGCTTTATTTCATGTGCTAAAAGTTTAGTATTAAATATAATTTTAAAGTGTAGTTCTAGGTCTACTTATTTTGAATAAAAAAAATTATTTTGTAGGAATTACAATATATGAAATACAAAATGTATGTAAAAATTAAAATGTAATGCCACCCAACAATGCAGTAGTGATATAATATTGCATTGTTGGGTGCCATTCAAATTTAGCACCACTGAATTTGTGATAAAGAGATGATAAATTAATTACAAAATATATATATGGAACAAAATAAAGTCAATGCAGATAAACTCACTTGGCATAATATCACAGCTGAGCTGCCGATGGAGTTTATCATCCAGTTTCAAGAAAAGAGTGAGCTGTGAAAACAGCAGATATCAGTTCATTTGCCACAGATTCAACAGATGTTGTCATGTTGTACCTCTTAACATGAGTATAATAGTCAGCATTATCAATCATAACAATTAAAACAAATCACCAGAGACACAAAGAACTAGACAGAGAATCACAATCCCATTCTAACACCACGGTCACTGATCAAGATTGCTCTGGATGAATCTTTAAACAGCATGTGTACTAAACTGAGACAAACTCACATGGGTTTTAGTAGTTTCTTCATTAGACTCCAGGTTACAATGCATCTGTACCACCTAGAATGACAACTTAAGATTAAATCAGAAATACCTGATTGAACTGAACTATTACACAGTAAATGATGAGAACACACACCTTCCTGGTCTCAGCCTCCTGCGGCTCGGGCGTGGGGGTCTTCACGGCCTCCACCTGCTCTTGGGACATGGAGAGGGCACGAGGTACGGGATGGGGTCGAGTGGACGCAAAGTTCATCAGAGGGTAAATGCCATTCCTGAGCGGTAAAAAGCACATGTACACATTACAAACAACAGGCTGCTTTTTAACATCAATGCCTTTATCTGGTAACACTTACTTCACATCCTCCAGAAACTTGTCCAGCTCTAGAGGAGAAACATGAGAATACCTGCAGGACCGGAGAGATAAAAAAATACAAATGATCAAATATACATGATTGTATCATATTACATATCGTATCATATGTCAAATCATGTCACAACCTTTATGCCTGTTATCAAAAATACAGTAAATACAAAATATTATTACAATGTAACAAAATAACTATCTTCTATTTTAATTTATTTTAAAATGTAATTTATTCTTGTGATGCAAAGCTGAATTTTCAGCATCATTACTCCAGTCTTCAGTGTCACATGATCCTTCATATTGTAATATGCTGATTTGCTGCTCGAGAAACATTTCTTATATTGAAACCCCTTGTGCTGCTTAATAAAATTTAATATGTGCTTGCTTAATAAAATGATTTCTTTTAAAAAACAAATACAATCTTACTGACCCCAAACTTTTGAACAGCAGCTTAAGTTGAGGCTTACTTGAGCTGAACGCGAGGACGATCTTTGTGAATGATCTCTGCCATGACTCCATTTGGGTCGAATGATTTGGTTTTCTCCTCCACACAGTTCTCTGGAAGCATGTCTTTAAACCCAGATAACATGTAAAATATAAATATTATCATTTAAATAATAATAATCCATTTTACCTGAAATCCCATTCATCTTAAAATGTATCATTTAGGTTATCCTTCGCAAGAAAACTACCTGAAATAAATGATGTATTATTATTTCATGGCTCCGAATGCTTGATTGTGATTGGTCAGTTACAATAAACAATGACTGCCAAACTATAAAACCTTGTTACCAGACAACTTATATCCAACATAGCAATCAAACTAAATGATTTAAACTAATCTGTCCAGTAATACATAGTCACAGTCCATTATCTCTTACATATTTAAATACATCTATATATGAAATGATTAAAAGAGTCACTACAAGTGAGAGAGGAGGAGGAAAGATAACAGTTTTTTGCGGTGGCTGGCTATATCATTTTACAGACAGTTATAATTCTTATTTTTTGATCTATTGGAGCATGCTTACACTGGTTATTGATGAGGCAGTGTGCTGCGAGCAGCTTCAGTGAGTGCACTTCAAACAGCACGCGGTGAAACAGCAGGTCATGTGCCGTCGGCCGGAGTCTGGGATTGTGACGCACACACATCTGGGTGAACTCCTGTCAAACATCAAGGAGCAGGTCAGTAACGGTGTTATTGTACCATTACTGATATTCAGTGTAAAAAATGATTAAAACATAGATTACTGGAGTCAAACTCTCATAAAATACATTTCTTTCAGGCACTTTTAATAAATAAATGTGGGTTTTTTAGGTTTTAGACATTTGCATTAACAAACTATATTCATTTTAACCTGTTATTCATGTTACTGTTTCTTATTTGATATGCAAATCTTTACAATTTTGAAAGAAAATATGAAAGACTACTGTAGATCTAAAATGGGTTCCTCCTTAAATGTAAGTCTGTGCTGTTGTGTTTGTTTACTGTTTTATCATCTTCCAAGTGAAAATCATGCGTCTGATTGCATTTAGAAAAGCATCTATCATGCCTATTAAACATAACCCAGCCTTGCACACGCACCCTCATAAGCGGGTCTTCTAATGATTGGCCCGCATTTGCTATGGCCTCCTTGGACACAGCTGAATCTCCATTTCCCTGGATCTCCAACACGGCCATCTGAAGGAGTTTCAATATTATTTCATAAGGGACTTGTCACATTTCAGTGCTGTAAAGAGCTGCCAGGCCATGCTTGGTTGGCATCTCACCTCCAAAGCACAAATCCCAAAAGAAAAGATGTCAATCGCGTAGTCATCTTCACATGCTGAGAATAGAAAAGGAGATATAAAATATATATAAAGCCAGAAGTTTAGTGAAGATGTGGTCACACTCACAGCCATACTCTGGACTGAAGAAGTGCAGGTTCTTCTTTTCATCTCGGTTTTGGTGTAGTTTACCACGGACGCCCCCTTCTGGGAACACTTGGTAAGAGTAGAAGATCAGTGTGGGTCAAGGTCTCATAAAAATATACATTTCTTTATTAAAAATAAAGGTGGGTTTTTAGCTTTCGGCTACTACATATAACCCTATAAAGCATACTGTATCATTTTATACACAATCTACTACATTCCTTCTGTCGTCTGATTAATAGTTTATCATTTTATAGCAAGTAAAAGGCCTTTTGTATCATTTTAATAAAATCCACCTTCAGGTTGTGGTTCACATGTTTAGCTGTTAAATATTTAATGATCTCTAAACATGAAAGTAGCTTTTATATTGCAAGTAATATTTCAAAACTAACTCTTACTCTTTTTTTTATCATATTAAAATGTGAGTATCAAATCAGATCTCTCAATCATCATTTTATTGTGTTTATTGCATTATGTTTTGCTTCCCATAATGAAAACAAGCATTTAAAGATCATCATCTTAGTAAGCCATATTATTGGGAGATAATATATTTATATTCATATTAATTTAATGTAAGCCTTCTGTTATACTATACTAAAGATCTCTTTACCTTACATTACAAGCTATTAAAATGTCATCTTACTTTTTGGCCATTATAAATATCAGCAACTGTAATGAATCGTATATTTTAGCTCAGTTTGGGTCTCTGAATAAAATCTAGGTGTTTTTTGAGTATGATCTTTATATTCTCCTTTGTCATACTACATAAGCAATAAAAGCCTGATGTATGAAATATGACACTCAGTAAACAAAAACACATATGCAAACATTTTTTCTAAGATATTTTGTAAATAGTTTGTCTAAAAGGTAAAAAAAAAAAAAAATTCTGACTATTTCGACTGAATATACATTTGCTAATAAAGTTTGTATCAGTGTTGGTTTTATAGTAAATTTGTTCATATTGCATATTGATTGAGGTGTTAAAATGACTCTTACCATTCACAAAGAGTCGATGCCAAACTACAGAGAAAAACAGAAATGAAAGAAGACGATGGATGATGATTACACGGATTTCATTACCTTCCTTTTTGTGAGCATAAGTGCTCCATAAACACTGATTTACTTTCAGTAAAGAAACATGTTTTTAATTGGATCTAAATGTTTGCATAAACTGTTTCTCATAATTCTTTTAAACTAAAAATGTGCCTCAGTCAAAAATTAGACCAAAAAGTGAATTTTTCAAAGGAGAAATAAAAAAAGGCTGAAAGTGCAGGGGAAAATATACCTGATCCAATTTTAATAAGGCCGTTGTGCTGAATGAAGATGGTGTCACATGTGATGTTGCCGTGAATTATGGAAGGGTCACAGGAGTGCAGGTAACTGATGAGTGGAAGAAGTTGCATGCTTGTTAAACAAATTTGTCTGAACACACACACAACCTTCAACACAAGCACACAAATTAAGGAGTGTGTCACCTGAGGGCAGAGAGGATCTGTGTACACCAGCGTTTCCAGGCCTGAAATACAGTAATGTATCAAATAACACAAAAATCACAGCATTGCACAATAATAACCATGTGAATCATATATTTAGACATCTGTCTGGGACTAAAAATGCTTAAGAAAGCCTGACCTTGACATTCATGTTCTTGTGGTTTTTCTTGGTCTTTTTCAGGAACTGTTTCAAGCTGCCAGACGACATGTACTCCGTGATGAACACAACCTGTGAGGGATAGAAAAAGAAAAGCTCTTTCCATATAATGGCCTCTTCAGCGTTAAACCAAAATAATCTTAAGAGGTTTTAAGCTCACGCTTCCCATATCTGGCTCTTTAAACTGCTAATTTATGTGGCCACTGGCCAGATATGAAAAAAAAATTATATTCAGCCTCTATTTGGTTAATCAAGCTTGAGACTTCAGCAATGCTCTAGCCATTGATTTAGATTTTATTTGCATAAGAGTTTTTTTTTGCATAAGGTCTTTTAGATTAAATACTGGCCTTACTAAAGTGTTTCAAAATACAATAAAAAAATGATACAGAGATACTTTGATGTAGATAATTTTTACACCGCCAAAACAATATAGAGGCACTTTATTATCAAAAGGACATTGATACCAGCAGTGTGTCTGTGTGTTACCCGAGCATGATTGTCCCCGATGTCCAGCCAATATTTGTGAAATTTGACGATGTTTGGATGATCCACCTGCATCAGGTTCTCAAACATCTCCTTCATTTTGTCCTACACAAATACAACACACACAAATATACAAAATCAAACACTTTAATCATTTTAACTATCACATACACACACTACTGTTCAAACGTTTGGGGTCAGTATGATTTTAAAGAAATTAATGCTTTTATTCAGCAAAGATGCACTAAATTGATCAAAAGTGTGTAAGGACATTTATAATGTTACAATAATGTCAATTTCAAACTATTTCTGTTCTTTTAATCGTTCTATTTATCACAGAATACTTAAAACAAAGTGTAGCACGGTTTCTAGAAAAATAGTTTAGTACAACTGTCTAATAATAATAAACGTTTCTTGAGCAGCAAATCAGCATATTAAAATGATTCCTGCAGGATCATGTGACACTGAAGACTGGAGTAATGATGCTGAAAATTCAGCGTTGCATCACAGGAATAAATTACATTTTAAATTATATTTAAATAGAAAACTGTATATAAAATTATAACACAATATGACTATTTTTACTGTGTTTTTGATCAAATGAATACAGCCTTAGTGAACATAAGAGACTTCTTTTAAAACACCTTTCCAACCCCAAACGGTTTTGGACATTTGAACAGAATTTTGTTTTTCACCTCCACTGTCTTGAAGACCTTCTTGTCATGGAAGAGAACCTCGTTCCAGACCACCTCAACACCCTCTTCAGTGTCCATGGCCAGAGAGGCGCTCTCCACTCCAGGAACATTCCCCTGACTCACCTGCAGGGAGAGACAAATACTCACGTTTAACATCCATCCTCTTATGAGTACTGGAATAGAGTAAAGTGTTTTAAGAGTGAAGTGTCACTTGAGTGGGGACATTATCAACTGCTGAATTGAAATGTGATGTGACATAAGTATTTAATATACTATCAGCAGCATTGATTGTAGTGAAAGACATACAATATACTGATCAGCATTATAGAGTTGTATAATCATTTATAAATGATTAAATACTGGTAATACTTAAAAAAATATTACATGCTCTGTTTTTAAATATTACAAAATTCATTCTGAGTACAAATTGTCAAAAAATTTGTCATTTATTTTATTAAATAAATTTATTTTTAATATAATTTAATATATAACATTTTAGTTAAGTTTTTTATATATAACATTTAATTAGCCTATATAATTTATTAATTGGCATTTATTGGCCAATATAATTGAAAAAATATAATTCGCATTTATAGGCCAATATTTGTTTGAACATCCAATTCTTTTGTGAACCGCTTTTAAAATCAAAATTTAAAAGTATAATTTATCTAACTGACTTAAAATGCATTTTTTGTGATTTTCAGAGAGAAAGTGTTACATTTGGATTAGAGCCTGAGATAGAGCGAGAGAGCGAGAGAGAGCGAGAGAGAGAGAGAGACAGAGAGCGAGAGAGAGAGAGACAGAGAGAGAGCGAGAGAGAGAGAGAGAGAGAGAGAGAGAGATAGAGCGAGAGAGAGAGAGAGCGATGCCAGAGAGACATTAAGAGGAGGATCATACTGAGAGAGGGATAATGACTGAAGAGATGAGACGAAACAGAGACAGCAAATCGTGAGAAAGAGTACACACACCTCTGCAGAGTCATGCATGTCTCACACTTCATCTCTGCCTGTGTGCATGTGAGAAGACAAATACAGTGTGTCCATCTGAAACTGTCTGTACTTGTATGACTAATAAATGCATTTGTCTGCTTCGTTCGGCTGACTAATTCTGACTGTATTTCTGATTAAATAAATGTAGCCTTGAGAAATTAAAAATCTTACCGACTTTTGAGTGGTAATGTTGATAAAAATGCAAAACCTTTCACCTAGTATGATACGAGTATTTAAATTCAATTCAAGGTCAAGACTTGGCTGGAATTACATGTATGTTGCAATCCGAGTTGTTTGACTGAGCCAAAAAACGGTCACCCATATTAGATGTTTTACGGTACACATGTTTCTGGTTGGGACTCTGAGCCAAGGTGTTTGTAGAGATATGGACTGGAATCAGAAGTGTCTATTGCATGCACATGGCAGAAACACTGAGTATCTTAACAGACCATATGCATAAATGCAGTGTCATTTTATTTATTCAAGATATTAGGTTTATTAATGTGTAGAGGATGAAGCATATTTGCATTCTAGTAAACAGGTTATCATTCAAAACATCCCTTTAAAAGCACCCATCTCAGCTTCATTCACTCGTTTTGGTCAATAATGTGATTATAGTTGTGGAGGAACTGCAGAATTCAGATACACTAGAGCCATTGAGTCATCAGCTGGGAATCTAGCCCAGCACTAGTCAAAAGACCACGATATATCACCCTCACAGAATAAATAAAGCTACAGACTTGCTTTTCCTGATGCTTTCTGAGGGTGGTGACTAATATGTTGTGACTTTAACCCTTTGGAACCAGAACTGAAGTCCTAGAGGAATGTTCTCTAGATACATCATGCTATGAAGAATGCCAGATTCTGTAAACAGGAGTCTGTCAGGATGGAGAAAATATACTGATCTACTGCAACTTTATTTTCCCAAACAACCAACAACAATAAATAATGTAAGGTTTATATTAAGTTATATATAAATAATTTGAAAAAGCTGCAAGCTCCAGTCATGAACTTCAGCTCAACAAGCTGTTTTGTCATTTCTTTGAACCTAAAAGGCGTTTTGGGTACAACTGGGCTGATCCTAAAACACCATGAAAGAAGTACAGTACTAACCGCCAGTCTGAGCCCTGATTTGTATGGATTACCCACAATCCTTTGGTTGTTTGCATGTATGGCATGTTGCCTGCTACAGGGTTTCATCTCTGAAGTCACGAGGTCACAGAGGCTGTGGTGGGTTTAATGCATGTCGGACAGCAGCCATAGAGGATTTAGAGAAATTTAGACAAAACTCATCGATAAAGTAAACTCTTTAAAATCCCCCCTAAAGGTCAAACAGACATTACAATAAATATAATTAGCTGCAAACTTCAGTCTGCAAAACACTAAACAAAGCATCATTTGTACAGCAGCCAAATCCACAATTAAATAAAAATAGCAAATGTATTTTTCGACAAGCAGTCATCACTAAAACAGACATCATGCACAATATGCATAAAGATAATTGTCGGCATGTATGAGAAACGTTCCCTATTGTGCTGTTCTTCAATACAACAGTATATTTTTAGCTATAATTACACCTGTCGTCTTTATAACTGAGAACAGATTTGTGTGGGTTAATGTGTTAAAGGCATTAGGTCTCTATATTCTCACAGCTTCTGCTGCACTAATATTTTATGTGGTGCAGTATTTGATAAAGATTGATAGGGAACATTGTAAACCATGTATTATGTATGGAGAAAACAATCTGTTATTTATTGCACTGATATACTGGTAAATTTCACAGTTTGTATCACTCCACTCATTCAGACAGGCTGTCAGTCGGTGTATTAGTAGTGCAGATTTTCAGTGATTGTCTCTGTAGTTTACATCATCACGCCAGTAGGTGGCGACAAGTGACAGTCTTTAAGAAGAAGTCATTTGTTTCATTCACTCAACTGATTGATTCGAAAACACTGATTCATTCAGGAACAATACAAGTGCCTGTTGTTACTAGAGAGTCACTGAATCATTCACTCAACTGATTGATTCCAAAACACTGATTCATTCAGGAACGATACAAGTGCCTGTTGTTACTAGTGAGTCACTGAATCATTCACCGATACAAGTGCCTGTTGTTACTAGTGAGTCACTGAATCATTCACTCAACTGATCGATTCGAAAACACTGATTGAGTAACCAAACACATTACTGTGGCATTTAAACGTGTTATGGTCTGCGTTTGGAACAATTTTTGTGGTTGCAAAGATTTACAAACCAACTGAGAATACTGTATATACAATATTATTAACTTTTTTACTGTTGTAGAAAACAATATCACAATCGCATGTTTGTGTAAAATCGCATAGTCTGAATGTTAGCATCACTCGTGTGATATTACATATTTAACGTACATTATAATATGCGCTCTAGAATACTTGATTCTGATTGGTTGATACCATGAGTTCAAATATTATTATAAATAACTGGATAGATCATAATCCTACATATCTGTACTAGTTTCATGTCTTTCCTCTTACAGTCTTTCTACTAACACAACAGAATTTAAACTCAAATATTTAATGTACATTTATCTAGGTATCTGTTGAACAGCTTTGTAAGAAGTATAATGTATAGTCACTGTTGCAAACTTAATGTTTTTTCTGCTAGTATCATGGTCATAATCATTCTGTCTGGGATTATTTTGCGATAATGACTATACATTATCCTTTACATAATTGCACACTGCAATGTATCAAGGTCAAAATGTTTCTTTATCAACCTTTTCCATCGCTGTGACAAACGTGCAATTTACCTTTCATTTTCTGCTTTAAAATTCACAGATGGATGAGGTTAAAAATAGCTCAGTAATCTCACATTCACAGCTTCTGTTATGCAGGCCACTTTCCATCAGAGTCACATCTAGTGTATGTGTGTGTGAGTGTGAGCGTGAGCGTGTGTGAATAGATGAAAGATCCTGTGGATGAGGAACAGTGTCCTCATGCTGACCTCTACATCCAGACACTGAGCTCCAACTGGGTCTGTCCAGTTTTCAACAGGAAAACAGCCCTGGGCTCATCCCTGAACCCGAGAGGTTAGTCAGGGTTAAATCAGGATCGTGAATAATGTGTGGCTTGATTTGAACTTAATCACAGACCAAATGGACATAATTAATTGACTTTTCTGAAGCATAAGGAACCAAGCTTTTCTCTCCTCCTAATAAACTGTACACTTAAACAGTACTATAGTAATATATCATTAAAAACAAATAACCAGCTGCAGGTTGTAAACCTCTCACCATAACTCATCGCTCCAGTGACCTACAAGGTCACTCTGTCTAATATTACAGGAAATGTGACTAATTCACCAGGTAATACCAGGCTCTGTAGACCAGCCACTTGATAAAAAGAGGTTGAAACAATGGAGGAATTGTTCTGAATTAAGAGAAAGCAGCTCTATTGTCTTGCAAACCCTGCGGCATGCTTGGTATGGGTTTATTTCTCGAATGCAAAGCTGTTGAAAGTACATTTGGACTGTTATTACACCTCAAACATGCACAGGTACATCAACCTCTTCTAATATTTAGTCTCTAGTGAAATGCACCAGCGTGAGATATGCTGTAATACACAGCAAACATTAGACCTAAAAAGAAAAAAATACATACATTTTATGTAAACATTGGCACTAAAGCGACTATATTCACACACAATAAATTTTTAAACAAGCAAGCAAACTGAAAATAGTCAATATCATGGTCTAGCGAGAGTGTAAGACAAACTACACTGAACAGATTTCATTGTAGAAGTTATATAAGACTCAAAGGTCGATGTGTCTGCATTCAAAACAAACAGTCCACTATCTGACAGAACTCATATGGTGAAATATTGACTCTAGTCTCCTTTAACCACTTATTAGAGAAACAGCACTGCAGTATTATTGGATTAAAACACTACAAAGAAGCAAATAAAATGCAGTTAGACTGTCATTGTTATTGACTCCTGCTATCTTTATCTGGGGGAGTTTTGGGGTATTCTCTTCAAACAAACAAATAAAAAGCACTGAGTAGATTACCGTGTTAAATAATGATATTCTCAAAAAGTTTTTATTTGAATATACCAATATGTTCAGTTGGTGCTTATCTTATTGGTGTTTGTCTGGACTGTACACAACCCCAGTAAACAAGAGATTAGAGTTGAACTTTCTGAACTAGGCATCAACAAATCAAGCATTGATTAATCAAACTGTGAGAGTTATGGTCATCATAAAAGAGTAAAAGAACAAAAACTTGCTGAAAAAAAGAAAACTAGATGCTAGGTATTGAAATTGAATAGAAAAATCTATATAAATATTGAAAATGTCATTTTAAATCATGTTCTAAAAATTTAATTTTAATAATACCTTGTTAAAAATAACTTTTGCATTTGTATCATTATGTTATTAATCTCTAGATTTAATATAGCATTTTCATTTTTTACATGTTTTTTAATTAATCTTAATTATCAAATGTTTACACTTTTTATCAATATATCCTTGATACTGATTGATTTATTTCATTTATTTCACTTATTCGTTGATCTACTGATTTCTCAAATATATGTAGAACCGTCTGAAATATGTGTAACATAAAATCCTTGGAATATTCCTTAGAATTCAGAGCAATACATTCTAGTAAAAGAGCTCATTCAAAACATCTCAAAGCTGAATTTAAAAAGGTAAACAAAGTTATGCTGAGGTGTTAAGAAATGCACCGCAGCCAACCGAGAGCATGTTGCGGCCAAAACCAAGAATCAATCATTATAGTGATGTGAAGCAATCATCTGCAGCTGCATTTTCCTGAAAGAAACATTAATATGTTCTGGCAAATGATCTCTATAAAGAGACTAATCACTCTCACTACCCAGTGCATTACCTAACCACATACGTGAAAAAGAGAAAACAAGCTGTTATTTGTATAGACGGCTGGTTTATCGGGGGGTTACAGTACAGTGAAGATTCCTTTAATATTAAGACCGCAGATAAATAAAGACACTGAGTTCCTCCACTTCCCTGGAGGAACTCGGACAATGAAAACAATCCAAGTGCATAATAAGTCAGTCAATTTCCTGCTGCGGGCTGCACAAATCCAAACATGTCCTCAAAAGCCATTCGTGAAGGAAAACTGCTTTCATAATGCAGAACTGACTGTAACTGAAATGCTTATTTTAGTACTGATGTATAGAAGCTTGTTTCAGGCACAGGATAAGAAAAACATTTAAAAAGGTAATAGCAACTTTTAATATCAGAATTCTGGCATTTTAGTTTATATTTTACAATTCTTACTTTTTAATAGCAATATATAAACTCAGAATTACAACTATAAATTCATAATTCTGTGAAAAAAGTCTGAATTGCAAGATATAAAACTCAATTTTGAAAATAATTTCACAAAATTGCGAGAATAATTGTCACAAATAGGGTTGTAATCATATACCGGTATGACCACGATATAAACACATACAATTATCATACCGCGTTCATTTCCTTATCTATGGTATTGGGAGAAAATAAAAGATGCAGTATCTCACCTGCGCCTAGGCAACAACTTTCCACTTAACTGTTCTCTTGCTCCATCCACACGTACAGCAGAGACACCATCAGAGACAGAGGCCGTTATCTCTAATCTCAACCCCATGTCAAAATATAAGTTAGTATTGACAGTATGGGAATAACATTACTTCGAATATAGAAAAGACAAACGCTTATTTGTCCTCGAGGATAGACACAGTCGGCAAAAACGGTGCTCGCAAAGCAGCTGCAAAAAGAGGAAACACATCGAACATGTTTACCTATATTTGAAAACACAATCCCTCTGTGGAGATACAGTTATGTCCCATTTATGACAAACAGAGCTGTCAAATCACGACAGGGTTGAGTGTCTGTGATCATTAAAGCGAAAAAAACACTGCTATATAGAAATATAATCTGTTTGTTTTGCATTTCTCTCTGTGAGTGAGCGGCATTGTGTCGTGTACATACTCAAGTATGCGCGCTGGCTCATAGTAGCGCCAGCTGTCTCACTATCTGAGGACAAACACAGAGAGAACAATTAATAATCCTTTCATCATTTTATTTGAGAAAACCATTGTCAAATGCACGCAAAGCTCTTCGCTACAACCCGTCAAAATAAAAGTCAGAAGAAATTGGCGACATTTACTATTTACTAACGACTGTACTATTATGTACCCTACTTCTAAAATAATAATAATAATTTATAGAAACTAATCTGAGACAAGTATCATGACGTGAAAATCTCATACCGTTACAACCCTAGTCGCAAACACTATATATTTTTAAATTTCAGATTCTGTGGTGGAAACAAAAACAGACTTGTAAGATGTGAACTCAGAATTATGAGTTCATATTATTACATCAAATTTCAAGATGTAAGCTCCGTGACAGAAACTGAATTGTGAGATGTAACTCCGAATTCTGAGTAAAAGCCAGAATTGTGAGATAAAAAGATGCAATTACATTTATTATTCTGTATAAAAAATAATAAAAATGGAATTGTGAAATATAAACTCAGAATTATGAGAAAAAATTTAGAAATTTCGAGATGTAAACTCAAACTTAAAAAAAAGTAAGAATTGTGAGCTTAAACTCATTGAAAGAAAAAAAGTTGTAATGTTGGGATAAAAAGATGCATTACCTGTTGTTTTTTATTCTGTGGCAGAAACAAAAAATAGAATTGTGAGATGTTAACTCGTGGTATGTCCTGTATGCGTTCACATTACATCTACGCAAGAGTAAAAACGCTTGCAATTCTATAACCATGACTTCAAAATGAGTTTCTGAAAACATACTTTCAAATAATTTCTCAGTGGTTGAATCAGCTATGGTTACATGTCAAAGTATACAACAATACAATTACTTCCTGATGATTTCTAGAGCAAACTGTGCCATTTATGTAACTGTGCTGTCCATTTCAGCAGTTATAAATCTGTAAACTCCCTAGGTTTATTCCACTACTGGGAATTCTGATGAGAGACGTTTAAATTGCTATCTTCAATACCATTAGTATGGGATGGGAAATAGAGGGCTGTTCCTTTAATTAACACGAGAGCGCTGCTTGTTCAGCTGACAGCTCCAGCGGGATCGGAGCTCAGTGTGTGTTGGCAACAGTATTGTGCACCTGTCTGACTGATCTTGACCTCGCATCACCTCCCTGATCATTCCCAGTTTAATGCAAGAGAATCAAACTTTCACCATGGATTTATCACTGCTGTAACGGTTCCAGTGAGTAACCGGTTATGTCTGAATTGCACGTGACTGGCTGAAAGGAGTGGTTACACACATGAATGTAATCATGTGCTCTATAAAAGACTGGGACAGGGATGGGAGCATCTTCGTTTGCGCTGTACTTCGGGTCGCATGTCATGTGGCTATTAAAAGAACGGTGAGGGATACGGGAGATCACCGCCACCTTATGATCCATCTCTTTTGGGGATGGTTGTTGTTTTTGGAGGTTCCGTGGACTGTGAATGGTTGGACTGTTGTATTTCATAATTGCTACACATTAACACGTATACCTGCTGACACACCGATTACCACTTATACACTGACCAAAATTATAAACAACACTTTTGTTTTTGCTCCCATTTTTCATGAGTATAATGTTGTTCTGTTTTACATGAATAAATTCACTTAATAATTGGCTGTGGTGTGTGGTGAGGTGACGCCCTTATTTTGTTACGATTCAGAAAAGAGATTGTAACACTGCCCTCTAAACAAAAAACAACTTGTTCATATTTCCCACTAGTGGAACTTACTGTGCTAGATATTAATATACTGGAGTCCAAACTGTACATCTAGATTTTTTATTTATTTAATCCTAATTAAGCTTCAAAAGATGTTTTACCATTTTAAAAGTTTTAGACATTTAAAGTCACTAATTTAATAAGTCTTCAGATATTAATATACAGTGGGGTCCAAAGTCTACGTTGTACATCTGGAATTTTTTCATTTAAATTTAAATCAAATCTTATACTTTAAGAAATTCATAGAAACTGTAGAAAACTATCAAATTTAATTATTGTAATGAATATACAAATATGATTCAAATAAATCTAAATAAAATGAGTTTATTCAACTCTTTGTAAAAGAGACAGCTCAAGTATATACTGCTACACTGTTGAGTGCTATATCGCATCATATATGTTGCATCTGTAATGTCATGAAAGATCGATCAATACTAACAGAGACAGACATCATCATGCTAAGTATCCGGTCATGGCCGATTACTGCGCCAAGCAATGTAATGAGAAGCATCACTCAAGCAGACTCAAGCAGACAGATAATGTGCTATCAGAACATCTAAGTGCTGCTGCATTAGTGTGTCAGTGAGTTCCTGAAGTGACAGACACGCTCCTCAGACTTTAATCTAGTCCAACTGGGTCTAAACTGTCTGTCTATGCAGGAATTTGATCCTTCTGGAATTGTGGATGACAGCAGATGTTCTTTAGATTGCTGAGATAAATCTTAAAAATATCTTCATGATGGAAAATGTGCACTTCTGTGTGTACACGCACACCTCCCTGTTCATGGTCGGTTGATCATTTTTTATAATTAAACAAGTTGTATGTGATCATGCCTTGGTTGCTCTTGACACTATAAGGAGCAAAACGCAGTTCATCTAGTGTGCAGAACTCTGTCAGAGAGCCTGGAGGCTTTACCTGTTTCTGTTTTAGAAAGCAGAAATTTCTTTAAACGTGATTTCAAAGTCAAAGAAATCAAACAGGCTTTAAAATAAGCACTGCATTAAGATCTGATGCATCTATAAGCTCACTGTGAGGAGAAACCCAGACAAGCATTTCCACTTGATTGGCTCTCTGACTCTCTCTCCTCTCCACCTGTAGCTGGTGTGTGGTGAGAGCATACACTTGATTGACTCTATGACTCTCTCTCCTCTCCACCTGTAGCTGGTGTGTGGTGAGAGCATACACTTGATTGACTCTATGACTCTCTCTCCTCTCCACCTGTAGCTGGTGTGTGGTGAGCGGCATACACTTGATTGTCTCTATGACCTCTCTACTCCTCTCCACCTGTAGCTGGTGTGTGGGGAGGAGCATACACTTGATTGTACTCTATGACTCTCTCTCCTCTCCACCTGTAGCTGGTGTGTGTGAGAGCATACACTTGATTGGCTGCTCTGACTCTCTCTCCTCTCCACCGGTAGCTGGTGTGGTGGTGAGAGCAATACACTTGATTGTCTCTATGACTCTCTCTCCTCTCCACCTGTAAGCTGGTGTGTGGTGAAGCATACACTTGATTGTCTCTATTACTCTCTCTCCTCTCCACCTGTAGCTGGTGTGTGGTGAGCGCATACACTTGATTGACTCTATGACTCTCTCTCCTCTCCACCTGTAGCTGGTGTGTGGTGAAAGCATACACTTGATTGTCTCTATTACTCTCTCTCCTCTCCACCTGTAGCTGGTGTGTGGTGAGCGCATACACTTGATTGACTCTATGACTCTCTCTCCTCTCCACCTGTAGCTGGTGTGTGGTGAAAGCATACACTTGATTGTCTCTATTACTCTCTCTCCTCTCCACCTGTAGCTGGTGTGTGGTGAGCGCATACACTTGATTGACTATGACTCTCTCCTCTCCACCTGTAGCTGGTGTGTGGTGAGGGCATACACTTGATTGACTCTCTCTCCTCTCCACCTGTAGCTGGTGTGTGGTGAGAGCATACACTTGATTGGCTCTCTGACTCTCTCTCCTCTCCACCTGTGGCTGGTGTGTGGTGAGACTCCCCCCACGATTGTAAAGCGCTTTGGGTGTACAGCAATACACAATAAAGCGCTATATAAATGCATCATTCATTTCCATCAAAGTCTTGCAAGATAAATTAAATCACCCTTTTCTGAGAAAGTGTCATTTTAAAATGCTATTCATATCATCGCTTTATTCACTGGTTTGCTTATGAATAGAAAAACAGTATTAGGGAGGGTCAAAATAATGCACTCATAAATATAAATGATAAGAACATGTGGAAGCTTGTGATAAACTTCAGTAACTTCTTATCGACACTAAAGCCTATAGAGACAAAGACACTGAATATTTTGTGACACATTAATGAAATGGAACGTCCCATTTAAATTGTGTTTGTGTGTTTGTGTGTTTGTGTTATACTTTGAATTTTAACCTACATTATATTGCGGTCTTCACACAACATAAAAATGAAATATGATTTTGCACATTTTTTATTTAATTTATACACCTTTCAATTAAATATTTTATACAATCTTAAATCATTAAATAAATGTAATATGTAAATTATATATATATATATATATATATATATATATATATGTGTGTGTGTATGTATAAATTTAATATTTAAAACCTTATTAAATCATTAAATATATATAAATGAACAAATAACAATATTAAGATAGATTTAATATATTTAATGTGTTGTTGAGAATTAATTGATATAAATATTAAAATAAATTCTACAAATTTAACACAAATATTTTAAGTTTTCAATTTAACATCTCTGTCTTTCTAAAACCTAAGCATGAATAAAATTATGCAATAATCATGTGATGAACAACAAATACTAAGCTGCCTACATATACAGCATTTACAGCCGTCATAACAAGTGGCTTACCAGGGCATCAAGTTGCCTACACAGTAGCTAAGCTGCGTTTTTGAGCAACTGCCTACCTAGACAGCATGTGTAAGCTACATTTTTGGCCATTATACAGAGCTGACCACTTAATAGGCAACATTTTGGCCATCATTTTGAGACAAGTTGCCTTCCTGCATATCAAAAAGAGCTACCTAAGAGTGAGCTTAAGATGTAAACATCGTTTTTTATGCATCATAGTTAGCTTACTAACGTTACCTAACGTTAGACTGGTAGCATTTTTGCACATTTAAGTAACGTTAAGCTGCCTAGCTGGAGGTCTTAGTAGCTGCTTAAGCAGCATTTGTAAACCACATAATGGGCAAACCACCAACCTAGACAGCGTTTTGGGGCTCATCGTGTTCTGCCAAAACAAGGTAACGTTAACGTTATCAGTGAGCCGCCAACCTAACGTTAGACAGCATGGCAACAGCGCCCTGCCTAACGTTACTTCAGCATCACAGTGAGCTGCCTAACTTACCTAGGCAGCATTTCTGGGCATCGCGCCAAAACATGCACATCTGTGACCATGGGCTTTATATTTAGGCAGCTGGGGAGGATTTGAGACACGGCTAATGATAAACTGCTCCTCAGTGACTGACCTGCTCTTTTCGCTTCTGCCAACGGCCGCAGGGACTCTCCTCCACGATCTCACACTCATCCTCGCTCTCCTCTTCCCTCTCCTCGGATCCAGACTTTCTCTCCGCGACTGACATGGCCATTATATGTCACGGACTGACCGTCGCACAAACGCCGCGCAGCCGTTGCGAAGGAAACACCTAAACACAGCGTTGAAATGACGCGCTGCTTTGTGGACGACCACGCGAGATGACTCAATGTTCCAGGGACATTATTTTCTGTCAGAAACAACTGATGTCGGTCATTTCAAATCAATGAAATGGAGGAGGTATTACAAGCTGCTGTCCATATTAAAAATAAGAGAGTTAAACATAAAATGCCCTCTCATTCAGCAGTTTACCGCTTTAAAACGACACACACATCGAGCACAACTGTTGGCTCACAGATTACCGTAATGACTGGATACATCACGACTACACCTTAACCGTGGTCAGAGATAATCACAATAATATATTATTATTTATTAATATATATAATAATAATGTTTTTGTAAAAAATAAATATAGTAAAACAGAAAGAGGGTGTTATTCAAAACTCTGTATGTATTTTTTTAAAGGTTATAAGCTACTCATCACAACAAGGATAACTAAAACGAAAACCATTTATGTAGTGTGACTTTAAATAAAATAAACGTTAACTGAACCAAAATAAAATATCAAACCTGGCTTTATTTAAGCAAGTAGCCTCACCAAATCAGTTTCACTGTCCATTAAGTTTAACTTTAGTTAATTAAAATAAAAGTTAAACTTTACGAAAATGAAATAAAATGTATTACAAATAAACTAATAAAACTGACAAAAACTCACAACTAAACAAAACCCTTCTAACATTTATTAAAATTACTAAAACATTAACTACAACTTCAAAGCAATATACAAGTAAAAAATAAAAGCTAAAAATGAGACAGAGAGAGAGAGAGAGAGAGACAGATAGATAGATAGATAGATAGATAGATAGATAGATAGATAGATAGATAGATAGATAGATAGATAGATAGATAGATAGATAGATAATGTACATATATCAAAACTTAATTTTTGAATAGTAATATGGATTGCTAAGAACTTCATTTGGACACCTTTAAAGACGATTTTCTCAATATTTAGATTTTTTTTGCACCCTCAGATTACAGATCTCAGCCAAAAACTGTCTTATCCTAACAAATCATACACCAATTAAAAGGTTATTTAATATATTTCAGATGATGTGTAAATCTCAATTTCGAAAAACTGACCCTTATGAGAGTTTTTTGTGTCCAGGGTCACATATAAAATAAACAAATGTTCTCTTATCACCCTTGCCATGTTGCCAAATGCTACTTTTTTATTTTAATAAAAATGAAGTCATCATTTTACATTTACATTTACATTTCAAGCGCATCTTTAGCAGGATCATGGGGATTGAGTCTTTTGTACGCACTCTTCATCGTCTGGTGTCAATGTTTTCTTGTCTACTAGAGATTTTCAAGCATATCTTTGATGTCAGTTAAAATCTCAGTATAATCAAGTAATATGTCACACAGGTTTGCAGACAGGTGCTGTCCGTGGTTCTGCTCAACCGCTGACAGAGATAGATTCATTGATGTTACATTTCCTAATAAAATTCTACTTATTCTATGGAAGAACAAAATGTTCTTGATGTGCACAATAAATATACATACACGCATACATATAGGTTAAATATGAATGTATTTTTAATCTGACATTTAGCCCTATTATATTATCTCTTGCCAGGTAACTATACCTCCCCTGCATGTGCTGTTATTTTCTAATCAGAGTTAAGGGCACTAATGCAGCAGCACACAAAACCCAGTTACTAAACCAGCATCTAGATCACAGAATGACCCTAAAGAGAGACAAACCCTGCATGATGCCAGCACACAGTTACAAAAGAGCAACGGCTCAGCCACGGATTAAACAAATGCCTTGCTAAAAATGGCTCTTGTTATTGTTACATTTCATAAATGATGATCTGAGCTGTCAAAGTACTTCAGGGTCAAAGCTGTCTCCTCTCATTAGAATTACTGGAGTGCTGGAAGACAGGGTTTGTGTCTGAATAAGGCCGTAGTTTGGCATCAACTAGCCAGCTATTAGCGGCTGTGCTCAAAAGCAACATTATCTACTTTTTTACATTAAAATCAGCTTCTTTCAACAAACCAGCGGCCATTGGCCATGTGTAAAGTAGCTCAAAGATATGTCTTTGTTAGGAAGCACTGCAGAGTTTTTATCGTTATCACAATCACTCTGATTAGTAAATGAAAGATACAATTTTAATGAATAAATGATGTTAAACAAATGGAATGCACAGAGAAGAACAGATAAAAGAAAGTGCAAAGATATTTTGCAGTGTGACCAACACCTTGAATTCAATGAATTCATAAAACTATTAACAGTAATGTTAAGGATATGTGATAATTGTATCCACTATATCTTCGTTGATGCCAGGAGAGATGGAGATCCGTTAGCGTAGCTCATTTTGCTACAGCGTTCAGCCCTAATTTTCAACAAGTCCTGGAATGAGAATAACAGTTAAAATTCAATAATTCCAAGAGGTTGAAGACAAATATTAAATACACCTCATCCTCCGACTGTGAAAATAAAAGTTTTTTATCATTTCAGGACAGTTATGTTATGAGAGCACAGAAGAAATAATTAAATAAGCAATAAAATTAATATGAAAATAAAAGTAATTTGTTTTTATAATTTCAGGACAGTTTTGTTATGAGAGCACAGAATAAATAATTAAATCAGCAATACAATTTTAATAAAATAAAAGTGATTTTTAAAAATTCATTTCAGGACAGTTATGTTGTGAGAGCACAGAATAAATAATTAAATCAGCAAATAAAATAAAATAAAATAAAAAAATAAAAGTGTTTATTTTTCCTAAACGGTGGACAGTGGATCCGATTTTCTTTCATTGAATAAAGTTGTGGGATGACAGATCTGATTTCCTGGAAATGACATCGCAATATTGCACAATGCAGTTTCTTTGAAAATGGGACCATTTAATCAAATGTGCCTGATTTCAGTTTCTCTTCTTTGCTTTCATAACATTATAAGAAAGGTGTCCAAAAAATCAGGAAAACTTAAACCAAACAAACCAAAAAGTTCAAATGTGGCTAGTTTCAAAGCCACGGTAAAGTCTATCAATGGATTTTGTATGAGATAGAAAAGCTCTTGTTCAAAAGATCACTTTAAACACATCAACAACATAACTGCGTATCAAGTCCAACAGTTCACAGCCCGTTAGCAGTGTTTATTTAGGAACAAATCGTTCTACGTGATGAATGAATGACCTGTGTGAGCTGTGGTTTGTGAACACAGTGAACGTAAGGCTTCGGGTCATTCTGGATCTCTTCTCCGTGGATCTTATAGCAGATTCCACAGTCAATCAGAGGCTATGAACAGACAAATGAGAAACATTAGCAATCACATTTATTTGAAGCTCAATCTGATGAAATAAAAGAATAGTTTAACATACACACCAGTGCATTTTATGTTTACGTCATGCATTTTCATGTAATACAAAGGCAGCAATATAAAGCAATACAATCATGTGAAATACATTTAAAAATGAAATTCTGCAGCAACTTACTCTGTCATTTCTGAAAGCACATTTACTCAGATTTGCAGTCGCAGTTCCTTTAGTGCATCTAGTGGGTTTTAGGTAGAAGCGATGGTAGAGATAACTAACACCAAACCCACCCTACAATAAACCAGGTTATGAGATATCATAACTTCAGAGCACAACAACTGTTTCAATGAACAAAAAGATCACAATCACACTTCAGCTCATGTTCTGTTTAAATGTTTCTGTGACTCAGGATATGAATATCACCAAAGTAAAATGAAAAGAAAAATTCCTGAAAAATCTAGTTTATGTAATTGAACTGGAATAAAATGTTTTTTAAAGATTTAATGAATAATAAGGATTTTATTTTCTACACTTATTTTACTTTTCAAACATAGCCTTTTAAAAACTGCTCATAACTTATCCACAAATAATGATTTGTTTCAACCAAAAACTAAGGAGCAGATCAATAAGGCATAAGATCAATCAGTTTCACATAGAAATACAAAACTAAAACATTTCAGCACAGCATAAGGGTTAACAGTGCAAAAATTGCCCTTTGAATTTCTAAATACATTACTGATAAAGTCTACAAAAAGAAGGTAAATTAGAGAATGCTTGAAAAAAGACACTTACATCAATGTCAGATTTTTCCACACTCTTGAAGAAGAGAAAAACACTTTGAATTGTCTTGAATGAGTTGACTTGTTCCACAGCCAATTCAACACCTTTTCTGTGGTTATCAGGAAGCTTGCTTAGATCCTCCTGTGCCTCCGTTGTGTCCAGAAAGACTCCAGCGCTGACCAGGACGAGGAACAGAAACACAGCCATCTTTGCACAATCCAGAAATCCCTCAGACGGGTTTATCTTTAGGTTATACGGAGGTATAAAGTGCAAGAACTTCTGAAGAATGTAAACTGTGATGATGTGTTGAGTCTTAATCACCATACACGAGGGAGCGAGAGAAAAGAGGGAGAGATTGTGCAATCATGGGATGTTTT
Source organism: Oxygymnocypris stewartii (assembly GCA_003573665.1). Classification (NCBI taxonomy): domain Eukaryota; kingdom Metazoa; phylum Chordata; class Actinopteri; order Cypriniformes; family Cyprinidae; genus Oxygymnocypris; species Oxygymnocypris stewartii. The sequence goes on along the minus strand of QVTF01022340.1, from coordinate 368,066 downwards.
TGTGGGGTGAGTCCTCTTTGTCTTTGTGTTTTTGTTTTCACATACAGAGGGAATGTGTAATCACGCGGTCTGAGCGATCCAGTGGAGAACAGACACTAAAAACTAAGGATCTTGTCTTAATTAATGGGAAAATTCTAAATTATGCAGGTCATAATCTTTAAAAACTATGCTATCTTGAGTTTCATGCCAAACATAACCTAAATACAAGTCAGTGATGTGATGTGGATGTGATCCAGCTCCACATGCTGACTAGTTGGGGCATGAAATGATGAACAAAAGGACGAACAATTGCCTTACCAAAAGAGATTTGATTTTTATTAATAATATTTGTATTAAAGGAATAGTTCACTTACAAGTGTTACTCACCCTCAGGCCATCCAACATATAAATGGGTTTGTTTTTCCACCAGAATAGATTTGGAGAAATTTAGCATAACATTGCTTGGATCATCTGCAGTGAATGGGTGCCATCAGAATAATGGATTTGTTTCCTACAAACATGCAGCTTTTCACTTCACAAGACATTAATTAATGGACTGGAGTCATTTGGATTATTGTGATGTTTTATAAACTGTTAGGACTCTCATTCTGACGGCACCCATTCACTGCAGAGTATACACAAGTGAGCGGATGATGTAATGCTAAATTTCTCCAAATCTGGTCACTTCAGTTAATCTTGCAAATGACAAAGATCAAAGAAAGTCAATTGCCATTTTTTATATATATATTTATGTTTTTTTTTTTGCCTTTCTTGGGACAGTAAATTATTAGGTGGAGATAGAAGGGGACAGGATTCAAACTCGGGTCGCCGTGAGCACAGTTTCACTTTATGTCAGCGCACTTTTATTGGTGCCGATAATAATCAATAATCTCATTCTTTTTGATTATTTAAAAAAAATAATAATAATGCAATTGATCATTGTATATTTTTATTATTTTAAAATATTTGTTGCCTCATGAAAAAAAAAACAATCGAACATTTAATTTTTTGAGAAAGATGTTCAGAAAATACTATCTTTTTTAATTATAAGAACTACTCATTCTGCAAGTTCTCTTTTTAATGCATTACAATAGTTAACATGAAATATGATAAATATATGTTTACACCATTTATGAACCTTTGTTAATGTTAGTTCATAAAAACTCATATTTTTATTATACTCATATTATAGTTCATATTTTTTAATCATTATAGATTCTAGAACTAAGATAAATAAATGATGCAGTGGTATTTATTTTTAGTTCATGTTAACTAATGTTAACAAATTAAACCTTATTGTAAAATATGATCCTTGTAGCTATGGATATCATGTTAATATGGTTTATACATTTTACAATATAAATATGGTTTATGTATAAACATGAAACATTATGTATAAACATGAAAATATGTTTTAGGTTCCAGGGTCACAGTGATGCTAGCTTGTGATGATTAAAGTGACAAAATTTTACATGTAGTTATCACTTTTGTTCCTGTGGCTCAAATAAGCATGAAGAAAGAGTTGATTTGGCACAGGAAGGAAACCGTATGCCTTTTAAAATCACTGACGCTGTGCTCTTCAGAGCAAAACACCAGCAGATGCCGTCTCCAGCCGCTCATGAAACGACAGACAGCAGGGTGGGGGATCCACTGCTGTAGCCCATCTTTTCACAGTGATCTATTCTCTCTTTCTTCATGTCCTTGGGTTAAAAACATTTAGACAGTGTTAGTTCATTTTAATATCAGAGCTCAAGTTTTGTTCATAGCAGGTCTTGAGCTGAATGTGAAGCGTATGAGAAGGACACACCTCAGTGAGCGCAGGTTTATGCACACAGCTCACATAGGGTATGGGTTCTTTCTCAATCTCTCCAGCGAAGGTCTTATAGCAGACAGCACAGTCTATCAGAGGCTGGAGGAATAAATAAGCACAAGTTTAATTAGAATCCAAATTTTGATTTCCAACATATGGTACAATAACTTGCTCTTATGGCATTGCATGCATGGTATATAAATGAAAGCGCAGTTGTTTGCGCAATAAGCTGTATTTGCTGATTATACAGGTATGTGCAGAGAGGTGGAGCAAATTATGTTCTGTAACTTTGGGCAATGTAATCTTCACGTACCCGATCATTCCTGAATGCACATGTGGTTGTATCTGCATTCTCGGTTCCTCTTTTGCACTTGGTGGCTTTCAGATAAAAGTTATGGTAGATGAAGACAACATCAAACCCTGCCTATAAAGAGATGATAGATATTCATCCAATAAACAGAACAGACACCAGGGTTACTAACATGAACTCAAACTAGAAGCATAAAACCATTGATTAAAACTAAATACAAACAAACTGAAACAAAATATAAAAATTGTATTTTAGCTAGTTGTCAAGAAAACATTTCTCGTTTTCATTTAGTTCAAGTTGTTACAAAAAAAGAAACTGAATTAGAAACAACTGATACAAAAAAATGCCAGTTTGATCAGATTTAGCAAGCAGAAATTCAATTATATTTTAACATTACATTACAATTGTTGACATATTTTAAATAAAAATATATATCTAAAATGTATTAATGTAAAAATATTTTGTATATATAAAAAAGGAAAAAATAATAGCCTAAAAATAAATATTTTTAGAAAATAGTTGTGATCCTAGATAGAAATAATCCTTTCGCATTTAACACCACACGTGCATTTCTCAGCATTTCCATGGTTATGATTTCTTTTGGAGGAAAAATATTATGTAGGCCTATTATCATTTCTTTCCTCTTTATTATCGTGTAGCCTACTATGCACACTTCAATTAAATTTGTTTAAACCTAAAAGAAAACAACAAATGAGAGAAAAGAGAAGAGACTTTTGTATTATTTTAAGGTCTCTTTTATATAAATTTTTTTTTTTTTAAATACATCATGAAAAAAGAAGAAAATGTACCCACACACATGAATAAAATAGATATATGTGTAAATACTCATACAGATACTTTACTCTCCATTTTTGATAAGAGAAGAGAAGAGAAGAGAAGAGACGTCAAATCTCGGAGAAAGCAGTCAGAGAGAAAAGACAAACAAGAAACGCTTACCTCAATTTGTGACTTCTGGATGGTTTTAAAGAAGAGAAAATGATGCTGGACGCCTTTGTGAGCGTTGATGTTTTTCTCCGCGAGCTCCACTCCTTTCTTGTAGGAGTCTGGGAGTTTACTGAAGGGGCTTTGAGCCTCGGCGGAGCTCAGTACTCCGGCAGCGAGCAGCAGAACAAGCGGCAGCAGAGGCATCTTCAACCAGTCTGAGCACGAGCTCCCGCTGCACGCGCTCAAAAACAAACCCCTTCCAGGAAGTCTGGACTGTTTTTGTGCCGTTGTTGGGTAAGAGTGACGGCTGTTCGTGAGGTGAAAGGACTAGTTTGGTTGGTTTATTTTATGTTCTTTGCTAACAGTTTCAGGCATACAATTGTGTGTAAACAAATTTAACAAATCTGCTTTGTTTAAAATAGGCCTAAAGTTACTGTAATTCAGCTGCACTGTGCACATAATGTTTTTTTTTGTAAACACAATTTAAACTACATGGCCATTTAGTCCTCTTTGCCAAATGTTCACTATTTTAAATATTCTCAGATATTGGCCCGTTCACGCAAAGTGAACTCTAAAGCTTTATCATAATCGTTCCATTTCTTTTAAAATAGCGAAGTTCACACCACAACTATAAAAAATAACGACAAAGAAGAACGCTATTTCTGGATTCTCCTTCAGATTTGGATTATTATAATATTTTTAATATTGACCTACCACTGGTATTGATATTAAGGCAACCAGAATCAACTGATTTCAAAGAGCTCGAGCATTTAAATAGGCAGGCACCAAAATGGCAGCACACGCATATTATGATAAACAAAACGTTATCGTTCATTGGCAAGGAATAGTGAACATTTGCTCAATTTATTTTGATTGTATTCTGTTTTGCAGGTCTAAACACGTCTAGACAACATACGAACCTGGAACAGCAGAGAGAATGTCAAAGGTAAACAGTGTGACGCGATTAAACGGGAAAAGACACATGTACCTTAACCTTTTAATGGAAATAAGAGCTATTAAACATCTGTAAAGTATTTTATTGCACTGAGGAACTAAAGCACTTCATTGTATAGTGTAATATGTATGTATATCATTTATTTATTCATATTTAATAGTTAAAGGACTTTAACAGAACTCTGCTTTGTTGTGAGGAAAATAATTGGTCTTTCCCAGGGCAAACATTGAACTCTTATGCAACACATCCCGTGTTGATTTAATGTGTAAAATGTGATCACAACAGTGCAATGCTCTCTTTAGTACTTCTCTTTAGTTCTCGACAATCAGATAAATGTGATGCAAGAATTGATTTGGCAAAGAGCATGCTAAAACATGCTGTGTTTGAGATCGTGAAGCCAGTAGATTCCAGAACATCAGACGTCAAATGACGTTTCTCCTTCAGCTGTTCTCTAGGATCCGGTAGATGGCACAGGAGTCGGGGTCAGATGGCCAAAGCCCACACGGAAACAGCCAATCTCTCTCTCTCTCTTTCTTTCCTTGTGTTCAAACAATAACAAAGTTTATGTTGACCGCAAGAGTCATGTCTATACACAGCTCAAGTTTTGTACATCTTGAAATCTTTCTCCCAGAAATGTATTTAGTTGAAAATGAACTCTCCCTCAGGCAATCCAAGATGTAGAGATAGAGAAGTTTGTTTATTCATCAGAATAGATTTGGAGAAATGTATCATTACATCACTTGCTCACCAATGGGTCCTCTGCAGTGAATGGGTGCCATCAGAATGATAGTCCAAACAGCTGATAAAAACATCACAATACTCCACAAGTAATCTACACCACGCCAGTCCAGTAATTAACATCTTGTGAAGCGAAAAGCTGTGGGCTTGTAATAAACAATTTCATCATTAAGGTGTATTTAACTCATTCTGACGGCACCCATTCACTGCAGAGGATCCATTGATGAGCAGGTGATGTAATGCTAAATTAAATGGGATGGCCTGCGTAAATATTCTGCACATTTTTCATCAATATGTTGGGCAAAATATTTTCAAAGATGGTCATTATTTTGGCAATCATAAAGTTTTTCCAGATAATGAAATGAATCCACCATCAAAATGAAGAATATGAAGAGGGAATACCTTTGAAAGCAATCGTCGAGGCATACAGTTTAAATAAGGTTTAGGCTTATCATGAATTTCTCCTGCAGAGATTTTGTAGCAGATCACACAGTCAACAAGAGGCTGGAGGAATATGGAAATTGAGCCAGTAAGTATAAGGAAATTAATGCACTTTTATTTTAAAGCACTGCGGTGTTGGCACTTTATATACACTGTAGATCTTAACATTTCCACCAATATAATGTAAGAATATTGTCTGAATAGCACTTTGCATGATAGTGTATTTCATCAGCAGCAAAAATACTGTACATGTACATTTATCAGCTACATTACTGTTGAAAACTTTGGGGTCAGTATATTATATTCAGCAAAGATGCATTAACTGACTGTAAAAACACTCAGAAGGTTTAAAAGAACGGCATTTATTTGAAATAGAAATCCTTTATTCAAACAATTATGAAAAGCAATGATGTTTCTTGGTTTCCACAAAAATATTAGGCCTCACAACTGTTTTTAATATAATAATCAGAAATGTTTCTTGAACAGCAAATCAGCAATGATTTCTGAAGGATCGTGTGACACTGAAGAGAGGAGTTTGCAGAAAGTTCAGTTTTGCATCACAGGAATACTTTATTAAAAGCATTATTATTTCATAGGATTACAATTTTTACTGTATTTTGGATCAAATAAATGCAGTCTTGGTGAACGTAAGCGACTTCAAAAATCTTACTGACCCCAAACTTTTGAATAGTGTATGTAACTACTGTAATTGAACATAAAATACATATTGTCCTTTAAAGCACCCAGTACAATTATTATTTAATGTGTTTGGAAAATCACTTTTTACTTTTACTTAGTCATGCAACTAAGAACAAATGAAAACAGCTAATATTCATATTCTGACTTTCTTTGAAATGCATATTTGCTTTAAATTCACATGATAAAAATCACACGTACCCGATCATTCCTGAACGCACATGTGCTTGTATCTGCATTCTCAGTTCCTCTTTTGCACTCGGTGGCTTTCAGATAAAAGTTATGGTAGATGTATTTGACATCAAACCCTGCCTACAGAGAGGCGACAGACATTCATCTAAATGTATAGAACATTGTAAATCACTTCTGTCCTCTTTGTTGTTGGGTCGCAGGAGATTTTCATGTTTGATTTCTGACCTGCTCTTCAGGATGTTACCCAACAAATATCTACACGCGATTGTATTATAAAACAATGATCTTTTTCTGTCATGAAATCTTGTTTTGTACCACAAAACTAAAAACATATTGCAGATCAATAAAAGTATCATTACAGTTAGAACTTTTTTTGACAATGTAATATTTGTTATTTTAGGATTTGGCTCATCTAAATAATACAGACAGATAGATAGATGAACATACTGTAGATAGACAAATGATTAATAGATGCATGATAGATGGTTAAACGGTAGACAGACAGATAGACGAATAACAGACAAATGATAGATGGACAGGAGGACCAGTGATAGAAGGATGGACAGACAGACAGAAGGACAAATGATAGATGGACAGACAGAAGGACAAAAGATAGATGGAAAGGCAGAAGAACAAATGATAGATGGACAGACAGAAGGATAAATGATAGATGGAAAGGCAGAAGGATAAATGATAGATGGACAGACAGACAGAAGGACAAATGATAGATGGACAGACAGACAGACAGACGGACAAATGATAGATGGACAGACACAGACAGAAGGACAAATGATAGATGGACAGACAGACAGAAAGACAAATGATAGATGGACAGACAGACGGACAAATAATAGATGGACAGACAGACAGAAGGACAAATGATATATGGACAGACAGAAGGACAAATGATAGATGGACAGACAGACAGACAGAAGGACAAATGATAGATGGACAGACAGACAGACGGACAAATTATAGAGATAAAAGATAGATAGCCAGACAGTTGAATGATAAACAATACGAATGATAGACATACAAATAGCAGACAAACAGAAATAGACAGATTTCTGAAAAGAATAACATTAGAATGAGAATGAATTTACCTCAGTTTGTGCCTGATGAATTGATTTGAAGAGGAGATAATGGTTCTTGGTGCTGTGATGGACACTGATCTCATGTAAAGCCAGCTCCACTCCTCTCTTGTAGATATCTGGGAGTTTGCTGAAGGACTCTTGTGTTTGACTGAGTGAGACTCCAGCAGAGAACAGCACGATCCACAGCAGCACAGCCATCTTTAGCCCTTCTGAACCTCAACAACAACCGCACATGTCTGCTTACCCAAGAACAGGTTAAACATTCTCTAAAACCGTCTGTGTCCATGTGCTGTTCAAATATACTGTTATTTATGGTCTTTAAATTCAGCTGCAGTCATGAGGTTTGTTTTAGCTTTTTTTTTCGGTTTTATTTGATCAGAAATACAGAAATGTATATAAATTTAAAATAGAATTTATTCATGTGATGCACAGCTGAATTTTCAGCATCATTACTCCAGTCTTAACATGATTTTTAAGAAGCATTACTTATTATAATCAATGTTGAAAACATTTGTGCTGATTAATATTGGTGTAGAAACTGCTATACATTTTGAACAGAAGTTCAAGATCAACATTTATTTAAAATGGAAATATTTTTGTAACATTATAAAATGTCTTGGCGGTCACTTTTTAACTATTTAATGCATCCTTCCAAATTGATTCTTATTAAAGTAAGCTTTGCTACACAGTATCAGTGAAAAGAAAATACAATTTACACTGAAGTTAAAAGAAAATGTAAACAAACGAATATCCAATTTAATTATAAAAATCAACTTTATTTGCAATGTTTGTAATTTGCTGTAAATATTGTATTATGTACAGAGGAACATTTAATAATCAAATATCCAATAACCAAACAAGTAAAAACAATATGCATAAAAATGCACACAGATGGTAAATGACCCTCACTTCCCTTTGCCAAACACCAGGTCATGCTTTTGTAACTAATATCAGCACATGTTAAAATTACCACAATGTTCCAGCATTAACCTTCAGTCATAAACCCAGTAAAGCATCCACAAAGACCATCTACAAACAAGTGCTGCTGAGCATCCACACAGAACTCGAGCATATTCACACACAACCTCAAAGTGTTGCTCTACGATCAGCTTTCCCAGAGTTCCCTGCTTCTAAACATGTCTAGACGTGTCATGCGAACCTGGAACCAGTGGCCGAACACGGGCTGAGGGAATGTCAAAGATAAACAACAGTGACAAAGTACAATGTGCTGATGGTCCTGATGTACTAAATGACAACATTTTATACAAATATTCTTGATCCAGTCACATTGTATGCAAAAAAAAAAAAGACAAAACTTCTAAACCATTCCTAGTCGAATAAAAATAACATCTACATGATTTATTTTTGAGTTCACTCTTCACATGTCATTAATTAGCGCATACATGATCTAATGCAATATAAAACTAAAATAATATATTCCTATAATTAAAAAATCCTAACACGCATCCGATTCTGGAATCATAATCTGGAATGTAAATAAGTAAAGCACTTGTTTTGTCGTTTAAAGCACAATGGTGTGAAAACCTCCAGAGATAAAAACACGTCACTAATGTGAAATACTACTAAAATAACATGCAGAACTGAATTACCATAACCACATAGTTAAAGTTTTTATTTTTATTCCTAATGGGTTTTGTGCACAATATATTCCAAGTGAAAGTGTATTGAATTTAATCTTATTAGTGCAGATTCCCGGTTAACTGACTGTAGGGATCCAAAAATATACAGATATTAGTGAACGATGAGGAGAAAATTTGTGAAATTATTCAGGAATTCTGTGGAAAAATCCCTCACGAACTTACACAAATAATACGGTTCCCATTAAACAAATAAATAATTAGTAAGTAAATCAAAATCTACATTGTGTGTTTGCTGAGAACGAGTGCTGAAAAGAACAGGTTTTTAGTGTTAATTAAACGTTAAATGTGGAAAGACTTCAGAAATGTGGTAGAAAATACCGGTTTATCAGGTCAGCATATTTAGTTCTAATAAATTAACTATGATGAACTACAATTTTGGGATCATCTGTAGGGACACTTTTTCTTTTTCTTAAAATGGGTTTTAAGACTCAAAACTAGGTCACTAGTGCATCTATCTGAGCTATAACACATCTTAAAAATCCTTCAAGACCCTTTACTACCAAATACATCCTCAAAAAGAGAGTTCATGAGTCATGTAACAGTCAATATAAAATATACAGCAACTGCACATCTAGAGTTATTATGAGAGTTTAGGATTTCATGTGATTTTCATGCATTATAAAAGAGAAAACACCTGTTCAGACAGAATCCAGAAAGAGAAAAGAAAAGTCATGATCAGATGACAACAAAATAAAAAATACTGTCGATATTGATTAATGTATGCTGGGTCATAAATCAGAAAAAAGGCAGTAAAACTATTAAAAGCACAGACGTACATACAGTATAAGATGAAATGGACCTTGGCAATCTTTCTTGTTCATGAATATTGACTAAAACTTCATATAATATTGCATGGGCACTGAATGGTGCTAGGAACGTCCAGTTAACCCCGTAAGGTACATTCGTTTTCCTCATAGGCGACAAATACGCTTGTTTAAGGCTAAATGTGATAGCAGCTCTCTAATACAAATTAAACGAGTCTCTGGAAATGGATATAATGCACTATTCTCATTTCTACAGCATGTCGAGACTCACTGTGCGATTTGGTTTATCAAAGTTTTTAAAGCAACTGTCCTATTGGCCAATAGCGTGACTGACAGGAAGACAGCTGCGGTCGTGGCTCAGACTGGCATGTGCATCTCCGTGTATTCGTCGTGTCCCTCCTTCTCGTCAAAAGTGGGCTCTGCATTATCAGCGTCCAACTGAGACACACAAGAGATAGAAAAGCCACAAACAGCATTAGTCAAAGTGATTTTGAAAATGACCCACTTTACTTTCTTAATGTGCCTTTTTATATATGCAAAGATCCTTACACACTGCATCTCTCGAGTGCTGAAGATGCGTGGCAGAAGAAACATCTTGACAGGGACGGTCATGATGAGAACAAACGGGAAAGCCAGCGATGCCACAGTAGACATGACCGCCCAGAGGACAGCCAGACAGACCACCTGTATCGCAGTGTACAGATGCATCCGCAGGGTCCGCACCTGAGGTCCAGTCACAGAAATTCAGTCAAGACACAGTACAAACCAGTTCTACCTTCCATATTGTTGATTTCTGTGAAGTATCTGATACCATTAATGCAGCATGCTACTGCCACAGTACCTATTAATGAACAGAAAACAGACCTTGCGCACATAGGTGTGATCGGGGTGGTATTTAGGGGGCATCAGCAGGAGCAGGATCCGTTCTGTCATCTGGATACCATTCAGTGACATCACACCCATGTACAGGAAGATGCCAAACAGCACAGCGATGGGGATTTGACGGAGAAGATCACCGATTACTATCGAGAGACCTACGGACCACAAAATGAACAATTTCATAGACTTTTTCCTCAAGCCTTATCCTCTTGGATTGCCAAAAATAGTATCCAATTCCTAACTTGTATCTTGGACACTTTTTCCGTCAATTATCCTTCAATATTTTAATACATGAATTTCTTGATTTTTTTATATTATCAGCAGTCTGTATCGATCAGGATGCATTTAAATGCATAATGTTGGAATCTGTAATTGTTTGAAACCCACCTACAAGTATTGCCACCAGTAACCCAGTCACCCTCTGCTCCTTGACCTCCTGGATTCGAGGTTTGTCTCCAGGAGCGACGGCTTTGCTCATTACGGTGAGGGCATTAGCATGTGTTACAGAACGAACAGTGGCCGCGGCCATCCACGGCAGACCGAACAGAGCACTGGTGCCACCGAGAGTCACGATGAGCAACAGATCCAGATGAAAACCAGAACCCTTGACCAGCATTCGCTCTTTCTTACTGACTATCAACCTAGAAGGAGAGAGCATCTCTAATACTGACATGCTTGTGTGTGTTCCATAAATTACACAAGTTACATAACAGTTATATCATTACTAGCTGTAAATATGTAAAACCTTTTTTCCACAAAATATCACACATCATGAAGAACTAAGATTTCTTCACTGGTTTAAAAATACCCTGCTCAAATTAATGCTAAAAACAAGTTTTTGAGCTTAGGGCAAACGTCCTTATGTTCAAGCTCTGTAATCCTAATTATGATGAGATGAAACATGGCAATGGACTCACGTTGTGATTTGAGTCTCCATAAAAATGAGGATGAAGACAAGCAGAGCCGGAAGGATGCTGGCAAACATCATCCAGATGGGGAACTGACCATCAGAGCCCAGAGGATTGATGATCCAACCTCGCTTATCAGGACTAGTCACGGAAAGACCTCGGGGTACACTCAGTTTCTGTAGGGAGCGGCAAAACAATAAAATACAAAAATCAATACATATGGGAATAAAAAAAATATGAGAAAAAAAAAGTTATAAAATACAAGAAAAATAAAATTAATAAAAAAATAAATCAAAAACAAACAAAATGTATAAATTATAAAGTTGGAACATTAAAAATTAACATGGACAATAACAAAAAATTGAACAAATGCTAAACAAATAAAAGATTATGAATTAAAAATAAAGTAAATAAAAAATACAAATGAAGAAAATATGATGTGTACCATTAAAAAGAATACATAAAATAATGACATTGACAAGAAATAAAAGAAAATATTATTAATGAATCTCTTTAACAAACTGGCTAATTTTAGATATCCATAGCACAAATAGTGCAGGTTTATGCATTACATTTTAATATTTAGGGTTGGGCTGTGCAAGCTAGGCAATATCACGTTCATAATCGAAGGCGATTCATCTGTGATATTGAATGCGATATTGCGTAGCTTGTCAGTGAACTACGGCTCTGTGTATTAACTGTCGCTCCATCTGAAAACAGGTGATGGAGATTTACCACTAATCAAGGAACCGGCTTTAATGACATGAGATGCGCATGATAAATCGCATGCGATTAATTGCACAGCCCTAATTTAGGGCACCTAATATGAAATATAAATGATAGTAATACTATCATTTGCTTTATTTAAAAAGTCAACTTCTTCAAATCATCTGCAAATTGAAAACTGTCCATTCTCACCTGTGTGTATGTGTCTCGAATGCTGTAATCTGCCAGAACCATGAGGAGAATGGCAATAGGGACTCCGAAATCTCCAATAACTCTTCTTAGCTGTAAAAATAAATCAAATAAAAAACGACAACTGTCTTCTTTTAAACAGAAGAGGACAAATTACATCTACATTGTCCTTTGTAATGTCCTAATCACTCAACATTGGGTGACTTGATCAGACAGCGTCTTACCCCGCCAGGGAAGAAGGCACTGTTTTTGAACTTGCGCAGATAGAAGGCGATGAAGAAGGTCCCAGACATGAGCACAAAGGAAAGCAATGCAGTATTAGGTTCACCGACCACGTTCACCGTCTCTGGCGTACTGCTGTTTGATGCTAATGGACTTGAAGTGACATCTTCCATGCTTGAGTTGTATGTTGAGTTATTTACATCAATAACCGTAGCAGAGCAGCGTCTCAGAGGATGTTCCTGGAATATCTGTGGAGAACATCAGCAGTCAAGAGGACTTCATGATCATATATGCCGACAAACATAATCTAAAAGATGATCCAAACTACCTTGGCCAGCTTTGAGAAGGTCTCATAGATGAAGATGAGAGAGATGAGGACAGAGAAGATCTCCTGAGTGAAGCGCGAGACAAATCGGACCAGGAAGCTGCCCTCAAAGGCCACCATCACCACGACGATGATGATGAGCCAAAAACCGATCCAAACCCGACCTGTCAGGTACTCCATGTTATTGCCCTTACAGAACTGGAGAAGATAAAGACAGAGGAGATATATCTCCAGTTAAAGCATTTTATAAAATTCAACAAAGAAAAACAAATGCATTATGTATATATAATAATTTAAATGTACTTGTGATACAAAGGTTTTCTGGATCCATCTTACAAAATAAGTCCTTCAAAGCTTGCCCTGATAAAAATCATTATCTCTTGACATTAAAAATTGTGTAGCCTAAAAACATGCGCTTCATTGACAAGTTAGAGCTACAATATTGACATGTTAGTGTTCAATAAATACCAATGGGTAATTTTTGTATGGCCTAGGAAAAGCTGAATACAAATTGAAAAAATGTGGATGATCTTGACCTTTGACAGTATATTTATGGTATTGATCCCCTTTCTGGTAGGGAATCTGGTTTATGGAAGAGTGTTGTATACTCACAGAGAAGAAGGCTTCTTCAAACACCAGGATTGGTCCAGAGAAGCCCACCACCAGAAGCGGCTGAGCCCCGAGCAGACAGAACAACACACCCTGAATACATGTGGCCACAATCAGCTCCGACACACCAATGAGCCCTTCAGTCTTCTCACCTGTACACACAAAACTGAATTACTGAACAGAGGTCGGACACGTGCGCTATCTGGAGTTCAAGCAAAATAATCTAAAATACTTATCAGAGTCACTGATTGTGTGTATCATGATAACCTTTTGTTATATAACTGGCTGCAGACGTTTACAGTCATATAAGTCAGTTCAGGAAACAGTTTACTAATTAAATTGAGATCTGAAGCGATATACACAGTCTAACAAAAAAAAACAAACAACAACAACAAACAAAAACAAGCTTCATTCAGCCATCATTAGCTTTGATTACTGTGTGCATTCATTGTGGCATTGTTCTGACAACTTCATGCAACATCACGGCATTTATTTCCATCAAGAGTTGAATTATTTTCTGACTGAGATCTTGTATTGAGAATGGGAGAGACTGTATAAATAGGGTTAAAATAACTGTTGCCAAACATGTAACATGCCAGAAATGTATTAATTACTGCAATAAAGATCCAATCCTAGATTCTTTAATATTTGCTTATTTAACAAGCATATAAATTTTTTTTGCAGTATTGTTCTGGTGGCCAGGCCAGGCAGTGTATTTTATGTGGGGCAATGACTGAAAAACTCAAAAGGATATTTCACATTTAAATGAATTTTCATTTTACGGCAAAATACAAAAAATATATTATAAAACAATATAGCAATTATTATTTTTTTAAATCAGCATAAAAATGCAAATAACAGCATGACATACACTTGTTATGTCTGCATACATGTATATATTTTTTTCTTTTGAGGTTGGAATGCGAATTTACTAACCAAATATATTTTACTTTACAATCAATAATTTCAATTTTAAAACTCTGTAATTGATCACATATATTTAAAATGATTTCTTTATTGCAATTAAAATCTAATCAATATGTTACTGTCAGTAAGAGTACAGATGTAGCGGTAGTGTAACTGACCTAGAAGGCCTCCGAATGTGATGGTGGGAGAAAGAGCAGCAAAATAAATAAAGATGACGGCAGCCATGCACTGGGGGTTCAGTGCATCCTTGAAGTCACTGATGTACTTTGGGTAACGGCGCTGGGCGTCACGGATCAGCCCACCAAACAGACGGCCTGAGCGTCGTAAAGGGTCGTATTCTAGTTTTAAGGGTGGGAGCAAGGCCCCTGGTTTACACAGAGAGAAAATATGGGATATGAATATAACAGGTTGCTGGGGAAATAAACATGGAAGTTGAAAAAAAAAAGCAAGGGTACAAAATTCAATTAAAAAAACAAGTCAACATAAAATGACAAAACAAAAATGTATAAATAAAACAAACAAGACACAGAAAAACAAAGAACAAGGACCAGAAAAACAAAAACTTTCAAAACAAAACATAAAATGAAAAAACAAAACAAAAAAACAACAACTGAAAACCATAAACAAAGACAAAAACATACAAAAACAAACACTAAAAACAAACAAAAAAGCAATAAAGAAAATAAACAAAAAACACCACACATACAAACAAACACAAAATAACAAAAACCACAAAGCAATAAAACAAAACCGAAATAAAAGCTGAACTGCGTCTAAAGCTACACAGGTTAATGCAGACCTTTCTCTTCAAGGCTCTTGGGTTCTTTGGACAATAAGGCCACCTCCTGCTCCTCTCTCTTGCGGAGCATCTCTCTTTGGAAGTGAGCGACGGACCGCAGAAGATCTTCACCGCCCAGTTCTGATGGAGGGAGAACAATACTGCAGTCCAGGAAGCCATTGATAGCATTGAGAAGGTCCTGCCGATCATCTGCCAGGTACGCAGCTTCATGAAATTGCTGGATAGAGATGCGATCGAGTTAACACTGGATATAGGCATTCTTGTCTGAATTTTTGGCATGAAACAATGCATCTCCCCTTTTGAACTTGTGCAGTGGTGCCAACCATCTTTCTCACCTTGTCGGACATGAGTGTGGAAATGGAGCGTCCGATCTGGTGGTAGTCCATGCTGGTGCTGGGAGGACCAAGCAGCACAAAAAGAAACCGAGCAGGAACAGGTACCTCTAACACTGAGTCCAGTTCTACAGCTTCCTGAAGTCGAACAAATGCCATGGTGGGCTGCTCCAGGAAGTCAACACTGCCTAAAAAGACAGCAATACATTACATTTCCTGTTGTTCTGTGAAATAATGAGTTAGTTCTGTAATAGTCATTTTAGTTCACGATGCATCTGGTTGATTTGGAATCAAATCAGTAGTAATTTATAACTAATTCTTAACCGGATAAACAGAAAATAATATTTTTCCAGTTTATTTTTCCAAATTCCAGATTTTTTAGGAGTCTTAAAGGAGTTTTATTTGAGACCATTAGGACTGGTCCAGATTGATACAAATCCAGCAGGATTTCTATAGTATTCAGAATCAGAATAGAATTGCTTACCAACGAGTACAATAGTGGCTTCAGCATTTTCTGGAATTTTCTCCAAAAGCTTAAGTTCATGTTTGGATTTGGATCTGTGCATTCCTATGGCTTGAGCAGAATCTTTCTGCAAATAATGACATAAGAACAATCAGAAAAAAAACGATTTGAAAAATATTTGGAGACATAAAAAATAAAAAAAAACTTTTAGAGGGAAATTTCTAATTTAATGTCACAAAAACACAAGAAGCAAAAAAATATTGTTGGTGACTTTCACAAATAAACATTTCACAAAAAAAAAATAATAATAATAATAATATAAAATAAATGAAAAATGAACAAAACCACACACAATATAATATAATTAAAAACAGAAAAACTCCATGATGTATACTTATTACTGTACTTTACAAATGCAAAAAAAGCATAGTTTTATTTTTTATTCATTCATTTTTTTATACAAATAATAAAAAAAAATATATATATCTAATTTCAGGTGATACACTACCAGTCGCAAGTTTTAAATAATTAGGATTTTTTTTATGTCTCTTCTGCTCATCAAGGCTGCATTTATTTGAACAATAAATAGCATTATTGTGAAAAATTATGACAAAACGAAATAACTTTTTTATTATAATACTTAATGTTTTAATGTTAATACTTAATGTTAAATAATAATTCTTAATGTTTCATAATATTACTGTTTTTTAACAGCATAAGATTTCAAAAACATTCAAAATAATTATTCCAAATGTCTGGTAGTGTATATTAATACATATTTTTGTAAAAGAAAAGTAAAAAAAAATATATATATATATATATATGAAGAGCTCTTTTCCAAAACGCGATAAACGCCAAATTAAAAAAAATGAGTTCATCATGCCATTTTGCTGTGTACTGAACCTATTCACTGCTCCATCAATGTTTCATGCCAAATCGCTATATTTCCTTGTTTAAAATGTACTGCAAGATGCAGTTCTTTTCCAAACCGCTATAAGTACCGAACCTGTTTTTAGCCTAAACGCGATATATCCTCATATGACTGGACAAAGAAAATCACAAAAAAACAACAAAAAAAGAAGGTTCGTCACTCAGGTGGCGCGTTAATACCCACTGTGGGATGTCAATGTAACAGATGTGTATGCCAGTAAGGGCTGTGTGTAAACCTCACTCCCCTGACCTCAAAAAGAGGCGCTCTAGCGACTGACGCTAGAGGCTGTAGGCTTTGGCGTTCCTTGTTAGAGCGCCCGCCTCCCGCACCGGAAACCCGGGTTCGAGACACGCTCGGTGTGATGGTGCGGACCCGGAGGGTTACATCAACACAAGGCTGGTGCGACCAGCTTATAGTATGAGTCCATGATGTCATATGTTGCATGTTCTCTTTTTTTTTTTAAAGACATAAACCAACATAAAAAAAAAGAATGGATTTGTAGCGTTTTGAAAAAAATAAAAATAAAACTTGGAATTTATAATCGACAATATTGTTGTTTAATTTAACAATCATTGTTTAACATGTTCAGACTGAGCCAACAGACCATTTTAACAGGATAAATTGAATATTAACAAAATGTATGGGTCTAGTAAAAAAAATGTCCTTTTCTCTAAAACTATTCAAATGGATTTATAGCGTTTTGGAAAAGAGCTCTTCATATATATATATATATATGTGTATGTATGTATGTATGTATGTATGTATGTATGTATGTATGTATGTATGTATATATATATATATACATAGTTTGCCAAATTCAGTACAATCACATCCAACCAATCCACTTTCAACCAATTACCTCATTCTTCTCTATATCAATGTGAAGTTCTTGACTGTTCCTTGTGGACCCCATGAGTGGCTCTGTGACGGAGGGCTCGGGGACAGGGGACAGGTGGTTACTGCTGCTCTGGTGATGGCTGATCAGGGAGCCCAGGCTGGCTGCAGAGATGTTTCTGGGGAAGGGGGAGCTGTGCTCCTTCTCATCGCTCGGGTGACTAAGGGAGGGAGAGAAAGGGAGCCAGCGCGTAAGAGACACTAGGAGAGACTGCGAAGGGTCATGTGTGGATCTACATAGGGACAGGTGGCGGTATGGCAAATGGTGTAGAATAAAAACCAATAGATTATATGAGAATAAACCGATGCAGACAGACCAGAATTCTCATGCTCCATTTCTTAGATATGGCTCACTGTATAAAGATCCGAGCTCTACCTGTGCTTGAGGAGAAGAGCACGGAGAACATTGGCTCGGTCCTCAGCTTTGATCTGGTCTGAGATGATCATCTGCTCCACCACCTGATGGGCAATACCAGGAAGAGTCTTCTGGTCCAAATCCAAAAGCACAGCTCCTAATGAGAGAAACCAAACATGAGGCCATGTAATCTTCATTATCAATGATGCAATCAATATAATAACAATATGGGGTGTTGTAGTTAACTCAATCGAAAACAATAACATTTCTATACTTAAAATATAAACCTATTTCATTTCAGCTAGTTGTCAAAGCAGCTTTTCACATTTTAATTTAGTTTAACTGATGTATTAAAATAAACTAAAATTAAAACAACTATATAGACATAAAAACAGCAAAAAAAGACAACTAATAAAATTAAATAATTTCCTAAAGCTTCAAATTTAAGTTAAAACTGAAAATGCAGAAATATTACATCAGCGTTACTTAATCTGCATACAGTCAATGTTACTGATAGTTTGTTTACCAACATTATTACGATTTTAGATTAAAATCACATGTATAATTAATCCTTTTAGTTATATTTAAGTATATTTATATTATAGGTTTTGTGTGTGATTACAATTCAATTTTTAAATTGTAAAAAAAATGTAACTGAAATATTGCTTGTAGTTTCTCAATTAATATAGCTATTATAAATAAAAATTCTAAAATTATAAAAACCGTTTTAGAAATATTGAACATCACGTAACATGACACTATGGTGCTTTTGCAATTAATTATGCAAACACTGCAAATCAAACATTGCTATCGCGATATAAAGTGTTACTGCTAAGGGCTGTAACCTGACATTTACTCGTCAACACAAAACACTTGAGACTTAAGCAGGTTTCACCAGCTTCTCACCATGAGAGATGGTTTTTCTCAGCTCCAGCAGACTGCGGAATGACAGCGAGGCGACGTGAGGTTTCCCCCAGCGGTCCGTCTCCTCCTCCACATCCTCTTCAAACTTGATCCAGCGAGCCGTTTCTCTCCACTGCATCTCCTGGTTTTTATCCATGATCAGCTCATTTAGCTCCACAAACACCTGGTGCCAAAGAACATGCAATAAATGAGCGAAGAAAACGATATTACAACTCCCTAAGAGCAACAGACACCTGCTATTCACTTCAGGTAACTTAAGTTAACATTGCCTAAAACAACCAATCGATGCACCCAGCATGTGCATGTACACATCATTTCCTGACCTTCTGGTGTTGAGCAAGCCGTCTGGAAAAGTCTAAAAGGACCATGCCGTTAGAGCAGGACAGACTGATGAGATGTGAACACACACTGGTGTGGTTTAGAAGTGAAATGGTCCATAAGTACACTCCCTAAGACATAGCTGGTTTACCTGTCTAGAGGGGGATCTGAGGGCGTTAATAAAACATGACTGACTCTGAAGACTCGCCGTGTCCAGTTACCCGAGCTGATCTTTTCTTTATTTCTAGGTGTGTGAAAGGGAAGAAGTTCATTCATTTTTAATCAGGTCCTGCCCCCTAAAATCCTCCTTTTATTTGTTTTGAAGGACAGCGGGCTTGTCTGAAATAAAGTGGGAATGCAGTGAATGAGTCTCAATCTGGGAAAAGCACTAAACGTGCTAAAAAACCCATCAAGACTTTGTAGAGCCATGTGTAAAGACATCTGAAACCTAGCTAGGGTTGTCTACAGAAGACAAATTCATCCTAAAATCCCAGCTAGAGGGAACGGCACTAAAACATTCCCACAGAACATTTGGTTACACCTTAAACAGGCATTATGTCCACTAATAAGTGACCAAATTACACGAGAATTCCTGCAGTTTTTGATCAAGAAGTTTCAGCGATCAAGTTGTTTTTGATTACTGGATAAGGATTTCATTTTTAAAGAGTTTTTTTATTATTAAATAAATTAAATCTTTAATTTATATTTGTTTATATTATTATTTATCTGTATATATTAAACATTTTATTAACAGGCTTAACATATTTACATATATTTTTCATGAATCTTGGGAGTTCAGAAAGGGTTAATAGACTAATTTCCACCAAACTACAGACATTAACTAGCAACCACGCTAGAAAAACCATGAAACTAGCATCTGTGAAGAGGTGAGTGACCTCATGTGGCGTCCGGTCCAGTTTACGACTGCGTGTGCTGGGCTCTTTGTGATCTTTGCTGATGTGCACCACTTGTCCTTTTGTGCTTTTCCTGACCAGGTGTCGACGTACTCCAGGAACATCTTCAAACCGATGACCTGGAAGAATAAAATAATAAAAACATGCATATTATTTAAAGAACAGCCTGCAGGAGTTAGTCGTGTACGATTTTTGTGTTTTTAAAAGACGCCTCTCATGCTCTTTAACAGCATTTATTTAAAATAGAAATATTTTGTAACATTGTAAATATCTTTACTGTCATTTTTGAGCAATTTAATGCATCCTTGCTGAATACAAGTATTACTTTCATTCAAATATGTTAAATATGTGTCATATTTATGAAAAATTATATTTATAACACCTAACTTTTGATATAATTTAATCATTAATTAATTATGTACCACATTCAAAATGACTAAACATTGCGTTGTACTATAAAATATGTCCGATTTTCATTCTAGATGGATTTCTCCCAGAATGCATACTTGCAGTATTCAAACCAGTCAAATGAGCACACTCACTAGTTCACATCTCATTAGCAGGGTTGAGAGGCAGGTCATCGGCTTTGTTCATAACAACGCTCATCAGAGTGAAATTACACGACGGGCAAGTTACCAAAGACATTCAGGGTAAAAAGGTCAGGGAGGGAATTAAGGGGGATTTTGACTAACTAGGCTGAGCGTAGGAACAAACTCCAATCAAGTAGAGAGGCCAAGCCTTTTCTCACACTGCTAGACGGAGCGAGTTTAAATTCACGTTTACATTCACACCCTGACAGTGATTTTCAACGACAGATGAGAGCTCACAGCGGCTGAAACATGCTGGTCGAGAAGAGTTTAACTTGTTGATTAACTGTTTTTGTCTATGAACTGATGTTCAAACATCCACAGGGCAAACTAAACTAGACAGAAACTGTGTAAGTCCTGTCACCGAGCGTATGGGCCTTTCCCAGACTAATTAGTGGCCTGTACAGCAAGACGGAGAAACCTGATGGGGTACTTTACAGGAACCGCTGATTTACAGCTGAAGTCTGATAAGGTTTGTCCCGCTGGGCCTTGCTGTGAAGTGTAGCAGGATGCTTGGAACCAATCACCTGAGAGACTCTGAAACTAGTGGAAACTCTGACTTCTAGATGCTGCGATTAGGTCATGCATTTGTGCTTTACTTGCTAATATAGTAGGTAGAAACACGTCAAGACAAGAACTGCCCAAATAAATCCCCATTTATAAAATTATTTTATTTTTTTTAAATTATGAAAGAAGTTTCTTATGCTTACAGAGGCTGCATTTATTTGATATAAAAAAGTTAAAACGGTAAAATTGTGAAATAATTACAATTTAAAAATAATCCTTTTCTGTTGTAATATATTCCTGTGATCAAAGCTGAATGTTCAGACTTCTGTGTCACATGATCCTTCAGAAATCATTCAGATATGCTGCTCAAGAAATATTTTCTATTAACTCTGTTGAAAACAGTTGTGCTGCTTCATATTGACTTTGAATAGAAGTTCAAAAGAACAACACTGATTAAAAATATAACTATTGCGTAACATAATCGTCTATCACTATTAAATCATACAATGATCCTTGTTAAATAAAATATTAATAAACAAAAAATCCTGCTGACCCTAACTTTTGAACATCGCACTGGCTTTTTATGCATACGAGTGTCAAAAGATTCACAAGAACTGATACAATGATGCCTTGTAAGTCACTCTAGATAAAAGCATCTACAACATGCAATAAGGCAAATGTAAAATCACTTTAAGTTAACCATAGAACTAAAGGTGGCAGCTTCATTTTAAAATGCATTGAATTATTGAGATTCCAGTAGCTTTCAAGAAAATACCATTAGTTGGTGGGTTAAATCTTTAAGGAAAGTTTGAGCAGGACAAAGGAACAGCTTAAGGAATAATAACAAGCAAGTTTCATGAATAAATTAATGAAAGTTGTCTGTACCTAAAGATTTCCCACCAAACCCAAGAAAAACAGAGATGAATCCCATAAACTCACTTTTAATGCCGTCGAGGTGGGCCGAGGCCAGAGTCTGTGCCTCAAACTCATCGGTGGGGATCCGCTGGTATTTGGCCTGCTCGGTCCCCGTCATGTTACCCGTGCGACGTCTCTCCTGAAGGTCGTAGCTGCGACTCGACACACGGGGCAGAGAGCTGGGTTCAGAAGCGCTAGGGGTCGGAGTAGCAGGTTCAGACGGCCTACAACAGACAAAGCTACACCGTGTCAAGTAATTCTCATTAAACCACAAAAAAAACAAGCAAAACTTAACATGGAAAGTAGTGTTTTGCTATTATAAAAAGCTAACAAAGACATGTATTAGTTATTAAGATAAATAGCCTAAAGGGAAAATAAAATATTTTGTCTGTCTACAACAAAAGATTATATACATACCACTAAAATTACACTCGCTTTCTTTTCAAATGATGACATAAAATGTTTACATCACTGATCTTGAAGAGTTTTTGAAGATTTGAATGTCTGAATTTTCCCTTCAGATATTCTTCCGTTTGAGTTTTTGCAACAAAAATCAACATCTTCATGAACACTTACCTTTAGTTTAAATCGAGTTGTTTCTGAAAGCTTCTTAGACCAAAAACATTGTTAATGTAGGGACAAAAGCCCTTTACTTTACAAAAGAACAACCAGCTGAAATGATCTGGCAATGAATCCTGACGCTTGTAAAGACACCCCTGCATTTAAAAAGATGAAAGCAGAAAGGAAAGGTGGAGACTGCTTTATAAAAGCAAAGTGCGGTTGCTAGTAGTAACGGGTGAGTGATGTAGACAGTGGTGATGAAGGGCTGGAGAGAGGCTGATACCCTGCTGCTCTCTGAAATAACTGGCACTAGGTAACGAACAACTTCCAGTAAACCCAGAACAGAGAGCTGAAGGTGGATGCTTTACGGGCCGAGCTACGAAACGGCAATGTCTACCACTTCAAATGAGTAAATACTGCAACAAAACCGCAAAATGAGGATTAAGAATCTGTGTAATACTGAGAACAGTTTCCCCCAAAATACCAAAGTTACACAACAACATGTCTGGCTCACATTTCACAACAAAATTAATGAAACAAAAGCTGGATAAGGAAAAAAAAAAGCATATTTAATGGCATTAGTATTTTTTTATTGCAGTATTATACATTTTTCATGACAATTGAGAACATGTTGCAGCCATATTGTCGTGCATGGCGTGATTTACTTTTTATTAGTTTTTTTACCTGCATAAATTAAATGCAGTACAACAAACACTAGCAGAATGTATAAATACCACCTTATAGATATTGCATGCTTAAGGATACATTTCTAACTAATTAATAATTTTAGAGCTGAGCATTATTTAACCCACGACTAATCAAATTTTCATGACTTTTCAATATTATAATAATTTTTATGAGCTGGAAATCATAATAGAAAATCCTGATAGTTCCAGGTTTATGCCTATGAGAACCCTGAAGATATATATATATATATATACACACACACACATATAGTAATGAGAACAAGTTTTTTTATTGATGGTCCTAAATATTTAACAAAAATATTTAACTTAATAGTCCTAAAGCCCAAAGTATATTATAGGGTTATCATAGTTAACTTAAATTATAATAATAAACAAAATAAATAAATATAAGAACAAATAATAATATAAGAACTTACTGCTTTATTTTGTAACACTTTACAATAAGGTTCATTAGTTAACAACATTAATAAACATGAACTGAGAATGAACAATACTTCTACAGCATTTATTAATCTTAGTTAATGTTCATTTCTGCATTTACTAATGCATTATTGAAATCACGAGTTGTGTTTGTTAACATGAGTTAATGTTCTGTGAGCTAACACGAAATAACAATTAATGATTGTATTTTCATTAACTAACATTAATAAAGATGAATAAATAGTGTAATAAATGCATTGTTCATTGTTTGTTCATGTTAGTTAATACATTAACTAATGTTAACAAATGACACCTTATTGTAAAGTGTTACCGTTTTATTTCATTTAGTCTAACCTGACACAATAAAATAAATCAAACGGAAATAATAATCATACAGATTTTTTAAAACTAAATAAATAAAGAAAACATAACAAAAACACAGATCAAAATGACTAAAATGTTAACACTAAATTTAAAACAGAAAAAACTAAATTAAAAACTAAATTAAAAAAAATGTAAAAAGCTATAATAGTATCTCAATGCTAATAAAATAGCACTGATTGACAGTAAGCTAAATTGTAATTTCTACTTTATTTTATTTGAATTTTGGTGTAAAATGTGACCCGGACATACTATATGTTTTTGTGAGATCTTTATCACACTATATTTTAAGGTCCAATTCTCGTAATGGACAAATAATTAACTACAACTATTGCCTCAAACTCCTAATTTGCTGACAGGTATCGAGTAGGATTAGGGATGTAGAATATGGTCATGCAGAATATGTGCTTTAGAAGTACTAATAAACAGCCAATATATTAATAACAGGCATGCTACTAAGCAACTAAATAATAGTGAGAATTAGTCCCTATACTAAAGTGTTACAAGGTTTAATACTATATTTATCATTTACTAAAATCATACATATAATGAACATGTTAATCTGGGATTTCCATTAATATTAACTAATATTAGTCTTATGAGATACTTAGGTCTCTTATTCTAGTATCAATAACTATACTAAATATGAACTGTATGTAAGTGAATGGAGTGCAGCGTTTAGTTCATTGTCTCTAAGTAATTATACGATGACATAATCCATCAGTATGCAAAAGCTAAAGCAGCGCAGCAGATGACTCACTCAGTGGAGGTGCTGTCCTGAGGCTCTGAACACACAGCAGACGACGGGACGATCAGGATCTCTCGTACAGGAGGAGGTTCTGAAGTCTCCGGTGTGGATACATGAGGCTCGTCATCTGACACGAAGAACTGGACAAGAGAAAAAATGAGATAAATAATGACAAATCTATCATAGCTAGTGATTCAATAACAGTAAACAAACACTTAGAACTTGAGTTTGCACTATTAAAAAAGGGTTGTTGTATTTATTTGAGATTTCAATCAAGTAAAACATGTAATTAAATGTTGACATTTGGACGTAAATGAGGTTACCTGAACACTGTCTTTTCTCTCTGTTGTGGGCACTGGGGTGGCACTCTGGTTCTCTGTACCTTCTTCATCTTCCTCCTCCTCCTCATCTTCACCCTCCTCGATGGCCAAAGCACCGCTGGGGCTGGAACAGACTCTGTGGTCCTTACTGTGGCTCCATTTCCTCTTCCTCCCGCTCTTCTTCCTCCGGCCGTCTCCCGGGAGTTTGGACAGAGGGTGGTGGATGTGATGGGACGAGTGACGATGATCTGGAGAAGATTACAGATGAGGTTCAGTTTTGCATTTGCACATTTATGGCATTCAACATTTTTCAGGGATCTAGAGTTGTAAAATTATATTTTAAATTTGAAAATTGACATCTTATGAAATGTGTTCCTATAAGATGATCTTTTTATTTGTACAATTGCTAATACTATTAAATATTACTTTTGTACTATTGCCGGCTCCACAACCAGGGTTATTATATTAAACAAGCTAAAACGATAATAAAAAAAATCATTACTTGAAATAAAATAAATGTTAACCAAAATAAAATACATCAGTCATCGTTTGAAGTGGATCAAAACCTTTCATCAAAGTTGTCCTAAAACCTAAAACCAAAATGCGTTCTGGTCTTAGAACAAGTTTGATGAACTTTATTGATCCTCTTTAAATGTTGACTACTGTAAAAAAATAAATAAATATATATATATAAAAATAAATAAAATAAAAATAAATACTTCAGCTAGCTGCCAAAATGCAAAATTTTCGTTAAGTTTAACTTGTAGTTACTATAATAACTAAACATCTAATAAAAAAATACACAAAACACAAAATTAAATTACTAAATTATTAAAACGAACTATAAAGTGTATTAGTGTTGTTGTAGTATCATTAATACACTATAATAAAGTGTATTAATGATACTACAATAACACTGGCTCTACTTCTAATCTATGTATATCTAAAGCAAAATATATGCATATATGAAAATTATTTTCAAAAGGTGTCAGAAAAGAACAATGTATTTTTATTTTTTTATGTAAAATAAAATTAGAAAAACATTTAAATAAAATAAAAGGGATACAAACTTACATTCAAAATCTTCCTCATTGTATGTGCGGTGCTGCTCGCCGGGAGCTCTGGGAGTGGGGCTCAGGATCTGCTGGAAGCGCTGAACACCTAACGCTTTATTCAGGTCCCCTTCCTCCTCTTCCTCCCTCTGTGGCACTCGGACAGGTGTGGATGATGACTTGGGCTGGAGGGGGAACATTGAGTTCATAACATCCAAACACAAAAAATATTTTTATAAAATAAAATAAAATCTAATTAAAATAGAAATGTCTGGTGGCCCCAACTGTTACTGTACGCGTCACCTGCTATTATGAAGTGACAAATCTGTCCATTGCTAACAGTGTCTTTAAACCATCACTAGAGGGAGTCACTGGTCAAAAGCATTAGTTACAGTAAGAGAACAGGACACTTGCTGCGTCTCATTTTGAAGGCTGCACCCTTGGAAGGTCACATTCGTCAGCCGCACATGTCACAGAGGTCGTCTCATTTTAGATTAGTAACTATTACATTCCAAAATAAGAAAGAAATTACAATAATTTACATCTCATAAACAATAACAGTCCATTTTATAATGGCTACTTTTTCTGAAATGAGACATCCTTGATGACGCATGCGGCCGACAATTGTGACTTTCGGAGGGCGCAGCCTTCGAAACGAGACAGTCACTGATTTTAATGATCCCTGTCAGAGCTCCCAATGTTCTCGACATAGAGATGTATCTACTGTAAAAGCTTTCTAAATAAATTGTAAATCATGATATAATGTCAAACAAATGCAAACCCTGGAGGCTTTACAGCTCATTGCTGCGCTTATTGCAATGACACGAGCAAATAATCTCAAGTCAAAAACAATCTCATTATCTACACCTCAATGGAGCACTCACATTTGCTCAATAAATGCACAAACAAACCAGCATGAAACATTTACTGTATTTCATTCCATGCAACTAAATTACATTATTTGCCAATTAAATCAATATATTTGTTTCCCAAAAACTATCAGACACAACAAACCTCTTCCATTCATCCCTTCATCTAAACCTGTTCTTGCAAGTCTACCACAGGAGATATTTCCTGCTGTCAGACAGTACCGCACCACCTCACATGCTACATTACACAAGAAGAATTTCTGCCATTCAATAGTGCCCTAGAAAGCATTGGTATGGTGTATACATGATGGACATTAAGCATCATAATAGGTTTTTTTGTATGACATTCATGCTTTAGTGACTAGAGACATTTGCACTGGACTAAATTATTTTGCCATTGTCGATTTAATGTAGGACTTAATCGGAGTCTGATATAGAGCTGACAGTTACATTGAAATTAAATTGATATTTGTCATACAGCTTAAAGCAGTAGACAAATCTAAAAGTCTGCAAGTGAATTAAGCTTATGAATTTTTTCTTTTTACAAAATAATTTGTATTATCTGTGCAACAAATTATACGTTATTTATATTTTCTATGCATTCGCCAATAAAATGACCCCAAATAATTATATATCTTGAGAAAATTCCTCATTTTTTTTCACATTGCAGAAAAAGAAATATCACAATATCATACATATATATATATAAAATAACTTTATTCAACAGTTTCTTCTCTTCCGGTCAGTCTCTGCCACCTTTCACCACAACAGAAAAAAAAAGCTATTGTATTTCAATCAAAGATATCTTCATTTGTGTTATGAAAATTAATGAAGGTCTTACGGGTTTGGAACGTCATGAGGTGAGTAATTAATAACAGAGTTTTCATTTTTGGACAAACTATTCCTTTAAATCCATAATCACACTATTGCACTTTCGGTTTTGTTTCGATTAATAATGTAGCCCAAGTCTGACAAGTGGTTGATGACTGGAGTTGAAATGGTACTGGATAACAGCAATGACCCAAAGGTTTCCCAAACTACTGATACTTTTGTTCATCTTAGATCTGTTCCAACCAACTAACACGAGTATAAGAGTCAGCACATGCTAATTAAGGTCTAAACCAAAGCTTACCATGCTTGCTTAGATGATGCTAGAGCTGAAGACAATCAGTTCGTGCTCACAAAGCTGTGCAGAAGAACTCACGAGAGCGCCGTTCCTCCTGTATGTCCTCAAGACCAACAAAGTGAAAGCTAACTCATTGTGTTCCTGTGGCATCGCAGGGCTGTTAGTCTTTCTCCAGAGCGATTAAAAACAAACACGATTTGGAAGAAAGTGCATGGTTTCGATTGTTCACAACAATATACTGTAATCTCCTCAGCCACACTTCAACATTTTCCACAGGCAAATATTGACACGCTCCAGAAAACATCCGTCATGTTAAGTTACCTTGCGCCGCTGAGACTTCAAATCTGCTTTAATTTGTTCAGAGACTTAACGTGGGCGCCTTTAATACTTTTATTGGCATGACAGCTTGACCAGTCCCAACCAAGGATTCTGAGGAAAACCAGTTACATTTGGTTTTAAACCGTTATACCGGCTTGTTCCAAACGCACAAAGGCGATTTGCGCTTCGAAACATCACAGGACAAAGATTAAAGCTTGAAAGTCCCATAAATAGTCTTTGGCTCAACTTATGAAGCAGGGTTATTATAGTTAACTATAACTAAACCAATAAAAACATTGCTACTTGAAATAAAAAACAAATATTTTAATTCAATAATTCATAAATATATAAAATACAAGAAAAAAAAAAAGATTAAAACTATCTAAAAAAAAAAACTAATTTTCAAATTACAAATAAAATTGAAAATCTAAAAAGAAATGAGTTCTGAATATTAATAAAAGCAATACTAGTATCTCAATGATACTAAAATAACACTTATGAAAGAAGTCAAGAAATTATGCCAATACTGTCGTCTACAGAATCTTGTTACCAAAAAGTAACAAATCAATGTTTTCTATAAAAGACTTGTGGTCAATATCAACCCACATTAAATACTTTTGTCTACAATAAAATTACACTGAGGTTTGGCTCTTCGCCTAGTAATAGATACACATATAAGACATGATTCAATGACCCACAATGCTTAGGCCAACAAGACAGCAAACTGAACCCAAAATAAACCATTAGACATCCCATAAGACCACTCCAGGCCAGCCAAACTCTTTGAGGACAAGCAGCTCCCTAGCGGCATTAGTGTCGGTTCACATGAAGAGCCACTGGCCAAAGCAAAGTCTCTTGGTGTGAGCATACGGCCAGTGAGCGATTAGCCACACAGATCAGTGAGGTGTCTGAAATCCCCCTGACTCAGCAGGAGACGCGTGCAGCCCGAGGAAGTGTTATGAAGAGCTGAGGATAGAGAAAGCCGTACAGAGCTCATGCAACTCTTGCTTTTACAAGCAGATCAAATAATGTAAAGAGTGTAAATGTATTATAACGACCCATGTGCCTCAAAAGAAAGAATATGGCAGTTGTCTGACAGTTGACACATTTAGATGAATAGATGTTTGAAAGAAAAGACCAATCACAATTCAGCATCTGTATGCAAGAGTGACCAATCAAAGTCAGTATGCAAATACTGAATGGAGAAATAAGCCAATGGGAGATATTCTATTGTTAATATTTGATTTATTTTTAATAAAAGCAAATAATTAAATGAAATATCAATGAAATTACTGACAAAATGAAGTTGGAATGGAGTTTGTACATTGGACGGTTTTCAAACTAAATTCAAATTAATTGAAGGACATTGTAGAGAATAACATAATTCCAATAATTATACAATAAAATTAGTGCTGTCAATTGATTAAATCGCATCCAAAATAAATACAAGTTTTTGTTTACATAATATGTGTGTGTGTATGGTGTATATTTTGTATATATGCTTGTGTATATGTATGCATATATGCGTATGCATATATATATATATATATATATATATATATATATATATATATATATATATATAAGAAAAATATGTTACGTTTATAATTAAATGCTAAATAAATATATTCTGCTAGCGGTGCCGCAGAATCTTAGCTTTTTTCCAATTTAAACAGCATAAAGACCTATCGTACCATATAATGACTAGTATTTAAATGTGTTTTGTTTCAATGACTCCCACATACAGTAAATGGTTCAAATCAGTCTGTTGAAATGTGTCATCCAGTTGTAAAAGACAGATGCTTCATTTGAATGGGTTGTTTTCACCTCGTATTATGTCTATTGTGATGCATTCATGATAAATTCACGCTGCTATTAATGCTTCATTTGTTGTTTGCTCATCTGGTTTTAATTATATGTATGTCAGGGTGATCATACGTCCTCTTTTCCCTGGACAAAATGCGTCCGGCCGGGATTCCTAAATTGGCCAAAAAGTCCGGGATTCGGCTTTTGTCATTCATTCATTATGTGCAGTTTTCTTAATCCCGCTCCCGCCTGGTTTCGGAACAGCCTGCTCACGCAAACATTCTAATATTGCACATCATTTCCGTGCATCAGGGAGCCGCTATCAACATGCGGAGTATTTAAATCACTTTGGATGCAGCTCGTGTTGGATGCAGGGTTGCCAAATATGACATTTTTGCACGGAATTGGGATACATTTAAACAGTGGCAGCGTGTTGATTTTCTCCTGTGAGTTAAAGGTTTTAAATATTGTTTAAATTACTTTTGACTGAAATGCTTGTATTGAAACATTTTGTATTCTACCGATGATAAAACTGTGCTAATGTTAAGTTTTGTGAAGGATGACCACTGGTAGGAATCCTTTTAGCTGCGTTTATGATCATCTGCATAACGGTGACTGTAAAATATGTATTTTATGTATGGAAATAACATCGTTTGAGTTTTGATATTTGGGATATGGGCATTGCGCTACTTTGCGGGCTACTTTAACCTCCCCCACCCACCCCAATGGTCACCCTAATGTATTTATGCGTGTACGTTTAATTTAATTGGGTCGGGGTGCCGTAGAAAAAAAAAAAAAAAAACACTCCGAAGGGGTGCCATGCTTTCAAAAGCTTTGGGAACCACTGGCCTAGATAAGATGTAGAAACACCCCTTTTCAATATTTACTCAGACCGATGAGGCAAGATCCACCAGTCCTCGGCCTTCCAAAATGAACCCTCTTTTAACTGTTTGCCAAGGATTGATTTACAAGATCTGATCACGAAATATTGCAAAAACACATCAACAATGGCTTTTATAATAAGTGCCAGAGACTATAATGCAACACACCTTATTGTGAACCATAAAGATGGTCAAGGTTTAATATTACAGCTAATTTAAACCTTTGTAAACAGCATAAATGACTCACCTTTAACTTGTACAGGAAGTCCATTGGTTATCTATCACGTCTAAATACGAGAAAAATAATAAAGTTTTCCAAGCAATTCTAAAAGATGAGCAAACAACCCGTAGGCTCCTCCGCAACTTGTCGTCACATGACCGCAGCAGGAAGTGGATATGGAATGACCCAATTTCACCACGCCAGGGCTCGTTCGAACTCCAATCGCTGATTGTCTAGTCTTCCCCCAAACACACCCCACGTCCACACACCCAAAACCAGCAGTCGTGTTGGCGGGTTGATCATTAACCTATGGATCAACAGTTGCCTGCCATTAAGAGGCCAGCCAATGTCAGTTAACCAGTTAAGCTCTGAATTATACTAACTAGCAACGAGAAATGAATACCCATTAGGCTATAGTGAACTATAGTGTAGACAAAATGACTCTGGGTGATGCTGATTTCACATTTCTACACTAAAACTTACCTTTAGTTTAAAAATCTGTAGTTTGTTTGCAAACAGCATATGGATATAAAAGAGCTAATACAATTATATTCATGTAAAAATCAAAAGACACATTGACAACTACTTGAACTGCAGGCCCAAAATAGCGAAGAACTAGACTGAAGAGACTACATTTGTGTCAAAAGAGAGCTGGCTCTTTAAAGGCATAACCCTGGGAATGCTGACTCAGCGGAGTGTGGGTTTGGAGAGGATGCAATTCAAGTCACAGAAAGCTGCAGCATATCACTGCAAACAGCCGCAGGAGAAAAACAACATGTCAATTTTGCGGGTGAGAAGGTCTTTGAGTTCCCCTAGAGTTGCACGAGTGAGTTTTATAGTATCTGTCAGTGATACCGGACCATTAGAGACCTCACGGATAATTACAACGCAGCGGTTTGTTTGGGAAGTCTGCCTGGATCTTAAATGCTATTTCCTTTCAAAGTATAAAATACATACTTGTACATGTAAAAGACGAGCACAAACGTAATGAATGAGGCCACTACAATTGAGTGAAAACAAGGAAAAATGATTTATAAAAGATGACAAAGTGCACACATGACTTACATACAGTAAGAGTACTATGGTTTAATCAAGGTTTTTAGGTCATGGTACTATAGTAATATTAAAGAGGTCATATGATGCGATTCCAAGTTTTCCTTTCTCTTTGGGAGTGTTACAAGCTGTTCATGCATACATTGTAAAAAGTGATAAGTTGACTTAATTAAAAAAAATTAGGAAACCAGTTGCCTTAAAATTATTAAGTATATAATAATAAAAATAATAATTTAAGTGAATTGTCAAGTTCATTTAATTTATTTTTTTAAATATATTTCCTCATTTTTTTAAGTTAAGTCAACTTATCACTTTTTACAGTGTAGATAAGATCCCTGACGTTTCAAAGACTAAAGTCTCAAACCCAAAGAGATATTCTTTATCAAAGTTAAGACTTGACCATGCCCATCTAAAACAGCTCATTCAAACACGCACACACGTCTATGTCACTGTGTGGGGTGATTTGAAAAACACCGCCCAAATGTTTACGTAAAGAAAGGGGGCGTGATTGTTATTCCCGCTGTAGTATTGTTGCTGCCACCGGCACCATGTCGTGGAGACGCTGTTTCAATGTGAAAGCAAAACTACTTTGTTTGGGCTTCCAAAAGAGGACACAACTAGAAATCAGTGGTAGTGTATATACAACACTGTTCCAGAGGAATTCATCCCAAATATTAGCGTGTGCGCAGCGCAATTTACGGAGGACTATTTCCTGAGCCTGGCAGGAGAGTAGTCTTGCTTGCAGGCTTGCACAAAGGTCGTTTCAATAAAGTAGTGCAATTCCAACTTTGCAAGGACAGCCTGACGCTTCTGACTCACAGCCTGTAATACGTTTCAGCTACTGACAATTCAAACGCGAGTTTTGAGCAGTGTAGAGTAGTGCTTGTTGCTTCTCCGATCACAAATGCAGACATGTTAATGTTTACGACGTGTAAAAAGACAGTATAAGTCATTATAACCAGTAATTATGTCCCCACTGGATGTGACAAATGCCTCGTTTCTAATGTGTTTTGTAGTTTTAGTCTCGTCTAGCCGGGAAAGGGCATCACAATACGGTGAGGGGCGTAACATTTCCATCTCGCGCTTGAGGTATTCGGCCAATCACAACACACTGGATAGCTAGCCAATCAGAGCACGCCTCGCTTCTCAGAACTGATGAGCTTTGTAAAAGTCTACGCTAAAGGCGGGGCATAGAGGAGCAGCAATAACGTACAGTATGTTGAAAATAATGTGTTTTTTGAACCACATAAACACATGGCTTTACACCAAATACACAAAATAAGGTTCTTTTTAGCAACGTCATATGACCCCTTTAAAATATACAATAATTGTTGCCATCTGCTTAAAGTGTTAATAATTAGTGAATTATTGTGCAAATAAATTAATTTACGGTTTAAAATGTTAAATTTTGGTGTATATGCATACATATCAGTTGTTAATAATTAACTATATTAGCCAACATTTTATATACCTCTAGATCTGCAATAATTTTTTTTTTTAATTCTTAGTAATTTCCTACTGGAGAATCATGTAAACCCCACAGGAGTCATTCAATACGTTGCAAGGCAAATATATTAACACATTATTTATATATTGCATTATACACACTACAACCACATTTTTTGAATAATTTTTTTTAAGTTGCTTATGCTCACCAAGACTGCATTGTATTTGCTGACAAAACATTTAAAATAGTGTAAGAATAAAAAAATATTAATATACATTATAAAATATAGTATGATGAATAGTAACTGAAAATTTTAGGCAGCAAAAACAGTTTTTATTGTTTCTTGAACAGCAAATAAGCAAATCTGAATGATTTCTGAAGGATCATGTGACACGGAAGACTGGAGTAATGATGCTGTACATTCAGCTTTCCACAACAGGAATACATTTAAAAATATATATATTTTGTAATAGAAAAATGAAAATGAAAAAATTAAAACACAAAAATAATAATTAGAATATTATTTTTTATAAATAATACCAATCTAAATAATAATAATTTATAATATAATATTTTTTCCTGTTTTTGTTTTTTCTCTGTTTTGCTTTTCTTCTGTATTTATGATCAAATAAATGACCAAAAGACACTTTTCAAAAACACAAAAACATTTGCACAACTCTTTAAATCAATAAAGCAGTTGACTTACGTTGTGAACGACTGAAGCCACAGCATTGGTGAGTTCATCTGAAGCCACGGGGTCGCTCATGGTTGACGTCAGGACACTGCGGAGACGCTCAACAACAATCGGATCTGCACAGGCTTTAGCCTTTCTCTTTCTCACTGAGACTCAAGCAGGAGGAGTTTATAGGCAGCATAACCTGTAAACAGTTAGATATGTTAAATAATCTGTTCATTGCTAATTACAACCTTTATATTACACCAGTCAAAAAAAGTTTGCAGTGCGATTAAACAATTTGCTGTGCCATTTACGCCATAAATGGCACAAACTACGACATAACAGCCCCCCTTGTATCCAAAGACTGATAAAAAAACAGATAAAGTTGCTACTGTAGGGACACACAGATTCTTATCCGTGTGTCCCTACAGTAGCAACTTTATCTGCTGCATGAAAACAACCATAAAATATTGGATGCGATGTAACAGTAGATAAGATATGCTCAACTATCATTCTGAAGATCACAACAGTCAAGATTTGACTGAATAGCTTCACTAAAAATAATAACACCAAGTAACGTTTCATGTTAACATTAGAATTTACAATAAACAATACTTCTACAGCCTCTTAATTTCAATACTGACTAAAACTTTTAAATCAAATGTATAATTTAACATTCGTTAATGTACACTAATAACTAAAGTACGTTTTATTAATAACATTAACATATATGAATAAAGGCTGTAAAATGTACTGCTAATAGTTCATGTAAGGTAATGCATTTAATAATGAGACCTTATTGTAAAGGGTTACCAAGAAAATATACTACCTTTAATAATCACAAGTAACTCATTTTTAATAGAAAAACAACCCCTTTAACTGCTGATAACTATAGTACTTTGTGGAAGTAACCTTTGGTTTGATGCAGTAGTCGGTGCAAAAACACAATTGTTTGATTGAGTTGAGGTTTGACCTCTAACTAGAGCATTCAAGGACGTCAACACTCCTTTTTCAAGTCTTTCTTTTGTTGATTCATCTAAGAGTTTCCCATAGCTGAATTGTGGATCTAAGATCTAATATAAAAATAAATAAATAAGCTACAATACAGACAAAAAAAGGTTTAAATGTAAACAAATCTCTTGACAGCAGCATTTCTATGACAACAGTTCAGTTTAACAAAAAGCACTGTCTTTTTTTGGATTGTCAAATAAGTGCTGAGTTAAAGTGAAGAAAGGTCAGCATGTCAACGTGTTCACGTGACAAGCTTGCTCTTTTTTGTAAGCAAATGTTTGCTGCAGCAGAGAAGATCCGTTCTGCTGGAGTGGATGAGGCAGGAATGCATAGAAAAGAAGCAGAGAGACATTCTCATAAGTAACTGACATGATATCATTCTTCCTAACATCTCCTTTTGTAAGTTGTCATGAATATGGAACAAAATAAAGGCAAGTGATAAGTCTTCATTTAACGTCCCTCTCTTATAATCACTTTCCTCTTATGTAATACCTAATAGTGTTATAATAATCAAAACGGTCCTGACTCCTAAGCTCGATCAAGCTTTATTCTTTGCAAAACAAATAATATTACTGTAATTATATTATTGTTGTTATTATCATTACTATTATTATTGCATTCTCTAATAAAAAGATTTACTGCTAGTTAGTTAACGTTAGCTGTAACGTTAGATGGAGAACACTCACCTCTCTCCTGCTCTTGCTCCTGCTCCGGGATGTTTCCTTTTAAATGCTTCAGCATGCAGGTTGTACTGCCGTGAAAGGCAAGTTCCGCTTTGCATGTATTGCACACAACCGCATTTTTTGTTTGAAGTTTTGTGAAACTTCCCCACACCTTACTTGTTCGAACTCTTTTGCACTCCATCATAATTCGCGCTGTGTCCTTCTACTGGAATAGCGTTCAGGAGGGCTGCATGCACTCTAGCGCTACAGCGCCGTAGCGGTCAAATTGTGATATTGCAGGCCCTTACATTAGGTCACGTGATCAAACGATTACTCGACAACAAGAATATTTGTCGACAATTTTTTATTGTCGACGTTGTCGACAATGTCGACTAATCGTTTCGCAATAGGAGCTTTTGTGGCAAAACCTCTCAAAATATGGCTCATTTAACCTTTAGCCATCCTGACCCATTTCCTGTTGAAGAGAAACATCCTAAACAACATGATGCT
This sequence comes from Oxygymnocypris stewartii, assembly GCA_003573665.1. Taxonomy (NCBI): domain Eukaryota; kingdom Metazoa; phylum Chordata; class Actinopteri; order Cypriniformes; family Cyprinidae; genus Oxygymnocypris; species Oxygymnocypris stewartii. The sequence continues at coordinate 330,989 of QVTF01022340.1, read as the reverse complement.
CAAAGTTGAGGTCTTGCATTAAACGTGTAAAAGTTCTACCATGATCATTAGACCTCAATACGAACATCATCCCATGTGTTTCTAAAAGACTGAATATATATTACAATCAAAATTACCCTTTTTATTATGAGAAACATCTGTAACATTTCATAAAAGTAAATCAAAAATATGCTGGATATAATGCCTAATGAGCATTATCATCAAAAGATTTCTGAATGCTAAAGTAATCCAAGTGATGATAAAAGTAAACACAAAATAACTTGACCTTACCTAAAGAAGAACATGACCTACAGGAAGATCAAAACTATGGTAAAGTTGACGCAGTCCACTCTTATATGACAGGAGTGTGTTCATTTGTGGGACCTGCCCAGTTACTCAACTGAGATAACATCATTGCAACAATACCAAGTTCAAACCGCACCTTATAAACAAAAATCCTCTTATTTCATATTCATTGTGCAACAGAGTTCAACGTGGTCACACTATCTTTAAGAGTTTTCTAAATATAGAGCGTGCTATATTGTGATGTTGCAATGTCTTTTTGTAGATGTTAATTTTAGATATTTCTCTGTACAGTTACATCAATGCGTTGGAAGGTCAATAATTCCAGCAGTTGTTTCGGATCAGTTGAGTTTATCAACTGCATGATTCAACAGCTCCGTGAGAGGCACATTAATCAACATTTTGGGATACAAAGTTATACACTACATGTCCACATTTCTTAAATGTATGATACTTTGAGATATTTGGCTATTTGACAGAGAAAATGGATTCACTCAAAATGCGATTTCAAGTTCTCCGGCTCATTCAACCCCCCCCCCCCCCATGTCTACATCACGATGTGGAAATATTTGCATCAGGATGCTAAACTAACGATGCAAGAACAGAGATAAAAATTATAATTTCACAAATTGTGGAAGCTCAAGTAATCTCATTGCATATATTCTGATACCAAATATCCTAATGATCAATGAAGCACATTTGCTATTAAATGTTATAAATTAAACTTTTATGATCAGAAAATGTATCTTATTTAAATAAAACTGAAAATGAAAAACAAGCACATTTTAGGCATCGCCCGATGTAATTCAACAAAAACTGACTGTTTTCAAATGGGTATTTTAATTGGGAAATTTAAACTTAAGTTTCTTTGTGTAAAAAAGGAAGTGTTTTTAAAACAGGAAGTATCTACAATCACACAATGAAATATAAGACAATCCCTTCTATGATCTTCAGCTTGCTGTTGTGACGTTGTTGATCAAACACAACTTCCAGTGCTCAAGTTGGTTTAACCAAGTGTGCATCTGCACAATATAAACCTCTATTTATAGCGTGCAAACTTCACCTTTATGCTGAAAAACACCGTTTTCACTAAGAACATAGCTACATATTTTCTTGTTCATTAATAAAGGATTCTTGTTGTTGCTTCCATTTCCCTCTCTGTTTCCTCCAGAGGTCAACTTGGTAACCACTTCAAACAACTGTTTTTGTCTACCACATACTTGCCATATCACCTTTGGTTTTGTACACCTTGAATGTAAAGATAAAGGACTTTATCCTTTGAAACTCAAAGCATTAGCACTTGGTGGACATGGTCCAACTTGACAAGAATAAAGACAGTGGGATCAAATACAACTCATTTCTTGTCATGCAATACAAGCCACTGTACATGTAACTTGTAGATTTTGTAATCTAAGTTAAGGTTATCGTTTTAAACGGAGCTCAGGATCAAGCATTCTCTGTTGGGAAAATCATTTTGCTTTTGTGAAAGGCAAACAGGATTATTGGATTATATTCAAGTATGTCTATAAAATATAATTTCAGACAAAGGCGGCCAATAAAGATGCCATTCTGCAAATAGACATTCAAATCACAATGCGGAAACCTCACTGTAAAAATAAACAACGCTCAATGACTGAGTAGCACTGCAAATATAGAATTCCTGGTTTACTAAATGAACCAACGGCTCATCCACATGAAAGACATGTTTGGGAGTTTAAACCTCTTTCAGAAAATGTCCAAAAACTGGTTTGGATCAAGCATTATATGGTGTGGCCTAGTGATTAAAGATCTGGGCTGGAAACCGAAAGGTTGCAGGTTCAAAGCATTGATACGTGAGCTATAAACTCGGGTGTTCATGATCCAAGTTTGTAAAAAATACTATTAACAAAAATAAAACCAAAACTTGAAATGTACTTTGAATGGAAGTCTATGGGACTGTTTAATGCATTTTATGTTGTTTTTCCGAAGTATAAATGATTAACTCAAATAGTCACAAGTTCATAGCAAAAGCCAATCAGATGTTTCTAATTGTGAACCTACTTGCACTTTTGAATCTTTGTCATTTATTAAATTACAAGGAATGTTTAAAAAAAATGCTTGGACGGTTATTTTTTTAAGATGCTTTGTTGCATAAAAAAAAAAAAAAGGAACGAAATGGAAAAATGCAGACGTTTTTAGAAAAGTTGAAAAAAAAATGTACATGATGCAGCAAATTGTGGCATGATGCTTGAGCTTATTAACCTCTTAGCTGAAGAGGTTCATCTGAGTGTATGCCTAACTAGTCAACCTCACTAACAACAACAGCTGTTGCATGACTAGTCAATTAGTCGACCATTGTGAACCATCACTATTATATATACTTATATAATATAATTATATAATATAGCTAGCAGTAACTTGTGTGACTGTACCAAATATCAGTTAAGCACTAGCATCTACAAAACCATACTTACTTCGTTTTGGACAAAAATCAAGTCATTATTCATTTCAACTTATTGTTGAAATACAGCGCAGTGCTAGACATTAGAGATGCTTATTGCTGTGAGATTAGCAATGTTTAATGACTTTATCAAACTCACAAGACACACAGCCTCTAACCTCTACATACAAACACACAGACCATGTCCGTTGATCATTTGATTCATTAGATCATTAAATTCAAGAGTTGCTTGAGGGGAAAATAAAAGTACAGACTAAATGATGACTGGGTGATATCAGTGGACTTTTCACTGTTGACTCTGCAATGTCTAGTGATCCGTCATTATATGCTGACTATTTGAATTTCACTTCTAGATGCCAAGTTATAAATTAATAGTACGTTCTGTTATGTTGATACAAACACATCGCTTAGAAAAAAAAGTTAGATTAATGACAAAATAAAAACGCATTGAACATTATGTACGCTTATACCAAATTTCATAAAACTAATAAACAGTGATTTTAAAGTTACCAAACCAAATCTTTATCATTTTTAGACACTCTTGAGCGGATGATTAAATGACCATTAATTGTTAAAAAAATTAAATAATCAAATAAAATGGAAAATTATAAAAACAATTTGGAATGTTGCATCTAAATTAGAAAATTTACATAATTTAGAACAAAAAGTAATATTCATTGAAACATTTAAAAGCATACATACATTAAACATTATGTACGTATATGCAAAATTTCATTGTCACAAAAAAAGATACAATTTGTAGTTAAACTAATAAAATTACTATTACATTTTTAGACACTCTAATAAAATGTTATGTACAAATGTTTTATCCAAAACTAAATTCTGTTGTTTCAACTGAATTGGTGATTGAATAGCCACCAATTAATAAAATAGCAACTGGTAAACCATGTAAAAATAGTAAATTAAATAGCATCTGATTTGCATGTTTAAATGCATGTTTCACAAATGAAGTTAAACAATGAAAAATCCAATGAAACACTAACTTACCTCAATGTGCTCACTGCAGAGAAGCTGCCGCTGACATCTTAGTGTAAAGCCAACAGCCACTGTGTACAGAACGTCAGCGAGAGAGAGAGAGAGAGAGAGAGAGAGAGAGAGAGAGAGAGAGAGAGAGACACACACACACAGTTAGAGAGCAGAGTGAGAGCTTTTAAAGCACTGTATATCTGCAGTGTTTCCCTCACACACTCAAACACCAGCACTGATGGGTGAATCGCTTCCTCCGCTGGATTAGGTTTCCTCCCTTAGACCCCTGACGGACGGCCATGTGACCGCTGCTCAGCAGTGAGTCAGCTATGACACACACACACACACACACACACACATCTACAGTACACACTCATTCACCTCATACCCATCTGTATTTTAAATGACTAATAAAGACATTTTTACAGTAAATGTGTAATGTGAGGAAACGTTAACCATGACAAGGACACCTGTAAGACATCATTCTATCCTTACATCACCTTATGATGGACGAAGTAAACAGCACCGACAGCATAAACAAAAAAAAGATTCTTAAAAACCAATTACAGGAGCTTCATTTATTTACCAGTGACTTAACAGGCTTTTTGATATTCTTGTGTAACACTTACTAAAGTTGTTAAATTGTTTGTTTACTTGAGTGAGGATTTTTTTTAAATGTCTGTCTAATAACTAATATATAGAAACAAATTTGTATACATTTATTTGTTTCTGCTTTGACAAAAATTAATAATAAAAAATTATAGAATATTTATTAATTACATCATTATGCATGATGATAAATAATTTAATAATAATAATAATAATAATAATAAGATAAAATAATACAAGTATTACAATAATTATTATTGTTACTAATATAATTGAAGAATTATGACTAGTAATGTAATAATCATTATTATTATGATGATATTATCAATTTTGTTGTTGGCATTAATATTAAAAATAGTTATTAATGTGAAAATATAACTGACAACCGAAAACTGATTTGTATTTATTGTTTTATTTCTGCTTTTGACAATAACTTAATCATTACAAAAAAAAAAAAAAAGCATTATTATTACTCGTGATATTGATAAATAGAAATAATAATAAGATCAAATAATTTATATTATTATTATTATTGTAAACTTGCTTTTTTATTTTAATAATGCAGTACACCCTAACAATACACCCAAAAAAGATTATATAAGAAAATTATTAACTTTAGAGCTTAATATCGGTGGATACATGGGCACATGTGCACAAAACATCTAAAACCTGAAACTCAAGCACAGTTTGAAGTTGCAAGTATTTGTTTGAACCAACAACCAAGTGTGTGTAAAATGCACGTGTGTGTGTGTGTGTGTGTGTAGCAGCATGATTATGTGTCAGTGGGAGTCACATGGTCTTGGATCAGCCTAAAAGACCAGCCGCATAGAATTATAAATTTAGTCTGCTTCAAAGCTTGGGGTTTTCCTAAATCTCAAAAAAGCTTCAGGAACGGAGGCACTTGGACGGCTCAGTGACCTCTTTGAGTGTATGGTTTAAGGCCAAGATGTCGATGCCTTTCGGCACAATGTTATAGTGGTACCACAGGGTTTTATGCACAAGACCAAACAAAACCAGACTAAACGAGAATTTCACAATGATTCCGGTGAATACCGCTCCTAAAGTGTCAAGACTGTGTCATTATAAAAGTTAGTTAACGTCATTATCCAGATTGTCATACCATCAGCATGACAAACAGAGCGGTCTCCATTCACAACATTAGTGCTGTGACTCCCACGGCACAGGGTCATTTCAGATGTCCAGGAATCTCAACTATCAGTTCATGAGCGAGTACGGAAACGTCTTGACTAATATTATACCCCTACTAAAATACCCCTACTGATCCATTATAGTGACTTAATAGTACTCAACATACAAATAAAAATAGGGATGCACAGAAATTACAATTCTGGCTGATAATTATGTTCACGTTATGGCCATGAACCAAAAAAATGGCCAAAACATTATTTTCATTAAAGCTGCAGTCCATAAATTATTTTGTGTTCAAAATTTACTAAATGAATAATAAACAAGTACATCATGAGATTTTAGCTTATCCTGAATCACTACTGTACACCTATAATATGCGTTTATATTCGGACTATTTTAGAAGGCACCGCTGCGGAGTAGCCCAGTACCTGCATGATTTGACATAGACATAAACAGAGAGAAGTAGCTCCGGCTACAATGTTCTTACGCAAGATGCATGCAGTAGGGATGCATCGATCCGATACTGGCATTTTCTGCCGGATCAGTTATCGGACTGATCCAAATCCGATATTGTGTGTATACTACGTGTTATTGTTAAGCCCACGAAAGGCACAAAAACATTATAATGCACCATAAAGTTTTTGTGCACTATATTTTAAGTGTTCTGAAGCCGTTCCATAGTTTAATGTGAAGTATATGAATATTTAAATCAAGTTAAAGTAAACTTGTCCCTGCTGCGGCTGTGTGACATCCTCCATTCAGCGTTCAAACTGTGCGTCGCATTCGCTTACTTTTTTGTTCTGTTCTATCTATCATATGTTGCTGCCATCATTACTATGCATTTAAAAGAAATGTGTTTTAATTATATATATATATATATATATATATAGTATAGAAATTCTACATTGATAAACCCGTTTATTAACCGCTAGAGCGCCAAAAAGTTATGGACAGCAGCTTTAAAAAAAAAAAAAAAAAAAAAATATGAATATATATTTTAAAATAACATTTAGCACTTTTGTTTAGTTTAAGTATTAAAATATATATATATAAAAAATAAACAAAATCTAATAAATACTAAATAAGCATATTTTTTAAAAGGTGATACAAATGACAGCTATATATATATATATTAGACGAAGGAAGGAAAGAAGGAAGAAAAAGAATCGGACAGCAACAGAGTAAAGCTTCATTGTGCATCAAATAACAGAACTGAGAATTGTGTAGACACATAAATGGCAGGGGAAGCCTGATCTCAGAAGGACCAGCTGATGGACATTACATACAAAAACAGCAATCTGATTGGCTGGCTGCTACATACTTTCCAGGACTCGGGGCGCACGGGATTTTATTAGGCCACAGAGAGTCTTGTTTACAAGTTCCCAGGCCGCTACAATTAGCACCTCTGAGGAAGAACTAATGAATGGATGTGTCAAAGTTTGTGAGGTGTGTAACATGACATCTGTAAAAGATAATGATGAATGAGACAACACAAAAACAAAGCATGTGATTTAATATTTCAATCACATGCATCAGATACTCAAGATGAAGGAAACACACTGGATCATTTTGTACACCTGAGTTTCAATTAGATGCTGACCAGTCATTAGATGAGTTCTTTGGCTTTTCAGTCGTCTTGACTTGCATGTCTGCATCGCACTGGTTATGCAATTTCCTGACAAAACAAAAGATTTGACAAATCTATCTTACATTTGACACATTTAAAGATCTGGTAGTAAAAACAAACCCACAATTCAGCAACAAAATGAGTAAAAACCTGCTGAAAACAGCACATCCTTCACGGTCTTCCTGTCACATTAACTTTTCATTGTCAGCAAACTGCTCTGGTCATGATAAACAGGGAAGTCCGTTTAAGCAAACGCAGACGAGTGTCAAAACATTGCAAACGAAGAAGAGCTATTGCATATACGCTCACTGGCATGCGTCACAGAGGCGACAACATCTAAATCCACAAATAATGGAAGAATATTAGTGTATTTCTCAGTGGCTATTCAAAACTGCAAACAAATCCAGTGAATTCACGCTCACAGTGGACTGTCCAATGCCACAGCCATGGTTCGCAGTTCTCCGTAACCAGATTTCACAGCAGCCTGGTACTTGGCTAGACTCGACTTTGGCACAACAGTGTAAAGTTCTACATTGGAAATAAGTAACATCTCCATAGCCACAAACTGATAAACCACTAACACTGGGAACGGGACTTAAAAAAAACTTAATTGCAAAATATGCTTTATTGCTTCCAGAAACAAAGAGATTATGGAAAACGCATGAATTCGTTTGGGTTTCGCTACTTGAGAAAGGCTAGAAACAGATGCACGCTCAATGTAGTAACAACAAACAACGGCTCGATGCAACCGTTTTGGCACACACACTTGGTAAACTTTCAACAGACTTTGCAGCGCAGTGAATCGTGACCCAGCTGTAATCAAAACACTGCCGCCACAAGCCTCGCGAACGCACCATCTGGGTGAACTTATGAGAGTAACGAACTTCTGTAAGTAGTTACGCTTCCTAAGTTGTTTCCTGAGGGCTCAGTTTTCAATTGAGTGGAACATGAGATCTAAATTAAACAAAGCACTGGTGGTGTAACGCCTCACAATTAGCCTTATCATTTAAAAGACACCTGATACACCCTCAATTCATTCCCAGGATACATAGGAAAAATATTATGCACTAGTGACTGATATATCAGTGGATATTTAGTGATTCTAAAGCTAATAATTGCTACTTGGTCAATGAACAGAGCATTAGTTGAAATAAAACATTTAAAAAAGCATTTTATTTCAGCCACCATGGCAACATTTATAATTTTCATTTAAATAAATGCATTTATAAAAAATTGTGGGGGGGGGGGTGGGCACACACACATTTTCTAAAACTTTAATAGGAAGCAAAATAAAAATAAAAACAAAAGTAAAATCTAATCATATCAATGATACTAAAATAACACTGGCAAACGTTTATAATGAATTTTAAGAAAATATTAAATAGGCCTAATACACTCAGTTTTCATTAACCCTGTTATCAATTGAAGATAACGAGAGAAAAAACATTTAGATGTTTTAAAAAACAGGGAGTGATAGTACAATATAAAAAGTACAGTACAACTAGTTCTTATGAAGCCATCTGCAATGCTTTGGGACTGAAATTCACAAAATAATTTGATATCAATAGAAGTAGCAATGTCAGCTGTGTGAACAAATTATTTTTATTTATTTATTTTTGACTATGTAACCTGGTTGATCCAGTTCACAGAATCAAACGGAGTGATTTGTTCATGAATCTGGTTGAACTCAAAGTGGTTGCAGCAGTTAAACGCTTGCTGGAAAGAAAATGTTCAGTGAAAATTGGCTAATATTTGCACCTGTTCATCAAAAAATACATATAGGCTTCAAAAGACCTGAAACATTGATTCATGTGAACTATTTTAATGAATCTTTCATGTCATTGTTGAAGCTTGAAGGCTTCAGTCCGGTTCATTGTAATTTCATGGAAATCAGATATCACATGCTCTCTTTTGTGTTTCATGGAGGGCAAGTAAATGACCAAATTTACATTTTAGGCGACCTATTCCACTGCAGTTTAACTGATTTGCATTTTTTCTATTCTACATGATTTTACAGCTTCATATAACAAAGGCAAAATGCAAGATGCAAGTGTTGCACTACAAAAAAACGATTCTGATTCTGTGCATGAGAGAAACGACAGGTGAAACTCAAACTAAGCTTATTTAATTATCACTTCAAGACTAAACAGCCCTGGGACAGCTGTTCAAAGGTGTTTTTCCCTGCACACCGGTCAGCGAGGGTTTCGCAGACTCAGGTTACGAACACACAAAAGCTCCGTCTGAGTTCTCACACTCTTTCTGTTTAACTTGGAGCGGACAATCACGTCTTTGTAATATGACAGCAGTGAACAAACCCAACAAAGCAAGCCCTGACCAGAGGAACACTGTCATTCATACCTTGAGTCGCACCAAAACAAACAATCACAATGAAATATCGACCCGGCTCACGACAACGTGAATACAGTAACTCATATCCTGGGAAATACAGCACTGTATAAACCACACAGGAGCCCCTGATCAAGTGTTGGGTCACGCTACCCAAGGCAGACCTATTCGCAAAATAGCCGTGTCAGATTTGTAATATCGTGGTCTACGTGAGAACAACAGCTTAATGTTTTTCAGCTGATTAGCGTCACCAGCTGGGCAGACAATTATGAAAGCACAACGCAAGAATTTTGAAAATAACCTTAACCCCGTAGGGAAATAGTAGGAGCCTGCGATATTTGTATTTTTTTCCAGGAGGGCAAAAGAAACTAGCTTACAGTTGATCTGCACTGGAATGCAAGCAGGAATAAAGCTTATTTTATTATATCATTGCTAGGTTTTTTAGTTTGTAAAACCAATCGGCAGGAGGTAAATCTGATGAAAACGGTCTCATAAGAAAAATCTAACTGATTTAATAAATAACTGCATCTTTTGCTAATAATGTCAACCTGTTTAAAAAAACATGAATTATATACATAAGCAGCTCAAAAACTAACAAATGGCATTCTATCTTCACTGTATCATTAAAGGGTGTTGAGACATCAGTCATGCTCTGGTAGCACAGATAGAGAAAGAACTACGAAGATAAAACTTTCTTCGCTGTAATCTCCACAGATTTATTAGCTGGCCTCTGGCATTATGCCGTAATAACCACACTACAAAAGCAAAAGCAAAGTTGCCAATGTAAAGCTTGCAAGTATTGGTTGCACCAAGTCTGACTCCTTGATGGCGTTCCAACACTGATCTGACCTAAATCCAGCTGACCTCTGGAAGCAAGCGCACACCAACCACAACAGCTTAAAGATTCGAGGTTTATAAACAAATGATCGATGATGATTCGTCTGACATGACCAAAAAAAACAAAAAGACAGAAAATTAGGTGCAATTGATACGAATTCTCCAAGCCATTTTTGTGATAATTTAACCAAAGGAAAAAAATTCTTAAAATGTACAGTATAAACTTTCATTTAATATAGTTTATTATTAATAATGTCATTTGTGTTCATGTTTTAATGTCATTTTGTGTTCATGTCATTTTGTGTTCATGTTTTAGATGTATATAAAATAGCTAGATAGATAAGACAGATCCCACCTCTTGTGTTCGTGCGTGTTCAATGTTTGCGAAACAGTCTGAATTAGCAATATAATGGTGTTAATTGGAAAACTAATTTAAAAAAGTAAGTAAACAACTCTCACACACTTGGATATGACCACTTTATCATGTCAAATCAAAATGGCTTGAAAACATGATCTGTGGGAGTTTGTGAATTTAAAAGTACATCTCAGTGTCTGTGACCAATATTTCCCGAGCTTTGATGATCTGAAAACAGTTCAAAGTTAAAGAATAGCTGAACGTACGTTCACAAATAAAATATATAGTTTAAATTGTTACTGCCTTGAGTTATTATTTTGGAATAAATGTAAAATGCGTAAAAACACTAACTTGATGAGATTCATACTTGGCTTTAATAAACAGAACATTGATTACATTGTTAATGTAAAAATATAAAACAGAATTGAATGATTTTTCTCTCTCTCTGATTTAACCATGAAAATGTGACCGGGAAATGAATTGACATTTGATAAAAATAAAAACTGCAAGGACTTTGAACTTTCACTTCAGAACACCGCAGCGAGACATATAAACGACTCCTATTCACATTTGATTAGTAAAAAGGGTGAAAAAAATATAAGCAAAATTCTACCTTTCCAGTATTAAATCTCCTATAATACAGTTCAATAATAATAATACACATTGTATATATACAGTATTTTAAACTATTAAATTAGCAATTATATATGTGTGTTTATAAAGAGGAAATATAAAATTATACAAATATGTACATATAAAATGAAATGACAAAAGTAAAACAGATTCGATAGATAGATAGATAGATAGATAGATAGATAGATAGATAGATAGATAGATAGATAGACTTATGTCCTACAGAGAAATATCGATTTAACATTTCCAGACTATATATAAACGGTGTCTGTATTCAACAACTATATATATAAACGATGTCTCTGGCAGACTTGCTGCTTTAGTTCCTTTTCTCAGCGCTGAGTATTTTCCCCGTGGATGTCACGTGGCAGTGGGTTTTCTGATTATGTCTGTGCACTCACGTCTGACAGCGGTCCAGAGACCACGACTCACACAAACGAGCAGACGAGACACAAGCAGACGGCTTCATCACTACAGAACGCCGTTTTCTCAGCCCATGTTCATTTAAGATTTCCCGGTTTAGAGTTATTTTACCAGAGAGCTTAGCGCGAGCTAACTTGACCGATTACCCACATGCCGACGCGCTTGAAACCCAGTTAGAAAATCACTTTTTATGCTCCAGGACACTTTATACGTGGCCGATATGAGCAGAATCTCTGATGTTGCTCAAAGTTTGCTCGTATCTGAGTGTTTAAAACACTAAACATGCCTGAAATGTGTCCTACCTCAGCCGATCTCCCCTCCTCACTGATGATGAGCCACATCTGACGCGCGCGCGCGTGCGTGTCATACTCGTGTCCACTGGGATACTCCTTCCCTTTTCAGGGAAAAAAACAGGCTTTAATTTACACCGTATGCATGAATACGCACGTCAAAAGAGATACACGTATCAAAATGCATGAATCTAACCCAATTTTGAAAAATTCCCTAAAGCTAACCTTTTTATTTTACTTTTGCAACCTTAAATTTGGTATATTACTAAAACGATAAAAGCGCACTGACAAGATTTAATAGCAAGAAGCATGATGCTTAAAAATGACTGATTTTGAAATAAATGCATGTCGGTTAAACAAACTAACAGGACAGAACTATAACAATTAGTTTATTGTAAGATAGCACATCCCACGCATTCGGTAGACGTTATATACAAACACCTATGAACTATAAACACCTTACTTTAATCACTAACTCAAATTGTAGTGTAAAACTGTAATGGTTGCAAACCTCACAAGAAATGGATAGAAAATTAAATGGCTCATATAAAATTAAGTTTGACTTCCTAGGTCCTAGGAAAGCACCTCTTTCACTAACCATGTGTTGGAGAAGAGAAAAAAAACTTATTTTATTAATATATTTTACTCATTTTAGTTGCATGCCTTTTGTTCCAAACATGACCTTATTGAACAAATATGACACCTGCCGGCCAATAACACTTATTGCATCCCGAACATAAAACAAAACCCACAGCAACAGAACTTAGATGATTTTATAGACAAACTATAATTGTGTTTCGTTAAGTGACCGTCTGAAATGAACGCTTTAGTAATGTTTATGAACTCCACTGGGTAGAGACGGACCTGCTCCTTTAAATATATCCAGACGAGCTGTGATTGACAGTTCTAAAGGGGCGTGTCCAGCTGTCAGTCATCCAATCAGCATCAAGCAAACAGTCCGGACGGAAGAGCACCCGTGACGTAAGCGATCACCATTCTACTGTGCGGACAATCAATAAACATCTTCTGCAAAGTGACAACAAACCCATATATCCAGTATTTTTGAGGATATTAAATACAGTTATGGACTCCACAGCGGTAAGCGATTATGGTTCATCAGAATTTTGAGAGAATCAGAAAGCTTATTGCATTGCTATATATTAGCTTGCCGACATTTATAAAACATGATAAACTGACAAGTGCATTACGTTTCTATAGTTCAGAATAATGCACAACCTTGTATTATTGCCTCGTGAAGCTTTTAGTTATACAGTCATTGTTATTGTAACTCTTTAAGATTACAAAGAAATGTACAGTAGGCCTAAGTCAGAAGGAAAGCCCCTTGATATCTTCATTGCACACAATGAGTGATTTTACATGCATGCATGTTCATTGCGGTGTCAAATATATATAGAATGATATCAGATGCAATCGAATAATATAAATGATTCACCTTTTTAAGTGTTTTGAGTGTTCTTCAGACCGTTCAAACTGAATTAACATGGCCTACTTGCAGTGGCCAACATGGTTATATTGAAATAAAAATAGTAAGGAATAATATAATAAGGAAATGAGTCATACGTAAATGTGAACTAATGCATGCTCTTGTAGCCCTTCCCTTCTTGCAGCTTTTGTAACTTCATAAGGATAGGAAAGTCATCAAATCTTTGAAGTAACACACATGGAAGTACAATGAATCGTACGAAGAGTAATATTTATATTAAATATTAAGTAATAATAAATAAGAAGTTTATCTAAAAAAAATTGAATATCGTGAAAAAGTTATCTTTTTTGTAACTTTTTTCAAAAAGTGAAACTTTCATGTATTTTTAGATTCATTACATGTAAAGTAAAACATTTCAAAAGTGTTTTTGTTTTAATTTTGATGATTAGAGCTTACAGCTCGTGAAAGTCAAAAATCCAGTATCTCAAAATATTAGAATATCTAAATTTGTGTTTCAATAAATGACCATCCATACAGTATAAATTGTGGGTATCTCTTGTTCTTTGAAAGCGCAATAATGGGGAAGAATGCTGAGTTGGCAATGGTCCAGAAGACGAACATTGACGCCCTCCACAACGAGGGAAAGTCACAGAGGGTCATTACTGAAAGGGGTGACTGTTCAAGGAGTGCTGTATCAAAGCATATTAAATGCAAAGTTGACTGGAAGGAAGAATTTGTGTAGGAAAAGGTGCACACGCAACCAGTATGACCGCAAGCTTGAGAATACTGTCAAGTGCAGCTGATTCAAACACTTGGGAGAGCTTCACAAGGAGTGAACTGAAGCTGGAGTCAGTGCATCAAGAGTCACCACGCTCCGACATCTTCAGGAAAAGGGCTACCAATCCACTTCTGAGCCAGAGACAACGTCAGAAGCGTCTTACCTGGACTGTGGAGAAAAAGAACTGTTGCTCAGTGGTCCAAAGTCAATAGCGCCTCAGCAGTGCCATTGGCTGATCGCTTCCATGCCACACCTCACTGATGCTGGAGATTGTGCTAAAGGAGCCCTGACCAAGTATCGAGTGCATAAATGAACATACTTTAAAGAACTTGAACTTTTCTGTTTTGCAAATCCTTTTTTTGATTGATCGTAGGAAATATTATAATATTTTGAGATACTGATTTTTTGACTTTCACGAGCTGTAAGCTCTAATCATCAAAATTAAAACAAAAAACTTTTGAAATGTTTTATTTTACATGTAAGTAATCCAAAATATATTACATTTTAACTTTTTGAAATAAGTTACCAAAAAAATGCAAAAAGAATGCACCTGTGTGTGTGTGTGTATATTTATTATATATATATATATATATATATATATATATATATATATGTATACATGTTTAATACATTTATACAAAAAAAATATATAATAATACATTTAAATAATCAATGATATAAAAATTATAACTATATACACTCACTGGGCACTTTATTAGGTACACATTGCTAGTACCGGGTTGGACCCCTTTTGTCTTCAGAACTGCCTTAATTCATCGTGGCATAGATTCAACAAGGTGTTGGAAACATTCTTCAGAGATTTTGGTCTATATTGACATGATAGTATCACACAGTTTCTGCAGATTTGTTGGCTGCACATCCATGATGTGAATCTCTCGTTCCTCCACATCCCAAAGCTGCTCTATTGGATTGAGATCTGGTGACTGTGGAGGCCATTTGAGTAAAGTGAACTCATTGTCATGTTCAAGAAACCAGTCTGAGATGATGTGAGCTTTGTAACATGGTGCATTATCCTGCTGGAAGTATTCATCAGAAGATGGGTACACTGTAGTCATAAAGGGATGGACATGGTCAGCAACAATATTCAGGTCGGCTGTGGCGTTTAAACAATGCTCAATTGGTACTAAGTGCCCAAATTGTGCCAAGAAAATATCCCCCACACCATTACACCACCACCACCAGCCTGAACCGTTGAGACAAGGCAGGATGGATCCATGCTTCCAAGTTCTTTACGCCAAATTCTAACCCTACCATCTGAATATAGCAGCAGAAATAGAGACTCATCAGACCAGGCAACGTTTTTACAATCTTCTATTGTCCAATTTTGGTGAGCTTGTGTGAATTGTAGCCATTGCTTCCTGTTCTTAGCTGACAGGAGCGGAACCCAGTGTGGTCTTCTGCTTCTGTAGTCCATCTGCTTCAGGGTTCGATGTGTTGTGTGTTCAGAGATGGTATTCTGCATACCTTAGTTGTAATGAGTGATTATTTGAGTTACTGTTGCTTTCTATAATCTCTAACCAGTCTACCCATTCTCCTCTGACCTCTGACATAAACGAGGCATTTTCATCCACACAACTGCCGCTCACTGGATATTTTCTCTTTTTCGGACCATTCTCTGTAAACTCTAGAGATGGTTGTGTGTGAAAATCCCAGTAGATCAGCAGTTTTTGAAATACTCAGATCAGGCCGTCTGGCACCAACAACCATACCACGTTCAAAGTCACTTAAATCCCCTTTCTTCCCCGTTCTGATGCTCGGTTTGAACTTCAGCAAGTCGTCTTCACCACATCTAGATGCCGAAATGCATTGAGTTGCTGCCATGTGATTGGCTGATTAGCAATTTGTGTTACCAAGCAATTGAACTGGTGTGCCTAATAAAGTGACCGGTGAGTGTTTATGTGTATGTGTGTGTATATATATATATATATATATATTATATATATATTATTATTATTATTATACCATTTAAATACATATTTAGTTGTCTATTCATTAAATAACTTAAATGGAAATATGGGAATATCATCACCAAAAATGTGAAATCAAATGATCTTATTGAAGCAAAGTCTCCTTCCTCTGGACTCAATTTGTGTTTGTCTACAAAGCAAATTTAAAGCATTTAAGCAACGAGCTTTAAGAGGTTTTTAAGATGATGAGAAACTAATTGAAGTGTGTCAAAACCTTTGAGTAGTACATGAGGTACTAAATGTTTTGGTATGTCTAAGAATACCTCTTCATTGGAGCTCAGATTGTTGTGGTGTTTTCTAGACCATAGGGGGGTTCATCAGCACCCTCACTGAGATGGGCTTCAGTGAAGATCAGATACAGGCGGCGATGCAGGCCGGATTCTTCACTGTACCAGATGCGGCTGAATGGTAAATGTTTTTATGGATGAAAATAATAAAATCAGCTTTATCAATTATTCTTGACTTTTCCCTAGAGAAACAAGTGTGACCAGTTATGAAAAGCGTAGGCTAGTCATAGACCTGTCTGATTAAATACAATGGCTTTAGGGAATATTGAAAGTGTTATTATACAGCATTGTGTTTGATTATTAAGCACTAGCCCTCTCATTTATTCTCACATTTGCTATGAAGGCTTTTGCAGGGTGGAAGTCCACGGCATAAACTAGTCAAGCAGCCGGCAGGTCCTTTAGAGACGGCGTTTTCTGCGTTCAACCCTCCCAAAGATGCTCTCAGCACTAACAACAACTCACAGTCTGAAGCAACAGGTACAAACAGCACAGTGTGTTCATTTACTCATTTGAATGACACAGACTTCTTTCACAAGAGCGTTAACATTCTTCTGGGAAGGAGATTTACTTTAAAAATAAACTAGCATGTGACTCACAGGTCATGTGATTGTGTGCTTAGTGTGCTGCAGATCATTAGAAGGATGTTCATACTGGAAACTAAAGTGTTATGAAATACAGAAGAATTTTCTGCTTTTAGGTCCTTCATTGGTCTTGGCACCTCCTTCTGAGAACGCTCCCACGGCAAAAGAGCATCCACCCCTGGAAACACGGATCAAGCAGGATAAGAGTAATTTCCAGGAGCAGCAGAGGCAGCGCGTGGCTCAAGAGGCGCGGGCAGAAAGGAAACACAAGAAACAGGTGAATCAGTGAAAGGGTTCGTGTTCTTATGATAAAGCTCCATAAGCAAGAGTTGTTCACTCAAAAAATTAATCTATTAATAATTCAATATTTGGGTAAGATGGTAGAGGGGGGGGGGAGGGGGGGGGGGCGAGGAAAAGACAGGAGGGCGAGAAGAGAGAGAAGAAAAAAGAAGGAAAACAGAAGGAAGGAACAGGACAGCGAGCGCAGCGCCGCGCGAAAGCGCGCGCAGCGCAAGAGCGCGAGCACGCAACGCGCCCGCGCGCGCGCACGCGCGCGCGCCCGCGCGCGAGCGCGCGCCGCCGCGCGAGGCGAGCACGCGCGCAACGGACGCGAGCCGCGCGCGCACGCACGCGCGCGAGCGCGCGCACGCGCGCACGCGCTCGCGCCGCCGCGCCCACGCGCGCCGCCCGAGCGCGCCCGCGCGCGCCACGAGCGCGCCGCCCGCGCGCGCGCCGCACGAGCGAGCGCCGCGCGCGCGCTCACGGCACGCGCGCCGCGCGCGCGCACTGCGGCGCGCGCACAGCCGCGCACGCGCCCGTCCTCGCGCGCTCGTCGCCGCGCGAGAGCACACGCGCACGCTCTCTATCTCTCTCTCTCTATATATATATATATATATATATATATATATATATATACATATACAATTTGTATTAGTTTATTTTTACAAAATTAAATATTTTATGTATTGATATTTAAGTTAATTTGTTAATTTATTTTAGGTTTAGTTCCATTTAGTTTTTAGTTTTTTATTTAGTTTATATATATATATATATATAATTTATTTGTATTTATTAATTTCTGATTAGTGTACGTTTTTCATCTAATATTTAGATTTTATTCTCAGCTTTACCTGAATTAACAAAAATGATTTCAAAAGTTTTAGTTGTATAATGATGAAAGTAAATAATTACATATTACTCTTTGTTGCTTAATATTTATTTTATAGTAATTTAATTACTATATTTAACTATATTTAGTTACATTTTATTTATTTTTGTTTATTTAGATTTGTATTTATTTAATATTTTCTTATTTTAGTATTTATTATAAGTTTGTCATCTTCATATATATATGTATATATAGATATATAATTGTCAAATATCATTAATAATTTATATATATATGAAGATAACAAACTTGTAATAATAATAAAATATCTCTATATATATATATATATATATATATATATATAAAAATATTTTTTTAATAGCTGAAAAAGAAAAAACTAAACATGATATGTATATATTTTAATATTTATAAACATAATTATTATAATATTTAATATTATGCAATGTGAAAACAACCTCAAACTATCAGAAAGATGTTTTCACCCTCTTTTTGGTGTAATCTGTGTTTTTGCTCCATCAGCAGTCACCGTTACATACTCCTCAAGATCATTTGTGGTTTTCAGTGGATTAACGGTTTGTCCTTTGATCAGGAGCGTGAGTTGGTATTGAAGAGGATAGCAGAGGACCGGCGCAGTCAGCAGGAGAAGGTCCAAACCGAAGCCTCGGCCGAGATCTCTCCATCCAGTGGACAGGGCCAGAGACTGGGCGGACGTGTGGAGACCAGCGCGGACAACCAATGCATCCTCATGGTGCGAGATCACATCTGTTTCTCCTCTGCTTTCTAACAACTGCTCTTGGCATTATTTCTCATGAAGTTGTTTCACCTATTTGTTTTGTTTGTGTCATAGATTCGTCTTCCCTCTGGGGAATCGATGCGTGAACGTTTTCCTGCAGACACTCTATTAAGTCACGTCGTCCAATACATTGCAGGCCGCCACCCTTCGTTACCCGCTTTCTCCCTCCTGCAAGGGTTTCCTCGAAAGCGTTTTGGGGAAGCTGAGCTAACCTGTTCCCTCTGGTCTCTGGGACTGACTCCCAATGCTGCTCTTTGCATACAGACCACGCCCCCCGAGACGCCTCAGGACCCGCCCAGTCCAGCATCCCAATTGGCTGTTGTAGGGCAGGCAGAGGCGGAGCCACAAGAAGAGCCAGTGGGGCCACCAAATGAGCAGCCCCAGGGGGAGGCAGGGGCTTTAGAGGAACTGGAGATGCCTCCACCTCTGCCCCATCAGCTGTGGGAGGAAGCAGTGGGGTATGCTGGGATTCCTGGGGTCGGACATCCGCTGTCAGGACCCTCTCATTACTGGGGTAAGACTTGCTTTACTGGGGTAAGAGTGCACCACACAATTATTTTAGTATTATTTCTATACTCATTTTCTAGGTATTAATATTTTGAATATAATATACATTTTTTTGTTTCAGTTATAATGTATTTTTATGCCAGATTTCGTTCCATTATTTTAATATTTCATCTAATATTTTTTTATTTGTTTTGTTTTCAGCTTAACCTGAATTAACACAAATGTTTTCAATGGTTTTAGTTAACCATTACCCTGCTCTTCACAAACTTCACTTCAATGGAATTGATATTTTCTTGTGACAGGACGAGGCCATAAACTGGTGCAAGGCGATGCAGAAAACGAAGAACATTTGGAAAACGAGGAGCATCCAGAAGAAGAAGTTTTACCTCCATTTAATCTCAACGGTAAATAACGTTTTACTTTCACTCTGCATTTTGACAGGGTGTTGTTATGTGGTTGCTATTGTTTGCCAGGAAAAAATATGACTGATTGCCTAGAAATATTACATGTTTTTGAGGTACCATTCGTGTTTTTAGCACAAACATTGTGAGATGAGTTGAGTGCTTAAGCTTAATATTTGAAGTTTAGAATTTAAGTATGAACATCAATAATAGTGACGCTTGCATTAGTTAGCACCATTAATATTGAATAAAATATATGTGAAATGTCATTTCTCAATAATTAAACCATCACGATTAGCACAATTATGAGAATTGGCTTGACTCCAATCATCTCTGATCAAAGATAAAACAAGCACTTCTCGCCACGGTCAAAGGGAGTTCCTGATGAGACTGTAAACAGAAGATGTTGATATCTGCTAGTCTGGAACGGACTAATAAGCCATATACACTGCTTTTGGACTCCACTGAATCAGAAAAGGCCATGATCACATAAAGGAGGACCGGAATGGTAATGAAAAGACAGCGTGCCAACATTTCTTCAAGGACTCTAATCACAGACAATCCTTCAAAACATTCAAGAACTGCAGCTTCTCGCCGAAGGTCACTGTTCATACTTGACAAAAAAAATAGATTAGATATTGTTTTAATCATATAGACTTTAAAGCTAACATTAAGGAAATGTTTTGTGTTCTCTGAGATGTAACGTAGATTATTGATCGTAAACACTCACAGAATTGCTGCCTTTGGACTGCTGTGCTCAGGTTGGTCTGAATCACAGATTCAGTGTGAGAAACTCAGGGAAGTCCATATTGGGTAAGAGGTTAATGAACTTACTTGTCCTAGTTTAGATCCGGTTATAAGTAAAAACACATTCACCTCTTTCAAATGATAAATCTGGCAACTAGCTAGCTTGTGTGCTTGAACGGCGTCTGCTCTACATCGGCTCTTTTCACTGAAGTTTAACTTTGAGACACGAGATTTGAGACACGCTGGGAGAGAAAGCACCTGAAGGCTTTGGTCAACATTTTAAGATGCTGTGAAGACGATCATATGTTAGTTTGCACACCAGAGACACACAGGAATTAACTGCAGCTGGATTGGTTTAGCAGGCGGGCCTGTGAACATGCTAATATATGGTAATTAGCCTAATATGCAGTTAGTTCCAGTGCAACTGTTTTGATATTGAGGCTGTGTAATTGAATGCTTGGTTAATTTGGGAGTAGCAAGGAGCAATTTAAGTGTAATTTGTTTGCTTGATGTGCTTATGGACCGTACAAGTAAAGCATTGTAAATTGCTATTTAAAATGTCTTATTTATTTAAGATACATACCTTCAGTCATGAAAAACCAGCAAACAATATCAGCAAAATTTCTTTTTGAAATGTATTTTTTTATTTTTTGCCGTCTTGAAAAGTGATATAACGCACAATACATAGAATGTAATTTATTCCTGTGATGCTAAGCTCAATTTTACTCCAGTCTTCAGTGTCACATGATCCTTCAGAAACCATTCTTATTTATTGATTTGGTGTGCAAGAAACATTCCATATTATTATCAATGTTAAAAATTGCTTAATCAATTTGTGGATACATTTTTTTCAGGATTATTTGATTCTTGACCGCATTTATTTAATATATAGTAACAGTTTTATAAGCCTTCACTGTCACTTTGGATCAATTTAATGTGTCCTGAGTTTGACTGAATAAAAGTATTCATTTCTTAAATTAAAAGGAGTATACAAAATAGAGCACAGCTATATATGTACTTTATATCTAATATATTAATATCTTGAATATTCATATGTCTGTTAGAAACTTCTCTGTTTGGGTCCAGTCTCCATAAAAAGGATTTTCAAAAACCAGTAATGTTAAATGACTGGTAAAGTCATTAAAATTAATTTTAAGGTGCAAATGTATAAAAAAAATCTAATAAATGTATGAAAATCCGAATCCTCTATACAGTTGATACATGTTCTTCTCTCTCTCACTCTGACAGAACCGCCACAGTTACCCTTCTTCCTGGAGAACAGGGCAAGAGCGGGACAGGAGCAGAGACATCCCTGGCCGGAGCAGGGCAACAGACTCCGGTAGGATGATTTCTAAAGGCATTAATGGGGTGATTAGAAGAGCTTTATAAAAAGATCACAGTTCAGTATGTCAATAAATGTAAGAAAGAAAAACCCTTTGCTTTCTAAATTTTGATCGATTTGTTTCCTAAACAAAATGTTAGATATGTTTGCCTTAGCATTTGGAAATCTTAAGCAGTGTACATTGTCCTTAAATGGATAGTTTACCCAAAAATGAAAATTAATTCTTCTGAATTTACTCACCCTCATGTTGTTACAAATGCGTATGACTTTCTTTCTTCTGTGGAAGATATTGTTCAGTGGGGCCCAAAACCATTTGATGATAGTAATGATGACAGAATTTAAATTTTTGAGTGGACTGTCCCTTCAAGTGAATATAATTGGTTGTGTGTTAAAGGGAGGCGGAGCTTGCTGAGCCAGCAAACCCTGAGGAAGGCCGTGTGTCGCGTGGAGCTGCGGGTCAAGCCGCGGTCGAGCGTTTACAGCGAGCCGCCCATCACGACGAGCAGCAGTCGCCTCACGGGCATCCCTCGCCCCCCAAAAAAGCCTTCAAGACCCCACGTGTGCCCTCACTCTGCTCGATGGCCACCAGGGCCACCGTTTCCCTCATGACAGGTCAGAAACAGACCACAAGGTGTTATTTACCAGCCACCTGAGTGCTTAAGAAAAGCCATTAAACGTAGTCTTGCTCTCTCAGCTCCCAGCATGCAGTACAGCAGCAGCCTGGCGTGTTTGACCCCAGAGCTGGCCGAACTCTTGTTGGCTCATATGGCACGTGAACGTCTCCTCCGCCCGCGTACGCTGGAGCTGTTCTTCGGCTGCCCGCTGCAGAAGTTTGTCCTAAACTGTTACCCATACACCACCAACGAGCTGCTGCGGCAACTGAGGGCGTTTTCCTGCCTCAAACATCTCAGCTTCGTCAACTCTCCACTCATCACAGGTATGCAATATTTAGATGTTATTACAGTTTATAAATAAATACATCAATACATCATTTTTTAGGACTTTTACATTTGAACCCAAAATTCTCATTACTGAAATGCAAAAAACATTTTAGTTTTATTATTGTAATGTTAAAAATAAATACAAATATAATAAACATATACAACTATTAATAAATTAAATATAGAAAAATAAATAGTTCAAATAAAAAATAAAATAAAGTCATAGCTATATAAGAAAACAATTTATTATATTTTGTATTAATAATAATAATAATAATAATACTATATCAGTTGTTATTATATTATTATTGTTAAGTATTTTAATATTTATTTAATATATTACAAAACATATTACATCTTAACACATTAAACATATAAAAAATATAAATTAAAATAAAATCAGAGCTATATAATAAATAAAATATTTTTTATATATTTTTAATTATTTGTATTAATAATATTAATAATACAATATCATTATTCATTAATAATATATGTTAATATATTATATTGTTAAATATTTTTACATTGTGTAATATAAATATATTACAAATAATATTAATTCTTAATACGTAAATATTTGTTAATCCATTAATATTTGATGTAAAAAATATACATATTTATGGATTTCTTTTTGCATTGTGGTAATGGCGAAAATGTGCTTAATTTCAAATACATTTCTGAAAATAGACATATTTGATCAAATATGTATTTATTCTTTTGATTTTGGGTTGAAATATGACTAGATTTCTGTGAGAAAAATTACTCGTCTATAGGGTATATTTCTATTGATTACTGGCTTGTAAGATGATTTATAAAGCTGGTCATCATTTCCGGTTTCATTCTTGCAGATGCTGGTCTTTCAGTTTTGTCCAACCTCTCAAAACTGCAGCATCTGAACCTGTCGTCTTGTAGCAAACTAACAGACAGCTGTTTGCAGCATATCACAGGTGAGACGGCGTGTCAGAAAGCATCCATAAGTGATTATCATCTGGTACACATGCATCATCTGTTTGTGTCTGATCTCAGGACTGCGCAGTCTGACGTTCCTGGCTCTGGACCAGACCAAAGTAAGCGATGCAGGTCTGCTGTTGTATCTGCAGTCAGGTTCTTCTGCGCTGTGTCAGCTCAGCCTCAATCAGACGGCCATCACAGAGAGCACACTGAGAGTGCTGCCCGCATGTGTCCCACAGCTACGAATGCTCAGTATTAAACACACCAAGGTAACCTCGTGTGATAACATAACAAAAAAAACATGCATTTATTTCATACTAAGTATCTTCAAATCCATTAACATTTATTGACTTATCACTTAAGACTTACTGATATCAAATTATGATTAAACTTATTTGGAGTATTTCTGTATTGCACAATGCACATTTCTTAATATTATGCCTAAAATGTGTTTTAATATCACTATTAGCTTGAGACGAATGATTTAAAGTAACCGTTGTCCATTGTAATATATTTTCAAACGTAATTTATTCCTGTGATGCAAAGCTGAATTTTTAGCATCAATACTCCAGTCTTCAGAGTCACAGATCCTTCAGAAATAATTCATATATGCTGATTTGATCAATTATTAATGTCTTTACTGTCACTTTTGATCAATTTAATATGTTCTTATGAACAGTAGACTGCATTTGTCCCTTCAAACAAACTCCAATTAGCTTGCGCAATCTCAACGTCATGAAGCCGTTACAGGGCTTGTAAGGTTTATTTATTTTGGACCGTGATAGAACGGCGTAATGGAATTCACTATACGTTTACCCTATATTTATTTAACATTTGCCTTCTTTTGCTTTGAGGTGAGCGATGTGTCTGCACTCGCAGAGCTCCGAAACCTGCAGACGCTTCACCTGGACGGCACAGGTGTACGAGAAGATACTCTCCAGTGCCTAGCGACCCACCCCAGCCTATCAGCTCTCAGCCTGGCCGGCATACCTGTCACCGACGGAAACCACGCGCTGGAGATCATTTCAGGTGCAGCCAAATAGAACTATTTGTATTAATTATGCATCATTTATGAAGTACTTTATGCATGCATACATGTGTTTTGTAAGTTGTGAAGTAAGAGCATTGTCTGATTTCTCCACGCAGGCCTAAGGCTTACCCAGCTCACCCTGCCCGGCAGACACTCTGTGACGGACAGTGGACTTGTGTTTCTCTCCAGACAGACTTTGCTCTTAGAGCTCGACCTGACAGACTACACTCAGCTCACTGACCTCGGCATTACACAGCTTGCCAGCATGACCAGGTAGAGCTTTAGATCCACGGTGTCCATGAGAAACGGAGCTGATGTTCTGGTTTAATTTGGTGTAATGTAAGCATGCAAATCTTGTAATGCTGGAATAGGCTTATTAATGGTTATTTACGAAATCACTGGCTAGGTTCCAAATTGTTTTCAGGTTTCCCACGGTCAAGAAAAACCTGGAAATATTAGAGAATTTTTAAATTCATGGAAATTAATTAAATGTAGTTACACTCAGCATTTTCTTTAGCAGGAATTTAGTCTCTATAAAAAGAGTTTTAACATTTCTTGTCCAGTTGTTAGTAACAGCAGCTGTAAAAGGCATGGAATAATGGAAATTCTTCGGTCAGAAATTGTGGGAAACCCTGATTTATGCATAACGATCTATTCACACCAAGAGCGAATGTGTGCCAGAAACTAGACTTATTCACACTGTTCTTTTTTTGGCAACAAATATAGTGTTCTTGATTAACTTTATATTAGTTTGGAGATGAAACTCACAGACCGATAAGTACATTTTCCAGCATTTTGAGCAAAAAAAGTTATTATATTGCAATATATCATGCTATTGCTGTTTTACTGCTATAAAGCAATCACGCGTTTACGCTGGTTGGAATGAGTAGACCGTTCGTTTGTAATTCATTTCATTAGAACAGTATTTCGAAGTCTTTTTCTTTTACCAAAGATGGTAATGATGACCCGCCTCTTTTCACCTGATAGGTTGAGGAAGCTGTCTCTTAGCAACACTCAGGTGAGTGACAGCGGGCTGCAGGGACTGGTCAGTCTAAAAGAGCTCCAGGATCTGTGTCTCGACCGTACAGCCGTCACCAGCAGGGGCGTCGCAGCCTTGATCACACACTTACCACATCTGCAGGTACAGTAGAGAATATGCCAGATCAGATAACGCCGATAAATGTTTTGTATATATATATAATATATATATATTTATTAGTGCTGTCAAACGATTAATTGCATTCAAAATATAAGTTTTTGTTTACATAATATATGAGTGTGTATTGTGTATATTTATTATATATATATATCCATTTACCATTTCCATTTACGCATTTAGCAGACGCTTTTATCCAAAGCGACTTACAGTGCATTCAGGTTATACATTTATTGTCAGTACATGTATATATATACATACAAACACATGCATGTATATATTTAGAAAAAATATGTTATGTTTATATATTAAATATATTTATATAAAATATAATAATTTAAATATATATACATGTAAATATTGATATATATATATATATATATATATATATATATATACACACACTTAATACAATACACATTATGTAAACAAACTTTTTATATATAGTATAAATATACTTAGAATGATTATATTTATTTTCTTTGTGTAGTTAAAAATAAAATCTTAATAAACATTTTGTTAAAAATTACATTATTTTTTTATAAAAAAAATAATAATCATGCATCAAATTGGTCAAAAGTGACCATAAATAAATGTATGATGTAACAAAAGATTTTATTTCAAATAAATGCTTTCCTTTGAACTAAAAAAAATATTTAAAATAGCATTGCTGATAATCAGAAATGTTAGCATGATTTCTGAAGGATCATGTGACTCTGAAAACTGCAGTAATGATGCTGAAAATTCAGCTTTACATCACAGGAATAATTACATTTTAAAACGTATATAATATTTATTAACTTACCATGTAATATTCTATATAATTGAAAATAATAGTATATAAACTCTATATATATGTCAATGAATATTTCTGGACTCATGTACGTGTGTTTTGTAGGTGATGGGTTTGGCCAGTACACAGGTGGGCGATACAGTCATCAGACGAGGTCTAGTTCACTGTCCACAGCTGCTGAAACTCAACCTCAGCAGAACCAGAATCACAGATCAGGGTATGTTGTGCAGTCTTACTCCCTCCACGATCGTTTTCTAGTAAAGACACGTCTCTGACACACTGAATTCTACTCCTCAGGTCTGAAGTTCCTGTGTCGTATGCAGCTGAGTCAAGTGAACCTGGATGGCACAGGCGTAACTCTTGTTGGCATTGCTAACCTGATCTCCGCCTGCCCTCATCTGACCAGCGTACGGGCCAGCCAAACCCACGGCATTCCTCCAGACCAACAGTCTGACGACGACGATAACGGCAACAACGCCACACGATCCTAGATCTTTATGTGTATTCTTCAAACCTGGCCATGGTACCCTTCAGCTGTTGCAGATTATTCAGAGCTTCCTTTTTCCATAAGTAGTATACAATCTCTCTTTGGTTCGACAATCAAGTTGAAATAACCTGCGTTTTGTCTGGAACTTGCCATGAATATGCACACTTAAAATTTATATTTTCTGGGCATTTTGCAAAATAAAAATGTATTAAATATAATAAAAAAATACTGACGACTTGTAATACAGCATACCAAAAAAACACAAAAGGCTGTCATAATTCAATAATAATGAAGCTCAAATATTGATAATCAACAATTACATGACAGATGTAGAAGTATTTGAATGTTTTACATTGTGTATTGAGGATTTGTGTTAATAAGTGACACAGATTTTACGTGGATATATTTTGGATAAATGCATCTGAATGATTGATTGAAGTGGAAAATCATTTTGGACTGGAAGTTGGCTTCATTTAATTACATGCCCATATCAGTGTTGTTTTACTGGCATGATACTGAATCTAGCAGAGGTTTTACTCCTGTATAATAGTATATATTTAAATTAGAGGATGTATTAGTCTAATGGCATTAAATAGATCCAGGTTTGCACTAACATGCATCTGTCCTTAACTTACACAGTTTTTCATAAGATACAAAAAAGTTATGAATCGTGAAATGCCCCAAAAAAAGGAATAGCATCATCACATTGGCGTTCGACTGTTTCTGTGTGCATTAGTGTTTTACCTTTAAGCGTTTGAATGCAATAACATTTAAAATACAAAAACATAAAGATCTCCATCATATCTGGAAAAAAGGTCTACGTATAAAAGAACAAAAGTCAAGTTCTAAATTCTAAACATACGTCGAATGCACTGTGCTTTTCTGTCTTGATTTGACTCAAAGGTTTGTGGAAACCGTTAAATGCATTCTTGTTGCCATCAGTTGTCTGTCTGAATTCAAATGAGACACAAACCCTGTTTTTTACATTCGTTCTGAATGTACGTCAGGAGCTAGTCAGTGGTGCATCATGAACACGGTAGCGTCTTTTTCACGTTTATTTAAAATGCCATGAATTTTCAGTGTGTATGTTCCTACAACCCCAAACATAGGTATTTCACTGTTAACCCACTGAATGCTGTTTGATGTGTTCGTTCTGTGACATTAGTGCAAGTATGCAGAAAATATTCACAACAACTCATTTAGGAAGTCTATTAACACATTCTCACAATCCACCACTTGAGTGTGAATGTATGACAGCTCGTATTAGATGCATGTTGTACAGTAAATTCATTCAGTCAGATCCACATTTATACAGTTTATTTTGCAGGGAACTAAGATGGTCTAAAACTATTTTATACTTTAGGCTTACAATGTTAATAAAAGCTACATTTTGCAATGTTTACTTTTGTCTTTTCATTGCTTTTTTTAACATTATAATTTGAATTTATATATGAACTGAGTTTTGTGAAATAATAATCAAATAAAAAAAATTGATAACATTATTTACGTTAGTGTTAATGTGACAGTGTTACACAAATATATATATATATATATAATAGCAATAAGTATGGCAGTGTAAATGTAACTATTTTGTAAAGTTACTTTTGCAGAGAGTTTGTTTCTTCAACAGAATAGATTTTGATTTTGAAATGTAGCATTACATCACTTGCTCACCAATGGATCCTCTGCAGTGAATGGGTGCCGTCAGAATGAGAGTCCAAACAGCTGATAAAAACATCACAATGATCCACACAATAAATGTCTTGTGAAGTGCAAAGTTGTCTGTTTTTAAGAAACAAATAAATCATCAAAGTTGTTTTTACTTTATCCTGTTGCTTCTGGACAAAATATGAGTTAATAATCCATAATCAATGTGGAAAATGTCCATCCCTTTGTCCTCTAACATCAAAACTCACCAACACAGAGGATTCATACTTTAGCCAGAAGCAATGCCAGCTTTTCATTTCACAAAATGTAAAGACGGTGTGGATTATTGTGATGTTTTTATCAGCTGTTTAGACTCTCATTTTGACGGCACCCATTCACTGCAGAGGGTCCAGTGGTGAGCAAGTGATGTAATGCTACATTTCTCCAGATCTGTTCTGATGAAGAAACAAACTCATCTACATCTTGAAATTTTCAGCAGTTCATTTTAAACAAGGATGAGATCCCTGTTGAAAACCCCTGGTTTCAAATATGCATTTGTTACATTCACATAGTTACAGTAAAAACTACAAGAAAGGCACGTATAAAAACTATTACTGCTGTCTTTTTAACAGGTCAAAGGACAAGGGTGTGAACTTGTAGCCGGATCCCTCATAAAACTTGTTCTGAAATTCAACCCTGAAAAGAAACACATAAAAACACCACTTTAACTACTTTCATATCACTATTTGAATAATACTGAAACATGCTTTGTAAACACAACAAACTTGTGTTGTTGTTAGTAGTAACAGTACACACCGAACCTCACGATAAACTCTCACACTATTAATGCTACATTTGGACACACTTCAAGTACAGACACATGTAATCTTGAATAGATTAAAATAGATGAAAGGTCAGGAACGAGTCAAACACCTTGACTAACAAGCAGCTTTCAAGGTTGTTATATGCATGATAAATCTCACAACTAATGAAAGTGAAGTCTCTACTCGTTGCTAATGAATGATGTGTTGTTCTTACCAGTGTAGTCGTAAAGCATGCAGAAATGCAGACAGGCCCTCCATAACCAGAAGAATAGTCACGGTGAGAACAGCGAAAGCAGCAAACAGCAGTACCAGCACCAGTGAACCCATACCAGAGGAGATCTTCAGACCCACCTGAAGAACCATCCGCCAAAGCACCTCCGACAGCTCTGCAGACGAGACACCGCTATACTTCACTTTACCATTTTACACCCCGAAATGGACCGTCTGACTCATGTCATTCTAAACCGGTTTCCTTTTTTCTTCTGTGGATTGTAATATCGTTTTTGATATTGAAAGAGCATGCTGAAGCTTAAACCATTGTTCACTGAAAATCTTTAAAAAAAAAATAACATATGTACATAGTGCAAAGAAAAATCATCCAGGGTGAGTAAATGATTATGATACCACTGATATTTTGAACTTATATTTGATATGCATGTTTACCGGCATATACAATAATATGTAATGTAGAAATCATTTTAATATGCTGATCTAATGCTCAATTATTAATAATCGTTCTTATTACGAATTTTGAAAAAAACATCAAACATCACATTTTTCAGTCAATATTTTTGTAGACACTGATACATTTTTTCAGGATTCTTAGATGAATATAAAGTTTAAAAAACAGCATTTATTTAAAACATACATATTTTGTAATATTATTAAAATGTCACTTATGTTTAACTTAATGCATCCATGTTGAATTAATTTAAAAAAATACTTGTCCCAAATGTTTTAATGGCAGTGTATGTGTAACGAGGAGTCAGAGGAGTGAGGATCCATATGCAGCTTTAATAATACAAAATGCAAGTCAGACAGGCAGAATTCAAACACAGGCTTCAAACACAACGTAGGCGAGGCAGAATCAGAGTCAGAGTTCAGGCTAATGATCGGGGCTGGCGGCGAACACTCGGGGTAACCAGTGAACCAGGCAGATATGATTAAAGTAGGCAGGCGGCGGAGATTCAGAGTCCAATAAACAGTCCAGGTCATACACGGGGAATCATACACGGGGAATCATACACGGAAAAAACGCTCAGAAATGGTTGCATAGCAAAACAAGACTTCGCAAGGAGTTAAATGGGAGAGCAGCTTAAATAGGCTAGAGTTCATGAGAGACACCTGTGCTGGTGATCAGTCTCAGCTACGGGGTATATGGGAATTGAAGTCCGTGTGGGAGTTAATACTCAGGGGAAGGTTCCCTCTGGTGGTGATCGGAGGGAGCCACAGCGGCTGAGTTCGTGACAGTATGACAGTTTCCACAAAAAAATATTAAGACTGCTTTCAACATTGATAATGATAAAAATATGTCTTGAGCACCAAATCAGCATATTAGAATAACTGAATACAATGCTTTCTAAAACATATTAAAATAGAAAACAGCCAACTAGGTTATTTTAAATTGTGTTAATCTTTCACAATATACTGTCTTTTTAATCAAATGAATGCAGCCTTGGTGACTTCTTTGAATAACATTTTATAATTATTCCAAACTTATGACCGGTAGTGTATTTTCAGAAATTAATTCTGAACATTAAAGCACTCAGGCATGTATTCCCTCAAGTTAAGATGTTTAAAACGAAAGGAAAAGGAAAGGTAATAAAACAAGTAAACCGTGCTCTGGTGATCTTAATCGTTGCATGTTCATTTACTCGTAAATCATTACACTATCACAATCAGTCACTCAGAAACAAATGAAAACACAATGAACAGAGATAGTCATATCTGATCGTACTACAGGACAAACCTGCGTGAGCCAGACTGAGCGCCCAGAGCCGAAGGTACGAGGCCGTGTTGGAGATGCAGCCCAGGCAGAACTCCACTGTGTGGATGGCCTGATACACAAAGATGTCTCCCATACTCGTCTGAAGAAGACACAGAAGAGTTCTGGTTAAGACATTAGAGAATTGTTATGTGCTTGTATATTACGTAACAGTCAGTAGGTTTCACGCTACAGTTAAAGATCTCATAGGAAAAGCTCACCATCTGATCTTTCTGAGGATGTGCGCAGGAGGAGCGCGTGTCTGTTTGACGCTGATCATTCACCTGTGTAGAGACCACCATCATTATTATTACAGACACAAGTATATTAACACTTTACAACAAGGTTCATTAGTGAACATGAACTAAGAATGAACAATATTTATACAGCATTTATTAATCTTAGTTCATATTAATTTGAGCATTTATTAATGCATTATTAAAATCACAAGTTGTGTTTGTTAACATGAATAAACAACAACTGTATTTTCATTAACTAACATTAATAAAGATTAATAAATAGTGTAATAAATTATTTTTTCATTGTTCATGTTAGTTAATACATTAACTTATGTTAATAAATGACACCTTATTGTAAAGTGTTACCGTATATATATGAATGCTAAATTGTGCAGTACTAAAATGTATAATTCAAATCTAATAAATAAATCAGTAATAAATTTAAATCCTAGTTTTATATATAAATCGTAAATATAATATTAAAGTTCGATGAAAACTTTATAGACTACTGAATTTAATTACTATGTATGTACTTTACACAAATTGAATATATTTAAATATGTGTAATTGGTATAATCATATATAATTACATTTATTTTATATTATTTTTCATTTAGTTGTTTTTAATTATTATTTTAATAATATAAATAATTAATGTAACATTTATTAATTTTAGGGCCACATATTTATTCAAATTTACTGTTTTTTTAATGAAAGGATTTAATTTGCATTTAAAATGTGCATAATTGAATTAATAATACAGATATATTTACATGTTGAAATCAGTACCATTTTAGTATCAATAAACTATTATAGTTTTGTGAATATATTTTGAATGAATTTGTATTTGTATATTTTTGTTTTCATTATAATTTAGTTAGTTGTGGTTATTTTGTTGTGTATTTTTGATCATTTTTATTAGTTAATATACAGTTTTTCATTTTTATTTCAGTTTGAGTTATTTTAGTATATTAATTTAAACTGAATGAAAATGAGAAATAATGCCTTGGCAATTAGCTGACATAAACTAATTTTAGTTTTTAAATATGTTTTATTTGAGTGGTTTTTTGACAGAAGTGTTGTATGGTTTTAGTTTTAGTTACTAACCCTGGTTGAAACGAGCATTAACTCTTCTTGGCTCTGCTCTGCTCACCCACCTGGTGTCTGGTTTTCATGCGGGTCCTGTAGACGAGGAGGGGTTTGACCAGAAGCAGCACAGGAACCATCAGCACAGCCGTCACAATCAAGAAGATCTGAATCGCTTTCTGTAGAGCATTACAGCTTCAGTCAGAGTACGACATGCCTACTGCTTTTAGAGGAGCATGAATCCACACCTGTCCTGCGTAAAGCAGCGTATCCTCAGACTGGTAATCAAACAGCATCATGTTAATGAAGAGCAGCAGAATGCTGGGAGCCGTTTCGGAGCGGAGACTGATGCACCATTTATAGAGGATGAGGAAGATCAGGTATCCGAAGAGAGACAGCATGAAGATCAGCTGTGGAACAAACTGAAGGAAAATGTCCTGGAGTTTTCCCAAATGTCTGTTAAAATGAAATGAGAAATGAGTCACCGATTTCTGAACAGCGATGACCATAAGGGTTAAGAACTGATATGAATCATTATTTATCTGGACTTTGTGAAGAGATGGTCCTTTAAAACAATCAAATACATTTTAATCATAATAATACCACTAATTCAATTTCAAAACTTAAGTCGCTGCTTTAAATTTGTAATTGCTCATTTCAAGTCATTTTTTTTTATCTTGTCTAGTTGAATATATAAATTAAAAAGTGCAGTTCAAATTCGTTCAATTATTTTGATGAGTTAAAGGAAAAACATGTTGCCATGACATATTGATCATATAATGTTTTACAGTGTAGAGCTATATACATGCAACAACTTTTTATTTTTCTATTTTAGACAAAATAGACAAAAGCTACGTTACTATATAATAATTAGATGTCTTAAAGATAATTCATATTTTGCTATCTAATTGATTTAAATTGGTTTGAAATGTTAATTTTGCCTTAATTTATTTGCGATAAACAAACACCCACACAAAGTTGACCAAACTCAGGGTGAGTCCGAAGAGCATGTGACTGACTCCCAATATGACCGACATCTTCATCTTGAAGGAGTTTAGAAAGGACAGCTTATTTGATGCAAGATTCCAAACCTAAAACAAATGGATTCAAATTAATTAAAGCTTTAACGGGTTTACATTGATCTGCTAAATCAATGCTTTGTTGTTGTTCAAATCCACACATTTATGAATTAAGCAGCTAATCAGAATAGTAGAATTATGAAATTCAGCTTTGATCACATGATTATACTTTAAAATATATTCAAATAGAAAACAGTTATTATAATTATATTTACATGTACTCATATATATGTATTACTTCACTTGCTATAAAAGGTACTTTTTCCTTCCTTTGCACATGTTGTGAAATTTACGATCAAATCTGATTATTAATGCACGGCATCAGAACATCTAAATCCTGCCACCTAGTGAATAAAACACAGTAAGACAACCAAACATCTATTCAAACTCTATAATCATTGTAAAGACATGTCAAGATCATGTGACGCAGGTTTAGGGCAAAGAATAACACGAACATGATCAACTTAAATATATGCCTACATAAAAAATGACCAGAGAAAGATTTTCAGATGATTTTACATGCACTGACCGGGTCGATTCCAAACACATACGGGTGTCCAGAATAAACTCCTGGCACAAATGGGTTCAGCTGAAGATGGTGATACTCATGCAGTGTTTCATTTCTGACATAAAGAAACAACTATCAGAGTGGAAAAGAGCACACGACGACTTTAAAGCATGCAAGCGTCCAGCATACATACTGCCAAGGCCCGTGGGGCTGAAACATGGGCCGAACACACCAGGAAGAGCCGAAGATGTTGAAAGACTTAGAGAAGCAGTCATTGTAAATCAGGCCAGTGTATATGGAGAACATTCCCATGAGCAAGATGATATAACGTCCTCCGACAACCACATCTGTAACCTGGGAGGAAAACCATGATTATAGTAGCTAGTGAAAATAAGTAAAAACACTGTAAAGACATTGTTAAAGTGGTCTGGTATTTTGAATACATCCATCACCTTTAATGCCATTCAATACCTCATTTTTCAGCTTTCGTAAAGATTGAGCCTGTAAAATGACCCCGAATGCAAACAGCGTCATCAGCAGCCCATGGCCACAATCTCCAAACATCACCGCGAACAGGAAGGGGAAGGATACAATAGTGTAAGGAGCTGAGAAAAGAAATGTGTAGATATATATAAATTATTATTATTCATTTAGATTAAATGTTGCACTGAATAATACAATAGAGAGAATCACCTGGATTGATTTCCTGATAAGTACCGACCCCATAGGCGTCGATGATAGCCTGGACTCCCTCAGTAAATGTGTTGGTTCTGTTGAAGGTTGGTGGAGTTTGCTGGGTTTGGATGCGGTTCAGGACTGGAGTCACGCTGGAGCCACTCTGCTCCTGAAACACACGTGCAAATCAAGCGTTTATGAGAAACTCCGAGTATGTGGTCTCGTGAAGGGTAATTAATTAATTAAGGGTAATTCCATTTTGAATTACTAGTTTGTTTGCACGGTTTGCAGAATATTTATTGATGGAAGTATATAAATATACTTACAGATCCCTTAATCAGGGCGTCCTGAACTAAAGCCAGATCTGACACGGGACACCAGATCTCTGCCACGATCAGCTTCTGTGTGATGTCTATGTTGCAGAGGTTGAGGGTGTAGTAGATGGCCTTCATCTTCTTCACTTTAATGCCCCACTCCTGGACGTGCTCCGCTGCTCGGCTCAAGAGCCCGGAGCGATATTCTTCAGTTCTTCTCAGGATCTTTACAACAAATGAGGACATACAAACTGATATTTCCTACTTTTATTGATCAATATTGATGACACATTTTAAAAGACACTTGGAATTGAAAATAGTCAATAATGTGACTCACTATTCGAAGATCTTCCATTTGTGTCATTACACTGTTTCTCATTTGCTTGCGTTCATACAGAGTTCTGGGACACGAGTACAAGCTGGCATGAAACCTTGAAGGATTGTAGAAATAACGTTGATGAAGAAATTTCATTTATAATGCAAATCTATCCAATAAAAATAAGGCCATCAAATAATATTCCAATCATAATTGTTTTTTGGACAAGTTAAAGTGCTACTTAATCATTCTCAAAATATGGTGACAAACATGTCATAAAAATGTTCAAATAGCCGAGAAACTCAACATGAAACACATACAGTAAATCTATAAACTAACACTTTATGAAATCATATGAAATTATTTTGAGCATTTTTTGTTTTTAATTGAAAATAAGTAAAAAATAATATTATCAAATATTCTGTGGATTCTGTGCCTCTCCACTCTTCCTCCAGACTCTGGGATCTTTATTTCCAAATGAAATGCAACATTAACTTTTATCTGAAAAGAGGACTTTGGACCACTGAGCAACAGTCTTCTTCTCCACAGCCCAGGTAAGATGCTTCTGATGATGTTTCTGGTTCAGAAGTGGATTGGTAGCCCTTTTCCTGAAGATGTCTGAGCGTGGTGACTCTTCATGCACATATATTGTATGAATGGTCATTTATTGAAACTCAAATGTAAATATTATAATATTTTGAGATACTGATTTTTGACGTTCATGAGCTGTAAGCTCTAATCATCAAAATAAAATAAAAAATACTTTTGAAATATTTTACATTACATGTAATGAATCTAAAATATATGAACGTTTCACGTTTTTAAATAAGTTACAAGAAGAAAATGAACTTTTTCACGATATTCAAATTTTATTTTTGTTGTACCTGTATATATAATTAAAAACATCTTTTTCACTAATGTTATCATTTCATTAGTGATGCTGCAACCTTTTTTATTTATCAAATCAAAAACTTTTGTGAGGAAGAAATGTACTAAACAGATTTTCTGGAAACGATATTTTTTAAGATTGACTCTACCGCTGGTATATAATGTGCTAGAAAATACAGTGTTTCTCACCCTTCACACACTTTCCTGATCTTTTCTCGCACTCGATCTCCCTGGACAAATATAATGAACACATCCCTCTTCACAGCTCCCTTCTGTTTAAAAGAAACATATGTTTACTGACACTAAGTCTGATCCTCTTAACACATACTCAACCGTACGTTAGCTTTCACTATCCGTCCTAAACAGAGAAATCTGTATCGCATGCATTACTGTCCAGTTCAGACAAGTAATACAGCAGCATGTGTGATGTGTATTGACCATCAAATCAAATCAAATCAAATCAAATCACTTTATTCTCACATCACATGGGCCAATCTGATAGCAAGCTAGTGCTTATCGATTGTGTCAAATATTCAAGAGCACATATGAAGAGATCTATGGATTCTAGATTATGGTATAAGTAATTATGATGTTACAATATGCAGAATGGGAATATTGCTGTGCATGTATGTTGCAGAAGTATTATACGTTGACAGTTAGTGTTTTGTGTGTGAACACTTAAAAACACACGTTATGATGCTCTCACCACCGCTTGGACTTCCTCAGTGGCCTGTATCTCTGCATGCCGAAGAACAAAATTACCATGAAAAAGACGCCAAAGAACCTTTTCAAAAGCAGGAAACCGTTCTTGTTTGATTACACCTGCAACAAAGCTTCAAATGTGTACAAATACAGTATGTCATAAGTTGAACTGTACCGTTAGATAGGATTGAAAAATCTTTTTTGGTTTTAATTGAAAGCTTTGTTATCAGTGGGATGAAATGTACCTTAGATGTAGAGCTCCAGAGGTGCTGCAGTTGCTGTCTCTACGGCTGGTTACGTGTGATGAGACGGTCATAGACAGCGAGTCTTCAGAGAGAGGCTCAGAGCAGGTTAGCAGCGACTCGGCCTGATACACAAACAATGATAAAGCCAACGTAATAGATCAGACTGTGCACGGAAACCATCCACTTTCATTGCATGGAGATGAGTATAGATAATTCCTTTCTGTTTCACCAAAAAATGAAACATCATACGGGTTTGGAACAACATTACGGCAAGTTCATTTTTCTTTTTGAGTGAACTTGACTTCAAGTTAAGAATAATGTTTAAAATAAAAATTGTTCAGTTTACTTGAAGATGCAGCAACAGATATATTATGTTTATGTATGAATATTAAGTAAAAATCAAGGCTTTAAAATACATTTAGTTTGGTTTAAAATAAAATGGATCTGAGGCATCAAAAAAATTTTTTAAATAAATATGTTAAAATATGATCCGTTTTGTTATTGTTAACTTAAGCTAAAACTAAAACTTTAGAAAATCATTTTTGGTAATTGAAATAAAGCTGAAATTAAAATAAAATATAAATATCAGACAAAAAGTACAATTACAAGTACAAAAATGAATGGAACTAAAACAGAAATAACAATACAATTACAATACAATACAATCTATATACAGTAGAAATATTAAAAAGACTAAAGACTACCTGTATATGCTAATTCAGAACAATACTGCATACTAATAGTATATAATAAAACATTAAATAAATGAAAGTTCATCTCAAGATCTTGACCTCTTCAAAGAAATCTTCGGTCATCCTCAGCAGAGAGTCAATGTCCATGAGCTCAATGAGGTTCTGTCTGAGAGCGGCGTGGTTACGGTTGACTTCTCGCTGCTCCTGCTCCAACTTCTCAAATGTAGACTAAAGATTCGAAGGCAAGCATTAAGTCACAGTAACTTTCTGAATATCTGTTTGTGTGTCAAATTGTGTTAATATAGAATAAGAGAACATGGGTTTATTTGGTCAATGCTACAACTGAGAAGAGCTTAAAAAATATTAGGCCTTTAATCAGAAAATGAGAAATGTTGTGGTCACCTCAAGCTCCAGAACATCTCTGGCACAGGGAACCATCTCCTTCTCCTTTGTTGCAACAGTTACAATGTTAGATTTCACCATCTCCTTCTGAAGATACCCTAAATGATGTAGAATTGAAATAGAAACCAACATTAGGCCCACTGTCTTTGAAGAAAGATAATCATATCAAAGGCGTTTTAAAGCAACTGTGGGTAGTTTCGTGCATTTTTGCGACTTAACAGTTAAATGAGTGGATTTTTCTTCTGTCGTAAAATAACGGCATCACTGTACGTGCTTTTTG
Organism: Oxygymnocypris stewartii; assembly: GCA_003573665.1. Lineage (NCBI taxonomy): Eukaryota > Metazoa > Chordata > Actinopteri > Cypriniformes > Cyprinidae > Oxygymnocypris > Oxygymnocypris stewartii. The sequence continues at coordinate 291,772 of QVTF01022340.1, read as the reverse complement.
TTCTTTCTTTTCTTTTATTCATTCCTTTATTTTGCAATCCAGGACCGTGAAATTGATATTACAAAGTAAAAAAACGTACATACAGTTGCTCATACAAGGAGTATGAGTTGACTGTAATCAAAGGTTTATTGTTAGATCACTTCTGCAGACTATGATCCAGTATGATGATTCAATATGTAAAATGGACGAGATATAGGCCTAGATCTTTGTAATATTAAAACGGAAACTCACCGTATTTTCATTATGAGGTCAGAATCAGAACTTAGTGCATATTACAGTAAAATACAAACTTACTCAGAATTCTCTCCATTTCTTCACATTTCTTCACTTCCTTCACAAATCGCCTTTGAAATGCTGTTACATCAGGATTCAGCTGTAAGATCATTTTTAAAAGTTGAATAAATAAAACAATTCGAATAAATCAATGCAGAATTTGGATAGTTTGGGTTTATTTTAGATATATGAAGCCCTATTCGGCCCTTAAATATCTACCTTATTTATTCACATAAATACAGTAATCGTGTGGATGATTTTTTTCTGCTCTGCAGTGTTATGCATTGATTGATTCAACCAATGATGAGAAATCAAATTCTGTGAAAATGAAGGCTCAGTATGAACCGAATAGTGATGCAGAGAGTTTGCACTAATATGCACTTGAAAGTGTGCACGCTGCAACAATCAGACTACATTTAAAAATCAATAGATGCTGTACGGTTACTTGACATTCTGACAAACGTCAAAATAAACCAAAACAGAGACCTTTTAAACCGCAGAATGCAGTGACACACACACACACACACACACACACACACACACACACACAAAAACACACACCCACACACACACACACACAACACACACAACACACACATACACAAGCAGTACACAGGTTACTCACATCTTTAAACTGAACTAATCCAAGTTTCCCGAGTTCATTGATGCAATTGTGAGCCGATTCGGTTTGAAAAAACAGCTGCACGAGACACATCTCCTCACTACGAAATAAAGAAGACATTCTGGATAGGAACAGAAACAGCAGCAGCAGTGATCGTCTGGTTTTTGTAGAGCACTCTATTAAATGTCTGTCTGTGAGATCAATAGTGTTCTCGTGTGGCCTCGGGATCAATATTAACACCACTAGTGCAGCTGGGCCATCCAGACCAAATTATGATGAACAACCCTGCAGCACACGTTTCATTTAGTTTAATCATTTCAAGTAAGCAAATAACCTTAAACTATCATGGCACATGGAGACCATTTACTTAATATAAACATCTCTGATCACAAAGAAACATTGGTTTCATTGGTAAGCATTTATTGGGAAACATTCCTTTGCATTTGCTTGCTGCTGTAGTTTTGTCATATGCTTGGCTTGAAATAATGACAATATCCAGGCCGCTTGTCGTATCGATCGTCGTGCTCCAGATATCATAACCTCCTCTCTCATCTACTTTCCTCAGTATAGAAAAATGACGAGTTTGAAGAGAGAGACTTGACTGAATCTGGTAGCTGTATGCAGCACAGCAGTAAGTAAGCCATCCATAGTCTGGGGAAGAAGCTTATTCTCTCCTCGTTATTTCTATGTTTCTCTACATTGAGGAAAAACAACAAGAAAATAACTATTAGAAACATCTCTGTCCTTAAAATGAAAAGACATTTGTTTTTGTTTTTCTTATATCTTCAAATTTGTTTGTAATTCTTTGTTTGAATTGTATTTTTAGTGCTGTCAAACAATTAATCGTGATTAATCGCATCTAAAATAATATTTGTGTGTGTACTGTGTATGTTTATTATGTATATATAAATACACACACCTACAGAATATATTTTGAAAATATTTATATGTATATATAAGCATAAAATATTTTTCGGAAATATATACATGCATGGGTGTGTGTGTATTTCTATATATATAATAAATATACACAGCACACACACATATAGTATGTAAACAAAAACGTTTATTTTGGATGCGATTAATCGTGATTAATCGCTTGACAGCACTAAATTAAATACCAATTATAATATAAATAAATACTTTTCATTTTTTTCTGTTATGATTACTTTGAGATTATTTTGAAAGCTTTTTATGTAAAGCACTTTAAATGACCGTTGTGCATGAAATTGCTATATAAACTATGCTTTTCCTAAACACAAATAACTTACATTAAGCTGTTATTGTACTATAATGTAAAAAATAAACAAAAATATTAAAATTAGAATTAACTCTGCTTCTATATCACTTTTACTTTCTCTGCTTTTCTAATGAATAAATACATAAATAATAAAATGTTATTAAATTGAATGAAAGGTAAGTAAATTTGAATTCAGTTGAATTTCTGTCTCACCTGTCGTGCTGTTCTCCACAGGAGAAGCATCTGTGGCACCCTGAGCACTCAGGATAACTGATGGCACACTGACAGACACTTCACCTGCCAAAGTGTACATATACTCTAGGATGCTGGAAATGCCGTCTTGGTCCCACATATCCTGTTTCGTTATATTAAAGGTGTGCAGGCTGGGTCTCCTATTGGCCCACATGCTGCAGTTACCTTCTCTCTCATCTACACTGTCCTCAGAGAGGGATGAAGATGTTTTGGACAGATTGTCAGGTGTAGAGCTGAGAGAGGCAGACTCAAAACCTGAGGAACGATGAGGGACGAGGGCCTCAGACACAGCCTCAATAGACTCCACTTTATTCTGTCTGCAGAGAACGGGGCACTTCATGGCCTTCCGTACTCTTTTGAAGAATGAATACATTAGTTTTTTCATCTTCCTATTTCTATGTTTCTCTAAAGTGAGGTAAAACAAACAGGTAACACAACTATTAGAAACACCTCTGACCTCAAAAATCACTTGTTATTCTTCTTTTGTCAAATTATAAATGCAAATGAATGTAAATATCACTCTTTAGCAAAACACGTTTTCCACAAAATGTATATATAATATATAAATAATATTAATTTGTGTTCATTTGTATATTATATTTTATATATTTGAAATACATTACAATTATTTAAATATAAATATAAATGCGTAATATAAATATATTTAAATAACAACTTTTAGAATATTTATGAAGAGTTCAGATGCAAAAGCTACTAAGTGCCATTTATCATGTTCATGTTCAGTTATTAAAGTCATTTAAAAGCCATTAAAGTGAAATTACGGAACCTACTCATAGGAGCCAAAAATAAAAATTATATAAAAAAGCTCATTTTAGAAGAAAATTTCAAACATCACTTAGAGGCTTTTGCATCTGAAGTCTTCATATACTTTTAATAAAATAATTGTGATTATATATATAATATATTTAAAATACGATCATTTTTAATAATTTTAATCAAAATATGTTTTATTATTTTATCATTCATAATTGTTATTATTTATATATAGTATATATATATATGTCTGATAAAATAAATTGTATCAATTGTATATACAATTTTGTGTGTGTGTGTGTGTGTGTGTGTGTGTGTAAAATTTATTTTAAAGTGTAAATTTAAGTATAATGTAATCATAAAGCTGAGGTAGGCGTGTGCTCACTGCGGTCTTTACTCCGGGCCGCCACTAAAATTCACGGGAGTGATGTTCTGGGTGGATACATACGACAGAAGACCTTCTGTGGGACCCCTTTATCGGGGCCTGGCCCTGTACAATGTTGTGTATTAAGTCGCCTGCAGAGCTGCTCTCCAGTAGAGCTCAGGTCATTCTCGTCGCTTATATAATCAACTGATCTGATTCTGCAGAAACCTTTCGTGTGACGTCACAGACTTCACTGAACTGAACACGTCACGATCACGTTATGATTTCATGGACCGAAGAGCAGGCTGCATTTTTAAAAAGCCGAGGCAATAAATCTGACAAGCTGTTGTTTGAAACCCCAGCACTGGTGTTTTGAACGACAGTGTGACCATTTTGTTCGCATTCATCTAAAAAAGTATCACATGTGAAAAGTCCATTCACGTTACACGCGCTGTTGATCCATAGTAGTTCATCGTAGGTCTAACTTTTTATTATAAATTCGTCTAAAATACTTTTTGCCTTAAAATGTCCGAAATTGAATTCCCTTAAACATGTAGATGACATACAAATTAAATAAAAAATATACCAAGGCAATGCGTATAATTGAATTTCCATGTTTAATGTTATAGTGCAGCGCTTCTGAGGTGACGTCACATGACCACTTGAGCATCACATGACTGCTTCACTTTTGACGGACGCGGGCGGAAGTGGAAACACTAGCTAAAGTAAAAACATAAAGCAGCGGAATACACGACTGTACATTAAACGACATGAGTGACGAATATTATCTAGAGCTCAGTGAAAAACCCGTGCAGTTTGAGAACGCATCCAGCGTCAACAATGTGTTTTTCGACGAGGCGAATAAACAGGTGAGGACACGTTTAATAATTTGAAGTGTAAAAATTATGACATTAAAAAGCGATATCATGGCTGTCTCAAAATCTTATGAGCTGTCTTCCTAGACAACATTTTTGGGCAACATAGGCGCATTTTGTATGCTGTCTCGATGGGCACAGTCATAATGTAGATGTAGAGAAATGCTTCAAGAAAACTAAATAACAAATGATTAGATTGGCACGTAAATACACTATGCAGTGGTCTTCGAGTTCAATGCATGTAGATGACCTTTTAATGCATCAGAATTATAACTGATTAAGCCTATGTTAACGAATATATTGATATTTAGATGCATGTTTATGACTGTAACCCTGTTAATGTGCTGTAACTTTCTGTCGTGTATTTTAGTCACCAGGTTTATGGTTGTTTGGGATAAAATGTAGTGCTGTGGCTATACAGTGTTATCAAATTATACTTTTCAATACACTATGGTATTTAATGATTGCTCAATTGCAACTTATGCTTTCTGAGTATAATATTTGGTGTTTTGTGTGATTTCAGGTGTTTGCGGTACGATCTGGTGGGGCCACGGGTGTTGTGGTTAAAGGGCCAGATGACAAGAACTCAGTGGCTTTCAGGTAAGTCCCCTAGACTTTCTTTATGCATCTAGGATTTTTTGCATGACCCAAAACATAATCAGATTTTTGCAATCAAAAGTCCTGAAAGTAGTCAAAACTAGAACCCAATCAAACAAATGAGAATTCAGGAAAATGATCCAATATTGCATATATGTGAGTGGGAAAAGTATGTGAATCTCTTCGATTAGCAGTTCATTTAAAGGTAAAATTAGAGTCCATCTGTGCAGAGGTGTTTCTAGTCAGTGCAATGACTATCAAATGTCAGTATGTGACCTGTATTATAAAAAGACAGGGATCTATCAAAGTCTGATCATGTTTGTGGAAATTACTCATGTCACGAACAAAGGAGATTACTGAGGACCTCGGAAAAAGAGTTGATGTTGCTCATCAGGCTAAAAAAGTTTACAAAATCATCTCTAAAGAGTTTGGACTCCACAAATCCACAGTCAGACAGATTGTGTACAAATGGAGGAAATTCAAGTCCACTGTTACCTTCCCTAGAAGTGGTCGACCAACAAAGATCACTCCGAAGCAGAGCCTGTAATAGTCTGCAAGATGCAAAAGTTCCCAGGGTAACTTCTAAGCGACCAAAGGCCTTTCTCACACTGGCTAATGTTAATGTTCATGAGCCCACCATCAGGAGAACATTGAGCAACCATGGTGTGCATGGAGCAAGAAGAAAGCCACTGTTCTCCAAAAAGAAAATTGCTTGCTAAAGTTCATATGTACAAGCCAGAGGACTGTTGGAGAAAGGTTTAATGGATGGATGATGGACCAAAATATAACTTATTGGTTTAAATGAGAAGCTCTTATATTTGGAGAAAAGAATACACTGCATTCCAGCTTAAGAATCGTATCCCATCTGTAAATGTGGTGGTGGTAGTATTATGACTTTGGCCTGTTTTGCTGCATCATGGCAAGAACAGCCGGCCGTCATTGATAAAACAATTAATTCTGAATTATACCAAATTCTAAAGGAAAACGTCAGGACATCTGTTTAAGAACAGAGTCTCAAGAGAACGTGGGTTATGCCGCAAGACAACAACCCCAAGCACACAAGTCATTCTACCAAAGAATGCTTAAAGGAGAACAAAGTTCATGTTTTGGAATGGCTGAGTCAAAGTCCAGACCTTAATCCAATTAAAATGTCGTGGAAGGACCTAAACAAGCAGTTCATAGAAGGAAACCCACCAACATCAGAGTTTAAGTGGTTCTGCACTAATGAATGGGCTAAAACTCCTACATGTTATTGTGCAGGACTGATCAGAATTTACTACAAAACCTTCAGTTACTGCAGTAAAAGAGGGTCACGCCAGATACTGAAAGCAACACACGGATATGTAACACTGGATAATGTTTCTCAATAAATAAATGACAAAGAATTTTTTTCTCTCACTTGTTTAATTCGGTTCTCTTTGTCTACTTTCAGGACTATGTTTTGGGTCATATTTATGTAGAAATATAGAACATTCTAAAGGGTTCACACACTTTCAAGCAGCACTGTAAATCCTATATGCATCATGCAAAGATCAGTGTTATTTTAGAAATATTTATATAGTAGCATTTGTTAATATTTATTTTTATATTACATTTTTAAAGTAATTCCATATACTTTTTATTATCTTTATATTTAGGTTTAATTTATTTTTATTTAAATTTTTATTTTAGTAATTTTAATCCATAAGTTTCACTTTTATTTAAATAAAATTAGCAAAATAAAAATTGTTTATTTCAAATGTTTTTTTTTTTAATTGAGGGGTTTCATCTAATATTTGTATTTTAATTTTGTTAGCTTTACTTAAATGACTGAAAATGTTTTTGAATGTTTTAATTAATAAATACATTAGTAATGATAAACTGTGTTTCGTTTGACAGAATGGATGATAAAGGAGAGGTGAAGTGTATCAAATTCTCATTGGGGAACAAAATCTTAGCTGTGCAGCGCACTGCAAAATCAGTTGTAAGTATAATTGATGGCTGCTGACGCAATAAATGCAGTTGTGCACAATTAATTCATTTATATATTTTTTTAGGATTTCATGAACTTCATTCCTGACTTTCCACACTTGGAATTTTCCCATGAGTGCAAGGTACATCCCTAAACAAACCGAGATTGACTATATTTGATTAAATAGTTCATTTATGCACGCATGTATGTATTCTCAAAATCTGGGGTCAGTAAGATTTTATTCAGTAAGAAAAAGTGTTTTATTCAGAAAGTTTGCATTAAATTGCATTCAATTATAATGATGCAAAAGATTTCTATGATTCTATACTTCAAATAAATGCTGTTCTTTTGAGCTTCCTGTTTATCAAAACAATTAATCATGCTTTCCACAAAACTATTTAACAACTGTTTTCAACATAATGCTAATACTAAGAAATGTTTTCCTGAGAATGATTTCTGAAGGATCATGTGACACTGGAGTAATGATGCTGAAAATCAGCTTTACATCACAGGAATAAATTACATCTTAAAATATACAGAAAACTGTTATTTTAAATTCTACAAATGTCACAATATTACTGTTTTTACTTAGTTTTTGATCAAATGAATTAACCCTTAAATCATAAAAGACTTACTTACTGAAAAATCTGACTGACCCAAAACTTGTGTAACGTACTGTATTTTATTTATTTATTTATTTTGCAGATGAAGAATGCCAATATTCTGGGATTTTGCTGGACCACCTGGAATGAGATTGTATTTGTGACTGATCAGGGAATAGAATTTTATCAGGTGGGGTGACACCTTACAGCAGTTGTAGTATTTTCTTTCCCAACACAACAAGTCGTTCTTTCTACCAAAGGTAAACTGAATCTTTGTGTTTCCTCCGTTTCAGGTACTGCCTGATAAACGAACCCTGAAGCTCTTAAAGAGCCAGAGCATCAATGTGAACTGGTACATGTATTGCCCAGAGACGGCCGTTCTTCTCCTTTCCACCACTGTACAGGGTAATGTGCTGCAGCCATTTGCTTTCAAGGTGAGCTTGATGTCTTAGTGTTTAATGCTGACGGAAAGCATGCAAGAGTTTTGCATCTGCAGACTTCCTACCACAAGAGGGCAACAGTAACTCTGATTCTAGATCATTACATCTCAAAACACACTGCTCTAATCCTAACATTATTTCTCTAGACTGCGACCATGTCAAAGATGTCTAAGTTTGAGATTGAACTGCCAGCGGTGCCCAAACCAGCCAAACTTAGCCTTTCTGAGCGTGACATCGCTATGGCTACAATGTAAGACATGTGAATGAACACCAGAGACAACAAAAATCATCTAAATCATTTTCAAATGATATGTTGGTTAGTAGTAATCCAGCAGTCTCACTCTTTCTCTCACCTGTAGTTATGATCAGCTCTATGTGATGTATTTGAAGCATCACTCCAGAACCACCAACAGTCCTGGAGCCGAGGTGGTCCTTTATCATCTGCCCAGGTACAATAGATAAGTTACTGTCCCATTCAAATTGTTCTGTTCTTACAATGTTCAAATCTATTTTAGCTGTTCCTGCTTTCTTTTAACTGTAGAGAAGGCACGTGTAAGAAGACTCATGTGCTCAAACTAAACACCACGGGCAAGTTTGCCCTGAACGTGGTGGATAATCTAATTGTGGTGCACCATCAGAGCTCACAGGTGAGTTTGATGAGCTTTTTAGCTCCTAATCACATGATATTAACACATTTGTGGAGTTCATTATGATGCACATTATGAATGAATCACTAACAATGTGCTTTGCTAGTCCTCTGACTGATCTGCTTTGAACCTTGTTTGAAATGCTTGTGTATTTTTGTATTTCAGACTTCACTCATTTATGATATAAAACTAAAGGAATTAGATGGTGAATTAAATGCGCATCAGCCTGTGCTTCCTGCTCAATCCATCAACCCCTACAAAATCCAGCTCTCAGGTGACTTGGGATTCATTTAGAAAGCAGTACCCAACTTTTGACGATAAATGATGGCTTCTTCTTCTGTACGTAATGCTTGTCTGAGAGTGTAAGGTACCTAATCTTTCTTTCGACACCCTTACAGGACCTGCGGCCGCTCCAAGTCAGGCCCCGGTGCCCTGTGAACTTTGTATCCTTACAGTTAAACTGTGAAATGTCCCAAATGTGAAATATACCATATTTACTTGCCCTTCTCCAACTTTTCCTTAACATTCAAGACTCATCTTCCTGGAGTGTTTTTCAACCTGACATCATCATCAGTGCCAGTGAAGGTACTTTACTAAACAATGCACAAATGAAATCCAATTTGTCGTGATGGAGAGTGATTATATGTTCTCTGTTTGTCAGGATATTTGTGGTATCTCCAGGTGAAGCTCCAGCCTACGCCGAATCTCCTGCAGGATAAAGGCAAACTCATGGACTTCCTGTTGCGGAGACGAGACTGCAAAATGGTCATCTTGTCTGTATGCTCACAAAGTAAGCAAGCCTGATAGAGTAAGATATGATGTTTGAAATATATATTAGGATAATGTTTAATAAACCAATGTCTTTTTCCTCAGTGCTTACAGGAGGAGATAAAGGGAACCTGTCTGTGGTGGCCACAGTGTTTGATAAACTCAACCAAGTGTACAAAGAGTACCTGGATGCAGAGCAAGCGTATACTGCGGTTTGTTACAGATTTAATTGTTCTACTGTATTTTCTATATATATGAAAGTGGTATTTATAGAAATAGTTGTAATTATATTTTTGGCTTGTTTTCCTCTCTCAGGCTATGGAATCAGGGCCCAGTCGCTCCAGCACTACTTATAAAAGGCCGGTCCGGACTCAGGCGGTGATAGATCAGTCGGACATGTACACACACGTGCTGTCTGACTTCACTGAGAAGGTAAACAAGCATTGTATTTCTTTTAAGTATGCAATTGTTTTAACTATGTGCATTTTCTCTCAGTTATGTTGGTGTCAGATATCTCTGTCTGAAGAATTGTAATGAATGGATTGCTATTTCGTATTCTAATGCTATAAATTGTCTTCTTTGAACAGGGAGTGAAACATAAGTTCATCATCGCAGTTCTCATGGAGTACATACGTTCTCTTAACCAGTTTCAGATTCCCGTTCAGGTATGAACACAATGAGGTCTTTAAAGGAATAGTTCACCCAAAAATGAATCATTCCAGAAAATGTATTTTCCTCGGGCCATCCAAGAAGTAGATGGGCTTGTTTCTTCATCAGTACAGATTTGGAGAAATTTAGGATTGCGTCTCTTGCTCAGCAATGGGTCCTCTGCAGTGAATGGGTGCCGTCAGAATGATAGTCCAAACAGCTTATAAAAACATCACAATAACCCACAAGTAATCCACATGACTCCTGTCCATCAATTCAATTCTTGTGAAGTGAAGAACTGTTTGTAAAAAACAAATCCCATCAATATGACATCTTAACTTTAAACAGTCTATAATAAAAAAAAGAATGCTTCCTCCAGTGAAATAATCTCCTGTTGTCCTCTCACATCAAAATCCACCAATATATATTTGTTTACAACTGTTCTGGTGCTTGATCTGTGCATATTCATCTGCTGATTCAGATGAGAAGCCTTTTTTTTATTGGAGAAAGCATTTTTTAGGGATAGGGTTTTGTATTTTTGCCAGAAGCAATGGTTTGGAGTTTAAAAACGTCCTAAAGATGGATATTTTTTTCTTTTCACAAACACAGCTTTTCACTTCACCAGATATTGACTGGTGGTCTGGCGTTGTATAGACTGCTTGTGGTTTATTGTGATGTTTTTATCAACTGTTTGGACTCTCATTCTGACGGCACCCATTCACTGCAGAGGATCCAATGGGTGAGCAAGTGATGCAATGCAAGTGACGTACTTTTTGGGTGAACTGTTCCTTTTTTTTTCTTTTTTTTACTTTGTCCATTTGAGAAATCAGGATATCTTACCAACAATCAGAGCTGAAAATGTTTTGAAAGGCTCTTTAACATGTAAACATTGCAAAACCATAAACATAGTTTGTAGTTTCCCAGGTTGGTATGTCTGCAATATTCATTCCAGTAGTAAGCTCTGGAGTAACTGTAAATTATATCCCAGGTTCACCTTCACCTGTCCCAGGTGTTGGGGCTTGTTGGATGTTTTGCTTGGCGTTTCCGTTGCGTAGAAACATTCTGCTTTGAGCGTTTTCAGTAACTGATGATAATCTTTGCTGTGGCCTCCAGCATTACACTTCACCCTTCAACATCTTTTATATTGAGGGCATTCCTTAAACTATGCCTTTTGAACAAAATATGTGGGAATATTACAAATAGCAATGTAGTTGTTCACATATTATCTTACATTTAGGACAGGGCTGTCCAAACTTGGTCCTGGAGGGTCAAATTGCATAGTTGTCAAAGTTTTGTTGTATGTAGTATAATGACTCTTCTCATCTTTATTTTCCATTTCCAGCATTATTTGTATGAGCTAGTCATCAAAACTCTGGTCCAGCACAACCTCTTCTACATGCTGCACCAATTTCTTCAGTATCACGTCCTGAGCGACTCCAAACCACTGGTGAGTTTACAGTTTAGTCTAACTCATTTTCTTAAACTAGAAGGATCATTTATGTACATTCCTCTTGTCTGGAAAACCCCATGACGCTGTGCTTCAGTAAGAACTTCTTGATGTTTCTAGGCCTGTCTGCTGCTGTCTCTGGAGAGCACATATCCACCTGCTCACCAGCTCTCTCTGGACATGCTGAAGGTAAGAAAAACCGTCTACACTCACATGCATGTTCAGTGCAGATGACTGAAGCTTCATTGTGCCTGTTGCTGTTGATCTGGAGTGATCCACATGTGTTTGTTTGTGTTTTTCAGAGGCTCTCCACCGCTAATGATGAGATCGTGGAGGTTCTTCTGTCCAAGCAGCAGGTTTTGGGCGCTCTGCGGTTCATTCGAAGCGTCGGCGCCCATGATAACGTCTCCGCTCGGAAGTTTCTGGATGCCGCGCAGCAAACAAACGACACTATGTTGTTCTACACCATCTTTCGCTTCTTCGAGCAGAGGAACATGCGGTTGCGTGGTAATCCTGGTTTCAACCAAGGTAAGTGATTCTGATGTTTGTGTTCACTGAACATCAAAATCAAAATAAACCAGGGTCTAAAGATATATTTAGTTTTCATTGATTGGAGCTGAAAACATCAACACATGAGTGGACTTCCTCTGACATCATCTTCCTGTTTCAGGAGAGCACTGTGAGGAGCATGTGGCCTACTTTAAGCAAGTGTTTGGAGAGAACGCTTTGATGAAACAAGTCACGGCATGAAAGACTACAGTAACAGCAGGAACAATGGTTTATCCAGGAAATGAAAATCTTATGAAGCTCACATGAACACTAGAGAGAGTCTAGTGATAAAAGAGACACTTTATCATCTTATATGCATGTTTGCCGTAAAGTACAGATAGTTTTAGCAGGATAAAGTGGTAATTGACTGGTGTTTGAATGGAGAATTACTAATATCGCCACAATGCAAAAGAGTGCTCAACTAACTGTATGAATGCTGATCATGTATATATTTTTAAAAATAACTCTAACTTTAACAGTGTGTATAATATGTACATATGTAATATGCTTTGTGAGATTCTTTACAGAAAATGAATGAATGAGTGGGCCAAGCACTGGAACAAGTCAAGGCGGTTGTTTTGGGTTCGTTATTTTTGGCGTGATGATAATTACGGAAATGATTCAACCCTTCCACCCACAGATATCTGGGATTGGTAATTATGGTAATCTGTTCTAGCTGTAAGTTATGGATCATTCTAAAATGTTGAGTACATTTCATGTCCATTGATGATAATTGTGTTTTTGTAACAATTTTCTTCAGAAATATTTTATCAAATTATGAGATTACATACTTATTTTGTGCAACCTGTTTTTTTCGAAATTGCATTTGACCCTTAAATTACAGATTTTTTTTATTTTTTTAGTTCAGCTTAATGAAACATTGAGGTCAAGATTATTTATTTCTACAATCTAAATACCTTAAACAGATTGAGTTTAAATTTCATTTTATTTTAAATAAGAATATATTTCATCTCACTCCAGTAAACGACACAAATTCAGTCAACTATGTTACTAACCAAACGCCCTCTTGATAACTAAAAATGGGTTCATTATATAACGATGTGACCAGCACCATGTGATGTCACCACCTTTATATTCATTTTTTTCTGTATTTGATCTCTGTACATTGTTATGGATAATATTTTAATGATTTTCATTCAAATAAATATTTAAATCGAGGTCAACCTGTTTGATAATTGTGTCAAAATGGTGAAACTGTCAACTATGTTATCCGTTAAACCAAACAGTTTGTCCGTAACATAGTTGACTAACAAAAAAAAAAGTATTTTTCTTAATATCACAATTGTAAAGCTTGGCAACTAGCAGATACGTAACTCTGATGAAATATATCAACTGAAGCTAACAGTTATTTTATTATGAAAGCATATTGATTTTAAATTAATATTTTTGTCCTGATGAGAAATGTTCAAATTTCTGAATGACTTCTGTACTTTGTCTAAACAGACCCTTTTCATATTTCTGGGCTTTCAGAAGTCATCATAGTTTGGTAATTGTTTCTATAGTGGTTGAATGGAAATTACAACAAATATTTTTGTCTTGCTGTTTGCAAAAGAAAAAAAATCCACAATATGATTTATATCCACAGCCGGTGTATTAGAAACACAAGTCATTTTGAGTAATTTAATGCCAAAGTAAGAAAGCAAGTATAGTGTAATAAATGTTCCAAAAAAAAATTTCATTAAAAACTAATTTTGCTAGATGTTAATAATATCTGGAAATGCCTCGTCATAGTCTGTGAAAAGTTTTTTTTTTTAAACACAAAAGACCTTTATGGAATTGGCACATCACAAGACTTCATTTTCACATTTCAACACAATTTAATAACACTGCAATGTAACAAAGTGTCCATACTGATTAAACCACAGTTTAAAGCCCACAATCCTAAAACTGACATTCACAGGTGCGTAATACAATAGATCTCAGGAGGATTGTGCTACATGAAGTATATTACTGTAACTCGATGTGGTCTGTGCAGTATCTCACAGTGAAGTAGAACAGGTTTCACAGTCAAACTTACATTTTAAGACTTTTCTGAATATATTCAGCATTTTTGGGCAATGATGTGGATGTGGCAAACACATTTTAAGTAACACTTAATTCAATATACAACTTAATTCCCTGTAGAGTTAAAAAAATCACAACGGCCTGTGGTTTTTCCTGAAATGTAGACGTTGATTGTGTGAGAAGTGCACACTTGGGTGAATGTGTGACAGGGGACAGAAAACAAGCCATCGGATTTGTTAACTCAGCCATTTAAAGCAGTATGAGCACGTACTTGAACAGTCTTTTAACATCAAAAAGCCTTTTAACCCAACAGCGTTTCTTCAATTAATATAACAGTTATTAAATTATTTAAACCAAATGTGGACGCTCGCTTGAAAAATTCATTAATGGGTCCATTAAGTGCAGTCCAGGGTTAAAGGTCAGTGTTTGTATGACTGCAGGTTGCTTTTATGTACATTTAGATTGTGTTTGTGAATTTGATGTCGTGGACATAATGATATACATGTTCACAGTGCACATTGTTATATTTACAAATATTTCTGTAGTTACTCAGGCAGTTATTACGGTACAGATGAGAGATTTTCACACTGTGCTTGAATATTTGAATAGAGGATTCTTAACATTCCTAAAGTACATTCTTTGCAATGTTGTGCACAAATCATTGGTGCAAATTATTCCAAATGAAAACAGGCTGTTTTAGTTATCTTCTCAAAATGAGATAACTTGCTTCACCTCAGCCGATACGGTATTTGACAACCCTTTCCTTTCATTCATTAAGAGCTCCTCCATTCTGGTATGTAACAAAATGTATTTCTTGAATATCTTATTTCTTTCACTTGTCGCCTCTGGCTTGCTTAGTTGGGGACACTTCATTTCCAGCACAATCATCGACTTGATTGCACAGATATTATTTAAAGTGAACTAAGCTGGACAATGCCACTACTAAATTCAATAATGAAATGCATTCAGCAGATAATTGAGTGTTAATTCCTGTCATTTTACATTATTGACAAATTTGCCTATTTTGAAATTGTGCAGTGCTTTGTTACAATTTGTATTGTTAAAGGCGCTATATAAATAAAGGTGACTTGACTTGACTTGACTTTCAAAATTACACAACTGTTCAAAAGTTTGGGGTCGGTAAGATTATATTAATGTTTTCAAATAAAATCTCTTGTGCGCACTAAGGATGCATTTACTTGATCAACAAAACAATAAAAACAGTAATATTGCCAAATATCACTGCAATTTAAAATAATGGTTTACTATTTGAACATGTTTTAAAATGTACTTTATTTCTGTGATGCGTAGCTGTATTTTCAGCATCATTACTCCAGTCTTCAGTGTCACATGATCTTCAGAAATCATTAAAATATGATGATTTGCTGCTCAAGAAACATTTCTGATAATCATCAATACAAAAAAAAAAGATTTGCGAGATGTAAACCCAGAATTAAGAGAAAAGTCAGAACTGCGAGAGATATAGTAAAGAAATGCAAGATGTAAACTTGAAATTGTGTTAGAGTTTGTATATCACACAATTCTGAGAAAAGGAATTGCAAGAAAAAAATCTGAATCATGAGATAAAAACTCTGAATTATGAGGAAAAAAGTCCAAAGTGTGAGATTTAATAAATAATAATTAATACATAACCCCAAACTGTTTTGAACGTTGTATATTGCGGAAGTAAAATTGGGGTTGCGACTCGAGTGGCGTTTCATGTTGACTTTTCCAAGCGACTATTTTCACAGACAAGTTATTAAAAACATCTTATTTGGCTTGTAAATTTAGGGTTTACAAATACTGTACTACCCGATGTTAATTACTAAAGCAGAGTAAAAATTATGACAGTTTAACTATACAAAGTATTAACAGCTCTATTATGTTTTGGTTCAATAAATTAAGCTACATCAGACAACAACATTCATCAAAAGCATCAACTATTACCCATATTACACAGAAATACTGAAATGTGCTCTAGCTTGACATTCAACACATTACTCACGGCTTCATGTTTTTATGTCTTTAAGAACGAGTGGTCTTCGAGCATATCCGGACCTGACGTCATCCCTGTTCTTAAACTAGCTGCGATACAAACACTCGTGTGCGGTTCATGCTTTCGTCCCGTTGAGCTAGCGTACGTGAGACTGCATGACTCTGCTGAGCCCCAGCTCGTGTAAGTTCTCCGTCGCGGGGAGGAAAAGGACGTCGGTGGTGGACGAGGGCAGGAAGTTGTTCTGGTAGTCGGGGTTAACGATGTTGGCACCGGGGGAGCGTGGTAGAGTAGCGCAGGAGGTGTTTAGGTACTCCGGCCCGTCGGGTTTACAGCTGTATGTGTCTATATATCCGTTTTCTGTCTGTCCACGGGCCAGACCCTCGTAGTTTGGGTTTATCATATTGCTTTTCATATCCTGGTTAATGTACTCTGTGGGAAAGAGAACATAAAATGTGCTCATGAAAGCAAAATTAATTGAATGCGAGCACTAGAACATGACTTGCTTATTTTTTTTTATTCATATTTGTAATAATTTTTTAAATGTAGGATGCCTTTTAAAAACTGTCCAGAGACAACAGATATATAAATAAAATCAATGTCAGTATGATAACTCAATAAAAAAATCATGAAACAAATATTTTTTCAAATAAATCTCTTTTTTAACAAAAACTTACTATTTTACTATTATAACTTCATATACTACATCATATAAAAAGTAGAAAACCAATTAACTAAATAAAATCGAAGATAAATATTAGATGAGAAACTTAAACTCAATAATTAGAAATGCAGAACTAACATAAGTTGCAGTAATAAAATCACTAAAACTGAAAAATATATTAAAACTAGAGAGACATATTTAAAAATAATAATAAAAATGACAAAGGCACATAATATTATACAAAATAATGTATTTATGATATAATAAATCTCATTAAATTCTTGGTAATACCTGGCAGCATGAGGTCATTAAGCGTGGGGTCTGTAATGTAGCGCAGCATCACACCATTCGTGTAGTTGTCCTAAAACAACACACAAACATAATCAATAAATCATGTCTGATTAAGTGTACTTGGCTAATAACATTATAAATGATAATGTCCTATATAAGGAGATACTGACTGCTGCGTTGTGATACTGAGGCGTTGGTGGTGCTTGTGATTGGTTGAAGAAGCGTTTGTTGGGCAGCAGGTATTCCTCCGCATCTACCACATCATCCATATCTTCTGTACTGATCCACGACATGTAGAACTTTGAATCCGTCGGGCTGGGCTGGTAAATGTGATCATCTCCCTGTGTATAATACACATTAAAAACTCTCATTTCAATTATATAATATCATTAAATGCATATAAACTTCTACAATTCAATTAAATAGACTTATAAATAATGAAAATAAAATCAATAGCAGCATAATAAATCTATTTTTTTTTTTTTTACAAATTATATGCAGAAGACCTACAAATAGCATGAAAGCATTATGTTTGAAAATATATATTTTTTTTTTGTGCCTTCATCAGCACCACATTGAATCACAAAAATAAAGTCAGATCAAGGTGTTTTTTTTTCATTCACAGATATTTGTTGTGAACTACCTGAATGACAAGGTAGCGAGATGGATCTCGGGCCATTTTTGAAAACTCTGCCACAAGTTCACGAAAGTGAGGTCTGCAGTCAGCGTCAATCATCCAGCCTAGATGTGGATATAAATTTATGTCCAGTAATTTCTACTATTATGTATTATGGCTATTATGTTGCATACAAATCTGTATAGTTCACATTGTCTTTGTTTTTCTCATGTTCATCTGAAATGATTGTGTAATGCTGTATTTTCTGTAACTTTATTTATAGCATAAGCCCTTTGAATGATGATTTTCTGTTCGGTTCTGTCCTCGAATGCATCTTTAACACTCACATTTGACCATGATCATATAGACATCTATAGTGCAGATGGACGGCTGTGGCAAACGCTCTCCCTTCTCCAGAATATCTGCAATCTCTCTGGCTGGGATTCCATCGTACGGTTTGGATCCAAAGGTCATCAGCTCCCACACAGTGACCCCTGAAGAGGTCATTCATTAAACCACGCTTTCCAATAAGGTTTAATTTGTTATTGCAAGAAATATCATGAACTATCATCCATTTATTTACAGCATTTATTAGTCTGTGTTAATGCTAATTTACTAAGCCCATCCAAGATGTACAGAACATGAGTTTGTTTCTTCATCAGAACAGATTTAGAGAAATTCAGCATTATATCACTTGCTCCCCAATGAATACTCTGCAGTGAATGGGTGCCGTCAGAATGAGAGTCCAAACAGCTGATACAACATTACAGTAATCCACACCGCTCCAGTCCTTAATTAATGTCTTCTGAAGTGAAAAGCTGTGTGTGTGTGTGTGTGTGTGTGTGTGTGTGTGTGTGTGTGTGTGTGTGTGTGTGTGTGTGTGTGTGTGTGTGTGTGTGTGTGTGTGTGTGTGTGTGTGTGTGTGTGTGTGTGTGTGTGTGTGTGTGTGTGTGTGTGTGTGTGTGTGTGTGTTTGTTAGAAATAAATCCATCATTAAGATGCTTTTAACTTCAAACCGTTGCTTCCAGCTCAAATATGAGTCCTCTATTTATAATATTGCTTTCTCCAGTGAAAAGGTGATTTTGCCTGAATCAGGTTAGCATTATGCAGAGATCAAGCACTTTTAACAAATGAAAACAGTCCAAAACAGTATATTATATGAGAGGACAACAGAGGATAGACTTTTTCAATGCAGAAAGTGTTATGCATTATGCACTGGTATTTTAGGCAGAAGCAAGTTAAAAACAAAAGGGAACATTTTTTTAATGATGGACTTATTTCCATCATTCCATCATTTCCACGTTTCATAAGACATTAATTGATGGACTGGATCGGTGTAGATTTTTTTGTGGATTATGGTGATGTTTTTATCAGCTATTTGGGCTCTCATTCTGATGGCACCCATTCATTGCAGAGGATCCATTGGTGAGCATGTCTTAAACAAATTTAAATTCTTGAGTGAACTATTCCTTTAATTTACACTCTTCTAGGCTAATGTGCCTGTGATGTAATAATAAATGCTATTGTCATTATAGAATATGTAGTGATGAGCACTGACCATAACTCCAAACATCACTTTGATGAGTGTAAGTCCAGTGACGAATTGACTCTAGAGCCATCCACTTTATAGGCACCTACGAATTTAGCAAAGGCAAATAAGTCACTTTTCCTGTAAATATCAACAAATATGTACATATGCTACAGCATTTCCATTTCTTTCTTTCTTTTACACTTAATGATTTTGAATCAGTGGACTGATGTGACATACTTTCCCTCCGTCAGAGTGGTATTCCTTCTCATCTGCACCCAGGAGTCTGGCCAGGCCAAAGTCAGTGATCTTCACATGGTTAGGAGTCTTCACCAGCACATTCCTGGCCGCTAAATCCCGATGAACCAGGTGACGCTCCTCCAAGTAGTTCATTCCCTGTTGAGAAGGGTCAGAATGTTTTTGAATTCAAGTACGTGCATAGATGTCAATGAATGCTGTGTGCATCCGATCAGTACTTTCAGACTCAGCACTTTCAGAATTGCTCTTTTGTTGTTTTGCAGAAGAAATGCAGTGAATTTATTTATGAGAATGTTGTGGAAGCTGGAGTTTATTTATTTATGCATTATATTTAACACATAAATATTTATTTATGTGCTTATTTATACAGTATGTACAAGGTTTATGCAAGATTTATGCACTACCGTTCAAAATTTTGAGGTCACTAAGATTTTTTAAAAGGAATTAATACTTTTATTCAGCAAGGATGCAACAAAATGATGTGAAATGACAGTAAAGACATTTATAATGTTACCAAAGTTTTCTATTTCAAATAAATGTTTTTTGGGCACAACTGATTTCAACATTTATAGTAATAAGTAATGTTTCTTAAGCAGTAAATAAGCATATTTCTGAAGGATCATGTGACTCGATGGGACTGAAAATTCAGCTTGCGCATCACAGAAATAAATTACAATAAAAAAAATACTTTATTTTAAATTGTAATAATATTTTACAGTTTTACTGTTTTTATTTGTATTTTTGATCAAATAAATGGTGAGTAAAAGAGACTTACACCTAGAGTAATCAGATTAATTCATCTTGGAATTCATATTTTGAGTTACTTTCAAAACGTTTGATTCCACAGAAATAAGTTTCTGTCCTTGTTAAAATGAATTATTGTTATTGTGGATATCAAGAGTTAAGCGGAGGGCATTGAACTCACTTTGGCGATCTGTACACACCAGTTTAACAGAGTCTGTGAGCCGATATGGTCTTTATTCTCTCGAACATAATCCCGCAGGCAGCCGAAAGCCATGATCTGGGTTATGAGTTGGACGTTGGACGTGAGGCATATTCCCAACAGACGACACACGTGAGAATGATCCACACCGGCCATCACATAGGCCTCCTGAAACACCGAAATACAAGTTTTAAATGCAGGACAATTGTTCATCATTAGTACAAATGACATGATACTCACATCTAAGATCTCTTTGTTAGCTTTGGGAGATGCGACCTCTCTCAAAACTTTGATAGCAACAGGTATTTTCACATCCTCACCCTCGGGGATCCACAAACCCTAGAAGAAAAGAAAGGAAAATAATATTTTGGACATTTTTCTTAGAACTTTCATGTTGACTGAGGAATTTGTAACTTCTGTAATGTGACACATTTCCAGGTAAAACAGTAAAGTCGTTTCAGAGGTGGAGCTGTTTTTTATGTTTAAATTAAAGATTACTATATTTCTTTGAAACATGGAGCCTGTTTTCAGTATAAAAAGATAATTGCGTGTTTAATTCTAGGAATTGATTCATTATATGTAATTGTAAGTGTTTATTATTTATATACTATTATAGTATTTAATCATATTTTGAATTGGCTTCTATTTTTTCATTTTAATTGGAGTAATTGTTTTATGAGCTTTATAATTTGTATTCGTTTTTTAATATATATTTCTGTTTAGCTTTATTGTATTTTTTTTAAGTTTACACTTTTCACATAATATAACACCTAATGTGATTTTATATTTTGCTAATTGTAACCTTTATTCAATTGCAGTAACAAGACAGTTTTTCCGTACTGATGAACCAATCAGATTAATGACAGAAATGTGAGTTAGCAAAGTGAGTATGGTCCATCTTGATGTTCTGTTGGCACTGAATGCCTTGGCTACAAATCTACAAAGCTTTATTAGGCCTGCTAAATTCCTGTAGTGTGCTTTGTATTCATAAATGTACCTTAAAGACAGTACCAAATGCTCCAGACCCAAGCACTTTTATTTTCTTCAGTTCTGTTTCCTTTAGGATGCGAAGGAGAGCCTGATTGGGCGCTTCACCACTTGGAGTCAATGGTTCAACCAGCTGCAGGATGATGGAAATATAGTTGTATAGGGGTTTATACATGATGTTTGACTTGTAATACATTTTTGTGGCTTACCTCTCTTTCCTGAAGCAGGCGGCGTAATGTCCTCTTTCGACGGATGTGTCTTCGGCGGAAGATGATGAAGATGAAAAGGAGGAGGACCATAATCAGCAGCATGCCTCCAACAATGACAGCCGCCACTACAGGCATGTGAGAGCTAGAGACAGGATATCAAGTCATTGACTTACATAAAAATCATTTAATATGAATTCCTAAGCTTCAAGTCAGCAAATCAAACAGCATTCACTTCCATATTGTAATGTATTTCTGAGTAAAACAGGATATTCAGCAAGTAAACTTTAAACTTAAAAAAAAAACACATCTGAGATCAAATGTTTCATTAATTCTTGAATTGCTTGGATGCTAATGATGTTTATATGATTTTTGATGTTAATGAAGTCTAGGAATAATAACCCATAAACTACTGTACCCTTTCGGTTCACAACTTCCCAGTCCTGGTCCACTGCACCTACAATGACAGAAACATTTTAGTGTTGACATTCTCTATAACACTTTATTTTATTTTGTAACCCATAATTATTTTGCATTTCTGCTTGTTTAAACCAACTAGATTAGGTTAACCATAAACCTATATATACATATCAATACAAATAATTTATATTATTTAAATAATTTATTAAAGATATTATTTTACTTAAAATCATTATCACCTAAGAAGGTTTCTTACCCTTGCGTACAGTTAGCATGGCATGGCTGACACTTTCCAGTTTTGTCTGGGTATGTCCAGACAAGCCTGTTATTTAGGCCTTGCACTCCTTGGGCACACTGTGCCACACAGTGCGTCCCATCTTTGAAGTGAGCACACTCAGTACATTGATCAGCGCCCTAGAATGAGAGATGCAGAGAAAACAATATTCACACTGGAACCACTTACACATCTTACCATTATTACTGTAATTTACACAATGATTTGGACATTTTCTGATGAAAATGTGAGTGATGGTAATCTGAGTGTTGCTCAAAATAGACTAAAATCACATGTCTAATGTATTAGAAAAGTAAAGCACTCTTCTCAACAAGCGGTGTGATTTTAGGTGTCATTGATGACACCATCGAGTATAATACTTTAGGTTTAGGGGTTTGTTCAGATCCCTAGTTTGAGCAAATGTGAGCAAGCATAACTAATAATGGAGTTTATATGGGAAACATTGACATGCTGCGACATACCGGCCCGTGGCAGCTTGGGGTCCCATTCAGGATCTTGCATTCAGTGTCACATTCCAAACACAACTTCTCTGACATGTACTCACGGGGGTCTCTGTAGAAACATATAGAGTACAACAGTCAACAGAGGTGAAAAACATTTCCGAAGTAAAAAGAAAATCGATGTGGGCTCCAATCGCCTTGTGGACATTGCGCCAACATACAGCACTGTTACGCTACAGGCGTCCCGAGTTCAAATCCCAACTCAAGGACCTTTCCTGATCCTGCTCCCCCTATCTCTCTCCCACATTGTTTCCTGTTAGTTCTGATCTGTTCTATGGTAAAAATGCACAAATTCCTAAAAAAACAATTCACAATAACTAACAAACCATTGATGGCAGGTCTACTGTGAGCTACGAGTTTGTTAATTAAGCTCTCGGATTTCATCAAAAATATCTCAATTTGTGTTCCGAAGATGAACGAAGAGCTTGTGGGTTTTGAACAACATGAGGGTGAGTAATAGGGTGGTGGTGAACTATCCCTTTAACAATGTCTTTTTTTTTAAATCCCTATGGGAAATATGAATGGGAAAATATCAATGGGCGGCACTAATGCACTCTATTAAGAGAAGTAGCCACATGTAAACCCATGCATCTGATAATATCTGAAAGCTGCATTTTAAATGCATTACTTTAACCAATAATAAACAAAAAACAAAAAATCTGTATCACTTGTCAATGTTGTACTAGAAAATGAGCAGCAAATAACCTTCTTCAGTGGACTCTCTGTTGGACACTCACCCATCCAGCAGGTTGCAGTGGCTGACACAGCACCCCCTACGGCTGACATGCAGGCAGGAGACACACATGGATGGCCCTGGACCCCAGCAGCCTTCCTCTCCACACATACTATCACAGGTACTGTTCTGCTGCTCTGAAGAGCACACGATAGCTTTTGTTTGATTATACTAACTCTGTGATCTCACATGACCGAAATTGCTGGCCAACAAGTTGCATAAAGCTCAAAATATTTGAATCCAGTCCCGTACCACAGCTGTGCATTGCTGCATTGTTTCCAGTTCGTATGCGCTGGTTCACTGATCTGAACAGCTTCGGCCAGTAGCTGCCTTCAACGTAACAGAGGCGGGGGTTATTCCTGATCACCACATCGCCATCACTGATCTCCTTCAGCGAACGCAGGCCGAGATAATCCAGGTGCGGTATGTTCAAAGCTGCAAAACTGACGCTGCCACTACATTTACAAGAGAGGTAAATACAGAAACATTGTTTAAAGGTGAAACGTATCTTTTTTTCCATGATAAACACAGGTTTAATATGCAAAGACAACAGATTATTTGTAAGTTGACGAAACTCACTGTTGTTTAGTTCTTCCTCTGATGATCTCCAGGTGTTCAAAGGGACTGAGGGAATTGAGGAGTTCAGGCCAGTCTTGGATCAACAGAAATCCTGAGAAAACAATAGCACTGCTAAATAAGGCTAGTCAAAGTCAAATGACAAATTCAAGATGGTGTAGTAAATCATGTATATTTATACAACTAAAATTATATATATATATATATATAAAATTGCATAAATATTATTGAATATTTAAGTAAAATATTATTTGAGAATAAAAAAGTAAAATATAAATAATATCAAATAAATATATATATATATATATATATATATATATATATATAGTTTACCTGAAATTTCCTTCACTGTTTTGAAATAGTCGAGTTTTGCAGGGTCCATGCTTGGAGTATTTGTAAAATTATCCCTTGAAAAGAATATTTATAACATTAGATTAAATGTATAGCATGAAAACAAGGTTGACTGATTTAGTCTGGAAGTAATCCATAAAATCTCACCCTTTAAAAGAGTTCTGCATTATTGTAATGTGCCCATTTATTTTGGTGCAGTTGATAAATGAGTCGATGTTGGTCGCGTTGACTGCAATGGTGTTAACAAGCGCTCCCGTTCCAAGACCATTACAGACTAAAATAAAACATGTTCAAATTATTCAACATATATTAGATATCTGTGTCATGCAAAGTTGATTACATGTGTCAGAAACAACATTCTTAAATAATGAATAACATTTCTGACCTTTTGGGCACAAGCCATCACATTGTTTGCACTTCCTTATTCCGTTCTCCTCCACTTCATGCATGTTACTGCTGCAGGTCCGAACGCACGCTCCGTGATCGGTCACTACAAAGTTATCTGCAGCAGATAAAGGCGTCTGCAGTTATCTTTCAATAAGTATAGATGCTGTTTCTCCTAGACATTTCTCCTTAAATAAAAAAGGCACAAATGAGTTATTGACATATGGTATAGAGCTGTAAAATTAACACTATATATAGCTCAGATGATTTGGCCTTGAGAGAATTTGTTGAAAATTGTTTCAATTGAGATGACTTTGACTTTTTCAATTCTGTACTTTGGTTTCTTGACATCTGAAGCAGTTTGAAACCTTGTTGACATCTCTTCTGAAACTCTAGAGGAGACACGTGTGAGATAACTGAGGTTCATATATTGTATGTATCAATAGTTACACAATTTATTTTAGGTCTAAAGCAATTTTTTAAAGTGTTTACCTAAAATAAACCTCAGAGAACTTACAGTAGCTCTTTGTTTAAACAGCGCCTAACCTCTGGGTGTGTCTTTGCTTGTGTATTTGCAATCATAACTGGCTAAAGACCAATGTCATTTATGCACAAAAGCAATGAGCCCATATGTCTCCATGACTTGTGGGGCTCTTATATTTACATACTAAAGGTTTTTAATTATCTGCTCTTGTCACAGTGGTCTTAGTTTATTTTAGTAATCTCAGATGTATGAAAACCAAACTTACAAGGGCATTTCTTCACACAGGTGGCTCCAAAGTTATACTTCCCGTTAGGATTGGGAACAAGTTGGTGAGTGTTGGGGTCGTATAGCATAAGACGTGGACACGCATCCTTGCACGTCCCATCATCCTGGAAGTCTCTGCAGGACTGCAGAAAAAGAGGCATCATAAACAACATTCATTCCCTACGGATAATTAGGTATCAAAACTATAAATTGATTAAAAATATATAAAAATGTTAATGATCAAAATTAGAATTTGGCTATATGAAAATATTGTTAATTAAAATATAATATAAAATATATATATATTAATGTAAATAAAATGCAAAAGAAATCGACATTTTAAATGTTAATAGTATAAATTATAAAACCTTTTTCTTTGTAGGCTGAACAAGATCAGTAGATAAGCAGATTAAGCACCAATACTTCATGCTTCATTTAAAACGTTAGATCTTCATGTTAACACGACTTGTGTGTTTAAGTATTTACGTAATAACTTTTGAAAAGCGCTCACTAACCAGACAGTCAGTTGGTCGGGGTCCGGTGCAGCCTGCAGCACAATGTTCACTGCAGCAGTCGATGGGTTTGAGACCCTTACACCTCCGTGAGCACTGCTCGGCACAGTTCAACCGAGTAACTGACAGTGAAGATGAAAGAACATTTGTTAGGACATAGTTCACTCATATATATTCCTTTGGAGAATTATATATACAACTGAATTTACAGGTCTGGCAGTTCTCTGGTCCTGGAGCCCAACACGATCCATTAAAGCACCCCGAGTCACATCGTCTGCCTGAGGTAAGAAAGAAAGTGTTCGTTTTATTATTCATTTTTTTTATTAATACATCATTTTATACATTTATATATATACACTACAATTCAAAATATAAAAAATGAATTATTATGAGGAATTATTACAATAAAAACTGTTATCTATCTTAATATATTTTAAAATATAATTTCTTCCTGTGATGCAAAGCTGAATTTTTAGCATAATTTCTCCAGTCTTCAGTCTAACATGATCCTTCAGAAATCATTATGATATGCTGGTTTCTTACTCAAGAAACATTTATTATATTATCAGTGTTGAAACCAGTTGAGCTGCTCCATATTTTTGTGGAAACTTCATATATACAAAATTCATATATACAGAACATTTGTGTATATTTGAGACCGAAATGTTTTGTAACATAATAAATGTCTTAACTATCAATTTTTATCAATTTCATGCATCCTTAAAAAAAATCATACTCAGCCCAAACTTTTGAACGATTGTGTATATTGCATGATTTATGTTTGTACAACTCTAATACTTACACTGAGGGTCAGTTCCTCCCGACACCTTCACGTCCCTGTCATCCTGCACAATGTCCAACCACTGTATGGTCTCCACATTGCAAAGCAAATGATTGTGGGCTATTTTAACCCCACCTTTGAGAATTTCTGCCAGATGAAGGAAAAAATATTCTCTGTCACTATAATTAATAGAAAATGTGACTTTAAATACATAACATATTGCATGCTGTATTCAACAATTTTGGTGCCTGTGGATGCATAATGCTTAATTTGTACCGTAGGTCACTTTGGATAAAAGCATCTTCTAAATGAATGAATATAAATGCTTTACCTGTGAGGCTTCTCAGATGCAGCTCTCGGAGGCCACTGGTGTTGCTGTTGTTCTCTACAGACTCATTTCTGTGGAAGTTTGCCACCACAGCAAGGCCGTACTTGCCATCGAAGAGAGAATGTCCTCGAATGAGGCGCAGGTTTTCCAGGGGTATCACATCCACATAGTTTATTCCTATTAGCACATAGCCACCGACTTCTTCAATGCTCTATGAAAGAAAGACTGTTTTAGTCAGGCCCCCTAAATGCCATTTAAAAAGTCTTCAGACTTCAAATAATTTAACACAAAAATCTGATTTTTATTTCTAGCAGTTAGTTAAAAGTTTGACCAATTAGCAGTATATGGCTAATGATCTATTTTCATAATTGCTATTTTATTACACTGGTGTGTTATGTCACTCACTCTGAGGAAGGAGAGGTCATGGTACTCCTGAATGTTGGTTATCTCCAGGTTCTCCAGCACGACTGTGCAGTTACTGTACATCCGCAGCATGGCTCTGTAGTGATCGTCTGGCTGTGCCAGCAGAGTCAGCTTATTATTGGTTCCCTGACATACTGGAGAATAAAGCAGAGGTGACATCAATACTCGGGAATGAAGGTGATATTGTGACAGAACATACACAAAATAATCATACCCAAAAGTCTGGAATATTTAAGAAGTCTCTTCTGCACACTAAAGCTGTATTTAATTACACTTATAATATTACTGTTTTTACTGTAGTAGTGTAAATGTTTTTTGTGTGTAATACTTCAGATATTAATTTTCATCTCAAGCTATGTTAATCATAGTCTTGGTAATTAAATGCTGTTGTCTGTAGGCATGTATCAGTTTTGTGACTAAATAATGTATAAGGTGCTATATTTCATAGAAAACATGGAAAATTCACACTCCACTAAAATCCACACACACTCTTTCTCATTTGTGTCATGTTTTGAATATGCTGAATTGAAAAACTTGAATAAAATGAATTCAAGTGTGTCCAAACTTTGGACTGGTATAGTATACCAGTCTCTTTGGATGGGATCATATTGACTATTAGCCAATACTATTATTAGATTTTTAAATTGATTTAATCGAATCCGTCATATATCGGCTGACATTTTATTTAACCGTATTTAATTGTATTAGTCTTTAACTGTATTTAATTATTTAGCCTGATTGTATGTGCTTGTTTTACACTTAGATTATGCTTGCAGTCATCTAACACTCACTTTAATCTTTAAAATACTAATTAAGCAATATCTCTGTTAAATTAGTCTTAACATATCCATTTTTCATACTGTACATTTTAATGTCATCATGCCTAAATTAAATAGTTTTTAGTATTTCATTTACAAAATAGGAAAGGTTTTAATATCATCCATTTATCGGTCATCGGCTAATACTGCCAGCTGATCCATCATTCAGCAATATGATATGACTGTAAAAATGAAAATGAATGAAAAGTATCAGTTAATGTGGAAATATTATTAGAAGTATTTTGAGTGATCTGTGGCATATTACCTTTTTACCCAAATAACTACTGACTTGCAACACCATGGACCTCTGAACTGAATTAAACTGAACTAACTGTAATATCAGGCTATTCCATTTGTCAAAATGTCTTCTTTTGTGTTCCACAGAAAAAAAGTCAGGCAAGTTTGACATGACATGAGGGTGAGTAAATGATGACAGATGATTCATTTTTGGGTGGACTAATATTCCCTTAAAACACAGCTTATCAGTTCCTCATGCTAACAAACTCCAGCATTCTCATTCTGTCATTGCTCACAGTAACATGAGCTCATCTCATACACTGAACAGATCGTATTTCAGCCATCAATTCTGAAACGATTTCAATAGAGTTCTACCTCCTGAACACTGAGATTCAGAATGTGTTCATTACATCGTGCTTACATTAGCCCGTTGCACATTTTAAACTGGTGTGATCTTCTATTCATGAAAACATGGTACTTTCCGAAACTCATTGTGAATGTAAAAGCTACAGTGGAAAACAAGCGCATGTTTGGTCTCTGCGGTCTCTCTCCTGTCATGCAGGTGTTGAAATCCTGCAGCCATCGTTATGTGTCTCCGCTCTAGCGGAAGAGTGAATATAGGGGCGGGAACACCGTGATCAAGAATGTGGTTCACCGAGGGTGAGACTTAAATATTGCACACAAGTGTTGCTCAACTTGAGAACTCTTGAATCCTTGCATGCCACGTGCAAGACGTGCAGGTTGTGTTTCCACGCAGTGCTGGTAACAACTCATCTATTTCCCTTCAGGGATCGATAACGTGTTCAAAGTGAGGCCAGGGAACTTATAGGATAGAGATCCTGAGATGTTTGTGATTTTTTTATACTGTGTTCCTAGTGAGCTTTCTACCTAGACAGCACTTAAAATCATCTGAGGCAAAAAGTAGCTACATATTTATGATGTGTTCTATAATGCATTCACATCATGACACAATTGTGTTTCCGTTCACTTCTTCATTGTTTCTCTTTACAAGTTATAATTTCAAAATATTATTTTGCTCAATATTTTGATGATTACTCGAGCAGCGTTTCGCAACTTTTTTTGGCTCAAAGGCCCGCCATTTTCAAAGACAATATTCAAACTAGGGCCCCAAGATATTTACTGTACTTCTGCTGTAATAACAAAGCAATAGAATTTTTAAATGTGTTTTGGCTGAGAGACTAATTTTCATCTTAAATGTATGATTTATACATTAACGTTGTTGATTCTGAACTTATTAGAAAAACATATTTTGCAAGGTTAGGGCAACTATGTTTCACACACGTGAAACACTAGATGACAAAAACTGAAGAAATAATCAGGCGTACTGGCTTTTCCAGGTTTGCTCTAGAGAAGATTTCAACTGAAGATTAGGGTTATGAAGTAGATTTACGTTTTAACCAATAACGTTTTCTTCGCAAGCCCTTAAAATGTGAGATCGTCTGAACGGATTGCAAAGCGTGCAGCTGTTTTTTACGGTTGGCTGTTCAGCAGCAGTGCCTGAGGCATGAGCCCGAACCACGGGATGTGACTGAACAGGTTGCTCCTTGAAAAAATATTTATGGAGGAACATCTTAACTCGCATCAATCTAACCATCAGGAACTGTGGAACAGCATTCTGACTATGTTAAACTTGAGTCTTCTATCTTTTGCAGTTGATGCAAACCATGCACAAGGGTTATCTCATCAATGCAAAGAAACACAAGACTTGAGAAAGACAGTAATGCAAAGAAATAAATCAAACTGTCACTGCCTTAGAGACAGTACCAGCAGCATGTGAAGAAAACAAACCACCTTCCTTATTTGTAGCCCCAAACGTACTGTCTTGCTCCGTGGGACTGAGACTGGTGAGTGGTGCAGGCGTCGTTCATTATCATTAACTCCATCGGCCTCGCTCCGTTCCCACGGCTCTCAGACCCGCCCCACTCATCACACACAATATTACTGTTTATCTATATTTTTGATCCAATAAATGCATCCTTGGTGAGCATACGATGTTTCTTTTAAAAAACATCTTAAAAATCTTTTTTCTTTTTAACAGTCGTGTATGCTTTCTAAGAAGCTTCTTTCAGGTATGGCTTATCTTCTTAAGTACAAGGATGCATAAGGATGTGAAAAATAACAACGATTGATTAATTAGGAGATATCCTGGGATCATCTTTTCAAGGCTGTCTATGAATATAACCTATTTTTACAAGGCCATGCATTCGTTCCCATGCTTGCGTTATTACAGTTTTCTTTGCTCTATTTTTTTTTTTCTTATGCATCGTTTTTTTTTATATGCTTTGGATGACTTATCAATCACTGACTACATCCAAGAAGGTAAACTATTTGGAGGATACCTTCCTGTTGCTTTATTACCTTTTTGTTAATGAAATAACATAATAAATGGATGTGGCTTTTGATATGCAAAAAATGAAATAACATAATAAATGGATGTGGCTTTTGATATGCAAAAAATGAAATCTGTTCAGTGCTGCTTTTGTTTATTATACGGCAATAAAACACTTAAAAAGTATTAATTTGATTTAAAAGTCATTTATTTATGATCCTATATAACCCAAATGCACTATAACCTTGTTTTCCAGGAGATGATTTATCTGGATGTCCTGTATGTGACTAAGTTTAACTGCGGGCAGACGACAGGATTGACTCTGTTTGTAGAGTAAGTTTGCACTGTTGCAAAAAGTATTGATCCACATAAGCAGAAAAAGTCAACAGCATTTGTCATAACGCATCCTGTTTTCCATCTGAATGACTTTCCAGGAATACAGCTAAAGGGAAGCCAACTGTGTTGGTACATGTGCTATGCTTCTACCGGAAATGTTTTAATGTGTTTTGGCTGAGAAACTCATTTTCATCTTAAATTTATGATTTATCCATTAACGTTGTTGATTCTGAACTTATTAGAAAAATATATTTTCCAAGGTTGAGGCTACTATGTTTCACACACGTGATCTACAGATTTTATTGTACAGGATCTAATGCAATGACAGACTTGTTGTATTTAATGTACAAAAAGGCCCGAAAATGATTTTAATGGCCATATGTTTATATATTCATTAAAAGCAAGATAAATGGTTATCAATTTGCGAGCAGCAGTTTCACATGATTGTGCTTCTTAAATCTTCTGTTTCTCTTTAGCGTGCAATAGAGTGTCTATAAGTTCACTGTTATCACCCTAAATGAGAGACATGTGGATAAAATACCGTCTAACTGAATTGTAGTAAATACAATTTACAGCGTGAGACAGAGACAGCTCCATGGCTGTGTGCTTTTTTACAAACAACAGGGTCTGTCTAAATCAAATAAGCAACATATTGTCTGACCTCCCCATCAAAATTCAACCATTGTATGAATTCAGCTCTTTGTCTATGGGGTGATTTGCTGACTGCAGAAGTAAAAACATGGCATGATCACTGCATTTGGTAAACAACATGAGACATGAATTTTAGTAAAATCATATATTTTGTTGGAGAAGACAGAAATCAGTTTTCCAGGGCAAAAGTTGCTGCCACTAAGCTGGAGTGTTTTAAACAGAGTTGTTATGCCTTTGCCAGGGTGCTTTAGTTGGTTACTGCAGAGTTTTTTCTACAGTTTTATTTTCTACCATGCAAAATATGCTAATTTGAATGCTTGTTAAATAACAGCACACCCCTAAATAAGCCTCATAATTTGAGGTATCTACCGTGGCTGCTGTTTTCAATACAAACACACTTATGTAAAGCCTCGAGGCTATGGCCTTGGTTTATCATGGTCTGTAAATCCTAAAATCTGTAACTGTTTTTGCAGTTTGATGTTGATGTCTTGTCTTGTAAATAACACAAATCCTTAAGATAAGAATAAAAAGGCGTTCAGCAGGCATACATTAGCATTGAACATTTTGGTCAGTAAGATTTTTTAATGTTTTTGAAGGAAGCCTCTTCTGCTCAACGAGGCTGAATTAATTGTATTTTAAATACAGAAAAAACAGTAATGTTGTGAAAATGAATTACAATTTAAAATAGCCACATTCGGTTTTAATATATTTTCACACTTCATTTATTCCTGTGATCAAAGCTGAATTGTCAGCATGATAACAACAGTCTTCAGTGTCACATGATCCTTTAGAAATCATTCTAATATGCTGATTTGCTGTTCCAGAAACATCTCTTATTATTGTCAATGTTGGAAAAGGTTTTTCAGGAGTTCAGTCACCTCTGAAACTGGCCCATTAATAACAGCCAGAGATAACCTCCAAGTTATATGTAAAACCAATTATTGACTAAATATACTGGCATCTCACAGACTAAAATTGATTTTGCTCATGTTTTAAATGAAAATCTATGAAACATTTCATACCACTTAGCAGATCAATTGAATATGAGGTTTAGATGGGCGACAATAACTATTTTGACATTTTTAACAATAATAGATTGCGGTTATGTATTCATTTACATTGACTGCATTACTTTCCATTCAATTTACCCTTGTAGCTGGTGGTCAGAGTGTGTAATGCATAAACAGGAGAGCTTTTCTAGTCTTTGGTATATTAGCAGTGGTCATAGTGACTCTGGATATGTAAAAGCCTGCAAAGAGTTTTGAAGACAATTCGATTTAGATCAAATGGTGATGTCTCTGCCAAATTACAAAAGCATGCAGGGTAGAACGAGGACACTAATATCTTTATTTATTAGTGCTTGCATGTGGACTAAGAGAAGGCATGTGTATTCAGATACAATGCATTTATACCAGTTCATACTGAATGTGACAGATACATGATGACTGGATATTTCTGAATGTAGAATGTGAATTGAGTTGTTGTATAGTTGTCATTCTTTTAAATTAACTAAATGACAAATGTATTGAGTACAAAAAAAATTAATGAAACGAATCAGGATTATTATAGGTGATGCATTTGCTTTTTGTTTCTCAATGGAACCAATGTTATTCAACACAACACGTTCAGTATGAAATATGTATCTTTGTGTTTGACAAAATATATCTGATATCTAGTGCTGAGTATGTTTCTGGCTAATGGTCTGTAAAGAACAGTGCCAAATAAATGTTGTGACATAATTTGTTAAACTCTGGGCCTGACTCTGCACGCCGCTGATTGTGAATGATGAAATCTGTGAACAGATGCAAGATCTGATAGTGGCGGCGTGTTACCTTACCCCAGTATTCGGCTTTGTCTTTCGATTAATCTTATGACAGTAATCTTCACCTACGTCAACCGCTTGTCTAACCACATTCAGGATTCACATGAATGGGTCTCATTTCATTCCAGTTAAAGGAATAGTTCACTCGAAAATAGTTCACACGACCCCAGTCCATCATTGAAGAGAAAAGCTGCATGTTTGTAATAAATTAATCATAAAGATTTTTAGGTTTTTCGTTTCAAACCATTGCTTAAACTATGAATCCATCTATCCATAATATTGCATTCTCTAGTAAAACAAAAACTAGTCTCATCTGAATCAGGAGAGAAATATGCACAGATCAAGCACCGATTACAAGCTAAAAGAGTTCAAAGCAGTTCTTAACAAATATGTCAGTGGATTTTGATGTGAGACAATAACAAGAGACTGGAGACTTTTTCACTGCAGGAAGCGGATTATAGTATTCTGGACAAAATTGACTTGTTTATTACAAACATGCAGCTTTTCACTTCACAAGATGTTCATTGATGGACTGGAGTCGTGTGGATTATTGTGATGTTTTATCAGCTATTTGGACTCCTCTTGGACGACCTGAGGGTGAGT
The DNA here is from genome assembly GCA_003573665.1 of Oxygymnocypris stewartii. Lineage (NCBI taxonomy): Eukaryota > Metazoa > Chordata > Actinopteri > Cypriniformes > Cyprinidae > Oxygymnocypris > Oxygymnocypris stewartii. Next base: position 257,344 of record QVTF01022340.1, on the reverse strand, counting down.
ACATTTTCATTCTCGGGTGAACTATTACTTTAATTATGCTTGATGTTATCAAGACAAAGTAGGTCAAACAAAAGTATCTACTTTCCAATAACTTTTATTCTAACCTTTTTTCTGCCAAAGGCTGTGGAAATGAAACTTAGTATGAGATGCCCCGGAGCCAATACTGACAGACAGGTTATGCTGACACGCATACCACAGGCCCATCGCCAGAAGGCGTTCCACACTTAAATTGACAGGTCATTAAAGCTGAAGTGTGTAATTTAACCAAAAAGGACTTGAAAGAAATAATGACAATTTTCTTGAACTCTGCCATTGGTCACACAACGGATACTCCCAATCTCAAACTCACACCATTGGTGGAGCCAGCGTTGCTGTGCTGGGCTGACTGGGATGCTTAAACAAACCGAGCAATGTTTTGATAGCAGGGCAATGTTTGCACTTCTCAGGAGAAAGTCTATGCTTGGAAAGGACAAAGTATTTTTTTAACTTAAACACTTCACCTTTAAAGCCATAGTCAACCAACAGGTGTAAATAGTCATTCACTGTCTGTTTTTTTTCTTGAAAGTAGGATTGTGGTATTCTGGTATGATTAATAATCAAATGTGCATGAATGCATTTTGGTTGCAAAACTGATAAAGCCACAATAATGTATTGGCATTAAAGTATATTAATTAAAATGTTTTCTCAGTGGATCAGTTATTCATTAAATCTTGTACTTAATTTAAAATTGTACTGATTGTCACTCTTGGAAAAAATCAAAGGGACAAAGGTCAAATAGATTGTTAATTATGCATATTTTTCTGCAATACTGAAATGCAAGAAATAACAGGAAGAAAAAAAAAAGATACACAAAAACTGCCTTACCTCAGACAGCAGCGCAAGTTTGCATGACACAATATAATTATAATAATAATATAACAATTCATTGTTTTTACTCCGCATCTTACTTCGTATAAAATAAATAATTAACCTACTGTTGGTAAACCGTTAAAAGAAATGCAGATGAAATCTACTAATCGAGTTGTACTGTCTGCGTCATTGGTTTCTGTGCTGAAAGTATGATCAGAATGTCCAGGACAGCACGCAAATGTTCGTTTGTGTTTGAAAGGTGTGCTGTTTAACAGATAACAAAAATCTGACACTCTTCGCCTGCAGTCATATACTGTAGGTGTACATCAAATTATTTTAATAAAGTGATAAGCCAATTTTAGAGGTGGATCTCTATTATATTTAATACTACACATTTACTTAAGTTACATCAATTATGCTGCATTATTTTAATGTTATTAGTAGCCTATAAATCATTTAATATTTAAAAACCATTTTGTTTCTGCAGTTCTTTTCCAGTTGTTATCACAGAATCAAAATGTATTTAACCCATTTCTGCCTGGATTGTTCTGGGACAGTGTTGGGAGCCACCATCTGCTGTTAATTTCTAAACTGGCAAGAAACCTCAAACAGCATGTTAAACACAGTCTGTCCGGGTAGACCAGAGACTGGACCACAGACTGACGCTGAGGGCCCAGACCACACTCAGTGGGGCAGCTGTCTAGCGGTACCATCTGCTGCTGATGAACTCTTGGCCCTCATCCTGTGGTGGTCACCAGTTCTACAAGTTCATCAAGTATTTTTAAGTATGTTTCAATTTTAATTATGTTCATTACACTTTTAGTAACATGTGAGACTCCTTGTCTTGGGGTCACTTGCTGGGGTTAAAGACAAACCTGCAGCTGGTTAAATGATTAATAATGTCACGTCATTTCTCTAATCTCATCTACCTAATGCTTTTCAGATCATTAGTTATTATAAGTGTAAAAGGTAATATAATTAAAATTGTAATCATATACATTAAGTACTCATATTATAATCTGTAATCATAGTGATTATAATTATCAGCAATCAAACAGTAATCATGTTACATCGGCTTATACCTGTCTGTCTATCTATCTATACTGTAAAATGTAAATAAAACAGATAATTGTGGTATGTTAAGTTTTTAGTCCAAATTTCAGCATTTCTACTTCGAATTGTAATGTTTATTTCAATGTTACTTGCCATTTCTTTGTAATTATTTGTTAAATGTACTAGCAGTCTGTCTGTTTGTTTGTTTACACTGTCAAAAGTGTGGACGCGTAAGTGAATACGTCATTTACTTATCCTATTCTCAAACGGCACTGTTTTAAAAAGACGTTTTATGTAGATATTGTAAAAATTCGTCTGTTGTATATGAGAGTTTTGTTAGTGACGGACAGTTAAGGTAACTTCACTCACCTTTCCTCTCAGAAACGGAGCACCACACCGCGCTTATCAGCACAAGACAGGAGATTCCCAATCCACGGAACAGAATAAGCTTCGTAAACTTCATGTTCAACAGTGGAATCGTTTTAAACCATTATTTTTGTTCAGATATTCCCGCGAATGAGCAATATGTAGCTCGTATGTTAAATCGTTTTCCAGAGGCAGGTCCCGTTCAGCTCACGGAACGTGTCTGAGCGTTTCTTCGAATGCAAGCTTTGACGTGACGCAGCGCACCTTCACTGCACTGTGTGTGGGTGTGTGTGTGTGTGTGTGTGTGTATGTGTGTGTGTTAACTGCTTGTGTAATTTCTGTCATCTGACACTAAATGCACTTTACTGCTGATCAAAAGTTAGGAAGAGGTTTCTGTAGGTTTTCTTTTTTTTTTTGCTAAATTAAATTTTGTTTTGGAAAATACACAAAACATCTTTATTGTCAGTTTTTATACATTTGTAATATGCAAATTAAACGTTATCTTATTAGATATGCGCAAATCTGCATATAATTACATCGCGTATCTCTCATCCAATGCAGTTTTTTGCGACTTCTTTTGCCAGAGTTTGTTTGTTTATGCAATGTAATTAAATCACTTCGTGCCTATGACTATAAAATATATAAATTTACCTCAAAACATTTTCAAACATTATCAAATATATAATTGAAAACTCAAAAGTATTATGAAACGTTATATTGCATGTCTCTTTCTAAGAAACTCTGCTATTCTATTTGTACTTTGCCGAGGTCGGTGTTTATTAATTATGCTGTGTGCTTTTTTGTTTTATTTAGGCGGATTAATGCATAATTTATTCCTATAATTAATGTAATAATAATGAAATGATCCTTCAAACAGGCTCATGTTCATCTTCTATTGTTGTTTCTTTTTGCGCGTGTCTCCTGCTCAGGCAATGGCTCGCAGTCAGTTACCATGGCAACAATAAACTTAGCCCCAGGCTTTCAGTTTGTTCTCACAGATTTGACAAGCCTCGGTCAAGGTGAGTGCTCTAAATTAGCAGCAAAGGGAATATAATATAATTATTTGCTCCAAATATGCGTTTTCGACTACTTTAAAGTTAATTTGAGGTAATTTATGCAACTAATGGTACAAACTTTAACTTTTTAAACCTTCGCTACTTTAATTGTTTGACGCAGTCTAACGTTAGCCGTTTTAGCTCCTAAGGAGATATTTTGCAGCTAGTAAGTAACGTACTATTTAATTTTTTAGTAAAGACTTTATAGATCAAATGTGTCCTTTTACTGTTAGTTTGTTGGCCTGTCGAAGCTGATAGGTTTCACTTGCGATCAAAAATCAACAAAAGTCCTATTAGACGTGCATTTGCATATTTCTGACTGACCAAGACTTTTCAAATCACCAAGATTGGCACAGACCTTAAGCTTGACTTGACTAAGTATCCTATAATCTTCTTTATTCATTTAATCAAAGTACATTTTTCGTGTGGCGTGATTCCCCAAAAGTCCCATTGATTTACACTGGATGTTCGTTATGTCCGTTAAACCAAACTCCTGCTGGCCAACGGTTCAAATTTAAATGCATATAACGTTAACGTTAACTGTTAATCTTCCTAAAACGTCACACGCAGGTGCAATCTCCCGTTTTAAAGGGTTTTGCTGCTTAAGAAAGGAACACTAACCTGTAAATATGTTGCCAATGAACTTGACATTAAATGATGTTCGTTTAGCCTACTGTACCTGCAGTGTAAAACCTGGGTGTCCTCGAATGATGCAAAATGCCTCATTTAAATTTCCGGACTTTTAACTCTCAGGAAGATATTAACAAAAAAGAAAATGTCAGAAAATGAAGACTCTCCTACGGATGCCAGTGGCACAGAGAAAGAGACAGCGGATCGTGGGTCAGAAGTACCTGGCAGGCCCCTGAAAAACAAGCAAGGATTTGGGGAGGAAAGCACTATGTCAACTCAAGAAAACGAAAATGATGGTATAGCAAACCCATCCTCACATCAGGATCTAGAAGTGAAACCACCACTAACCACCATAAAAACGGGTATGATTCGTTCATTTTACAATGTGAAAATCAGTTTTTATATGTATTGATGAGCAGGATTATTTGTATTGTTCATCTTATTAAATATAGGTGCGGGTAGACACAGAAGAATTGGAGCGCAAACAGAAAAAAACATCAATCGGACAACACCAGCTGCTGTATCCCAGACAGTCACCACTGCTGTCAGTAATTATTATTAGTTTTTTTTAATGATTTTTATTTTCTGTTATTTTAATTTATATTGATATTATTTTGTCTGTGGATTATTTATAGTCTGGCATTCCATATTTTTGCCCATCAACAAAACTATGTTCAATAATATTTACATTTATTCAATTAACTTTTTTATTGAACATACTATGTGCATATCAATTGATGAAGCAAATGTCTGTAGTTTGCCCTTAAACTGGCTTGACTTGTCCTTCTCTCTCAGGTGTCAGGGAAGCGCTCTGTGATACTATCTAATGAAGCCCGAAAGGAGAAAATAAAACAGGTCAAAGCTCTCAAAGATGAGCGTAGAGCAGCTCTTGATGGCCGACACAAGTACCTCATCTCAATCATTGCAGAGATGATGAGCCTGGGGGACACGGAAGTCGAGGAGGCTATCATCTCGGATGATAAGGTGTGTAAAATATGACACTACTAATGTCCTCAAAATCACAAACATGTGGTTGCCATGTATAAATGTGTGTATGTGTGTTCTACAGTTCTACATGATTGAAGAATTCTTCTCAGCAAATGGTTCAAAGAGTCTTACGTTCTTCTACCAAGTCACAGAAACGGTAAAAAACACGACTTGATGGTGACTGCAAAACATCCTAATAGCATGATATTAACAAGCCATACCTGCCTGTATTTCTCTACAGTCCCATTCTTGGATAGATACCACAAATTTAACCACTGGACAGAAGAAGCTGTTTATCACAACATGCACTAATGAGGTACAACACTATTGCTGTTACACTTTTAACAAAGCGCAACAACTGTTTTCAACAGAAATAATAATAAGAGTAATAATGAGAAATGTTTTTCGAGTACCAAATCAGTATATTAGAATGATTTCGGAAGGATCATGTGACATTTTAAAGTATATTAAAACAGAAATCTTGAAATTAGATGTGTAAATACTAATAGGCTAATTTGTAGTAGTCACAACAAGACAAGCCAGCAAGACAAGTTGTTCCAGTGGGAACTGTACCTGCAATTAATGCAATTTAAGTAGCGTTGAATGGACAGCATGTCCTAAATGGCGAGAGACTAAGTAACTATATATGCATGTTGCTAAGGAGAAAAACAATGAACTAGGTTGCTCTTCATTCACTGATTGCAGGGTCTTACCGGGCAGTGTTTGTTTTTCACAAGAATCTCAGACAAGGCCATAACAACCACAAACATAGCCCAGGTCAGTGTGGGTTGAGGTGGGCAGGTTTATTTTTCGAGTGTAACTGGTACTAGTCTATAGGTCATTGGATACTCTTATGTCATTCTCTGTAGGAGGTGAATTTTGGAATGCTTGACTGCTCAGAGACAAGTGTTCTGCACAGTTTGGAGTTTCTTTTTACTCAGGTCATGAACCAAGCCCTCAAATCACAAGAGGTATGATATATGATTCCATGAATTTTATGAATGATTATGGAATAGGCCTGTATAGGACAGGGTATGTAAAGCATTTCTTTCTGTCTTGGACTATATGTTAATATAAAAAGTCATCCTTTGAATAGACATTAAAACCACATTTGTTTTTTACATTAAAACAGTTTTGCTCAAGTAAATAAGCAAACTGATTTTTAAAATAATTGAACAATTTTTGACAGTTCACTCACCCTCAAGCCATCCATGATGTAGATGAGTTTGTTTCCTCTTCAGAATAGATTTGGAGAAATTAAGCATTACGTCACTTGCCCACCAATGGATCTTCTGTAGTGAATGGGTGCCGTTAGAATTCCGTCAAAACAGCTGATAAGAACCATGCACAAGTAACTCACACAACTCTGTCATCAGTTAATGTCTTATGAAGTGAAAGCTGCATATTTGTAAGTCACACTTCTAGCTTCAAGCAGTTGCTTCTAGCTAAAATACAAGTCCTCTATTCTATTGCCTTCTGAAATGAAAGTCGTCTCATCAGAATCAGAAGAGAAATATGCGCAGATAAAGCAATGTTTACAAACAGAAAAGTCCAAAGCAGCTTTACTTCAATTTAATTTAAATCGTTGCAAATCAGCTTTACAGAGAATGCAAGTTTCTAAATTATATTTAGTAGTATCTCATCAGTGGTGACTGTCAAGTTGATGTTCATATGGCAGAAATAGTAGAAATCTTGCAGTTAGTTAATGACACCCATGCACTGCAGAAGGGCCATTGGTGAGCAAGTGATTCAAGGCCAAATTAAACAAACTCATCTACATCTTGTATGGCCTGAGGGTGAGTACATTTTTCATGTTATTATTAAATTAGTATATATTTATGAACACAAGTTATTATTATCATCAGAATACTGAAATATAGAAATCTGGAACTTTCTGGTCCCAAAATATACGTGGCATATACAAAATGACATATTAATCAAACCTTTCCTTCAGGATTGGGGAGCTATAAAAGGTGGTCAAATGAGTCCAGATGTGCAAGGCTTTCTGAGGTCAGTGGATAAGTTCAACTGTACCCTTTCTTCAGTGATGAGGAGCATGGATGAAAAGTTTAAACTTCATAACATCCCATCAGCCCCTGACCTGAGTCATATACAGAAACCTGAAGACTACAGTAATGCAGGTAAAATGTTGAATATGGGTAAAAGAGAAATAAATCATAAATCCACTCTATTTGATGTCAAAGTAATAATATTTTGGTGAGGCAGAGGGCTTAACACGTTTTCCAATTATATATAAAATATATTTATAGGAATTATACCAAGGTCACATTTTATTTGGTGCACAGAAATAACATATTTCAATTTTAATAGCCATACAAATATAACGCAAATGTAACAGGAACCAGAGGGGTTACACAAACACAAGCTAGTCCTAAACCTAATCTGTTATTATTCTCTTTTTTTTCTTTGGCATTAAGCTAATAACTCAGAGCTGGTAGAAAGTCTGGAAACAGTGCTGTTACACTGGGCCAAGCAGATAGAGCAAGTGCTGACAGAGAGTGAACGCATTAGGAAAGAATCAGATGATATTGGACCCTCAGCAGAGCTGGCACACTGGAAGCGCAGAATGATCGCCTTCAGCAGGTACCATGCCATCCAGCAGTGTTTTTTCTTCAGTAATAACACAATTGGTAGAGGTCTGCTACCCGACCCAAGTCCGACTGTTCCCGAAATACTTTCGGATGTCGGCGGGTTCGGGTTAATGTTTAATGGATAGCTTCGGGCTCGGGTTTGTAGCTAAACCAAAACTATAGGCAGAGGCTACGCTGCTTTCAAAGACGCACACACACACATATTATTGCACACAGATATCAGAGATTGTGCTGTTTTTGAAGTAACTAAGCCTCATTGCTTGTAGAGAGAGATGCACAGACGCAGGTTCACACACACAACTTTCATCCTTCTCTCTCTCTGTCTCTCTCTCGCTAATTCAACGAAATGATTAATTAATTCAAATAAATAAGATCTTACCGTACTACATCTCCTTGTCTTATTTAAAGTAGGCCGAATGCTAACAAGCGTTACAATAATGAGCATAATTTGCACTGTGGAAGAATTATCGTCTTGTCCTATACAACTATTCAAAAACTCGGCAGAATTTATGTGACCGCTGCACCTGATGTTCATAAACTTTCAGAACTGGTAAGTGTTTTTTCTTTTGCCTTGTGAAATGGCCGAGCCTTGATGAATGTGTTTCTTTATGTATATGTTTACTGACTGTTGCATGCAATCGTGAAATGCAGCATCATTGTATTTTTATTTTTGGCTGTTTGTTGTGGGGGAAAAAAAAGATTTCTTTGTTTTGAAATGTAGAAAAAAGAAATGTAGAAGGCTCTACATTTAACTGTAATGCTCAGGTCGGGTCAGACGATCTCGGGTACGGGCTTCAGTTTAAAACCTGCGCAGACCTCTAACAGTTGGTATTTCATTTAGTCTTTATGCATACATTCAATTTATTGTGTGTTCATGCTTTTTCAGTCTCTTGGATGAAATCAAGGACCCCTATGTGAAGATGGTCATTGGTATATTGAATGCGGCCAAGTCCAAGACTCTGAGTAAATGGAAAGAACTGGTCAGTTAAGTAGTTGTTTTGTTGTGCTTTGCATTTTCATACTTTTTAATACATATTACATGAAGAAATGCCAAATTTTTTAATCGAAAAGACAAACGTAAGTAATTATGTTTTGCATTTAGAAAATATTTTTAAGGACATCAATGTTTGTTGTATTAGACATTATTTTATGGCTCTCATTAATGTGATAATGCCTCTCTCTCATTAATGTGATACTGTCTGGTCACAATAATGTTTTTTTTTAATTAATATATTAATATAATATAATAGTTTTTTGTGTTACTGGATAATAATTTTTTATTTTAGTATAATTAATAATATATTAACATGTTTGTATTATGCTGTTTTCTGTCTACAGGATGCAAGTATTACAGTTGTGGCCAATGAGGCTAAAGATAATGTGAAATATCTATCAACTCTGGACAAGTTTTTTGAACTTTTGGAAAAAAGCACTCCAGTAAGCTCCAAAAAATGTTATGTTCCTCAGTAAAAACTTACATAACCAAGAGTGCCATTTATGGGTCACTTTAAGTGTCACAGTATGAGTATTATGTCATTTTAAACCATAAGGAGTACTGACGGACTGCTTATAATATATTATCTCTTTTGCACAAGTTGCATTGGAATATTTCATGTTTAGATATTTGTATTGTTTGTTTCAGGCCACCATGCTAAATCAAATTCCCAAACTGATGAACAGCATACACATGATTCAGCGTGTGTCTCAATATTACAACACCTCTGAACACATGACATCGCTCTTTGTGAAGGTCACTAATCAAATGGTGACCACCTGCAAGGCTTATCTCTGTCAAGGGGTGACGAAAATCTGGGACTTGGACAGGTTGGTCTTATGTAAGATGCTGAACTGCATTTCTAAATTTAAATAGACAAAACACATTGGCCTGTATTCACATTTAGGAAGGAACTGCTTCAGAGAATGAAAGAATGTATTCAGCTGAACCAGGAGTACCAGCAATGCTTCCACCGAATGAAACAGAAATTACAGGAGAACCCTCTTGAACGGCAATTTGAATTGAGGTCAGTAAACCATAGCATTAAAGTCAACTTAAGATCAAAACTTAACTCTGTATTTACTTTCTTAACTCCGCTCTGCTCTGTCATACCATCAGTGAAAATTACATATTCGGAAAGTTTGACACATTCTGCAAACGTCTGGAGAAGATAACAGACATGGCTACAACTCTTGAAGATTTTTCATGCCTGCAGTTTATGAAAGTTGAAGGTGTTGAGAAAATATACATGCGCTACCAAACGATTGTTTCTAGCATCAAATCCAAGACCTACAATGTGCTTGACCACCGCAAATTAGAGGTAAGCACTTATATTTTGATTTAGTTAAGTGTTTTTTTAGACATGATCCATCTCTCATATGATATGATTTTTGATTTCAGTTTGACAATGACTACACTGAGTTCAGAAGACAAATCCAGGGCTTATATCAGTCTCTTGATGCACTGATTGATACTTGGCTTCAACGTCCACTCATTGTAAGGCCTTTTTAGTCATCTAAATGAAAGTTATATTATTAATTGGACATTTGAATGACTGATCCATTCGTTGCAGCTCATGACCAATAGATTACATAAATATATTCCTCCTACACTGAAAGGACATTTATTTACTCCACCCACAGACTCATCAGGTCCTTGACCTGCTGTCCAAATTTGAGAACGGTGTGGGCAGACAAATGGACCTCACCCAGAAGTATTTGGTAGTTCTGCACCGGTATGAATGTGACCTTGAGTTTGTGCGCAAACTCTACCAAAGAGAGAAGAACAATCCCTCTTCTGCACAATTCAAGACTCATGTAAGTCCTCTGTTGAGTGATAACCAAACTGCTCAACTCTAGTTCACATTTAAATCATTTCATAAAGAATGCAAACACGCCCACAACTTATTTTATTCATATTCAGAAAATCCAACACAAAAAAACACTGGGACTACCGTTACTATTTATTACTGGGACTAAAATTGTTGTACATTTTCTTTTGCAGTTGGCTAGTAAAATTCAGTGGTCACAAAATCTGTTTAAGAAAATTCATCTGCCAATGCAGATCCTAAAAGACAAATTGGATATTATGCAGGTAATTTACAAAGACAAGATTGTCACATCTCATCAGTAGATGAACACAGTTTATTTACATTTTAAAGGAATTTGAGCCTGAAAAGCATCTTTTAAGAAACTCAATTATTTTGTCTTGACTTTAAGACGCCAGAGAGGAGGAAGATTATTCAGGCATACAACAAACTTGCTGCCGTGCTGCTGGAGTATGAAATGATACATCACAAAGCTTGGGTTGATGGTGTGGAACTGGGACTATCTGGTCTCAAAGCTTCACTGCTGACTAGACACCCAGAAACCAAGGTTCACAACTTTATTTTATCGCTTTAAAACAGAATTTCAAAAGACATTATTCTTTGGCAAAATGGAACATTACATTTTAAAACAGTTAAAATTACTACAAATTCAAATGTTTTATCTGTTAATATTTATATTTATATTATTTATACTCCAAAAAAAATGAATACATATATTTTATGGATTTGATCACTGACTCATCATTATTTGTGGATAGGTGTTCTATGTGAATCTGGACCCTCTAGTCCTGGAAGTCTTGCAAGAGGCAAAAAACATGTATACATTAGGTGCTAATGTACCTGATGTTATCTACAACATGGCTGCCAAAGAACCTCAGCTGAAGGAGTATCGTACCAAGTGAGTGCATCAAATATGTACCTTACATTAAAGGAATAGTCCAGCCCAAAATGTAGATAAGTTTGTTTCTTCATCATAACAGATTTGGAGAAATTTAGCATTAAATCACTTGCTCACAAATGAATGGGTGCCCTCAGAACAAACTGCTGATAAAAACATTGCAACAAGTTATCCACATGACTCCAGTCTATAAGTTATTTAACGTCTTTAAGTGAAAAGCTGTGTTTATAATAAACAAATCTGTCAATATGATGTTTTAACTTCAAACAAGTCCTTTATCCCTAATATTGCTTTCATCGTAATATTGAAAAGTCTTGTCTGAATTAGGCGAGACATATGCACAGATCAAGCATCATTTACAAGCAAAAACTGTGTCGATGGAATTTGATGTAAGAGGACAACAGAGGTTGGACTTTGTCACTGGAGAAAGTGTTTTATGGATATTTTTTGCCAGAAGTGAAGGTTTAAAGTTAAAGGGGATTATTTTGATGTTTTTTGGACTCTCATTCTGATGGCACCCATTCACCGCAGAGGATCCATTGGTGAGCAAGTGATGTAATACTACATTTCTCCAACTTTGTTTCAATGAAGCAACAAGCTCATCTACATTTTGGATGGCCTGGGTGTGTACATTTTAAGCAAATTTTCATTTTGGGGTAAACTACTCCTTTAAAATTACAGTGATCATACTACACCAGTAATTTTCCCCTTATTTATGCAATAGTATTGCATAAAGCAGTGCTATTTGGGTGACATGTATAGTGGGTGCCTATGAAAGTGTTCCAAATCAGATTCTATGATGGTTAGGGTCAATGTTATCATAAGACAGCAAGGCATCCTACTCATGAACAAACAAGCATAAATTATTGATCTAAATTGAAATATATGGTTAATACATACAGTACATTAATTTCACTGCTCTCAGATTACAGGAGATGCTAAGCAACTTCGATGCAGTAGTCAAGAGGATACCCAGTGTGCTACAGTCCCCGATGAAGCCCTTCATCAAATATGTGGAGACTGCCCTCTACCCTGGGCTGACCATTCTCTCATGGACTTCCCTCAATATTGACCATTGTAAAAAAATAAATACTTAAAACCTTTCATCTTTAATGCTATTTTTTTGGACACTAATGTCACTCTTTAAAAATCAGAATTTCATTGCATTAGATAACAAAATATCAATATCACTCCACTAAATAAAGTTTGTGTTTATAGAATGACATTAAGTGACCTACTGTAGAGTGAATTAACCTGATGTGTATATGTGGCCAATGAAGAATGTCTTAGAGTTGAGGAAATCTTTTGAAGTTAATTCTATTCAATGTCTAATCCTCCCTTGGTACCTCTAAAGTCTTTTCCCATTTTTTTCTCAGTCATAGGATGTGTGTTCAAAGCACTTCAAGAGCTGGAGCAAGTAGTGAAGGTTGTTTTGGATATTCTGGAATGTCGAATCGAACGTACCATAGAATCCATGGCTTCCACCAGTCTACTGACACTGCCCAAAAATCAGACAGTTACACCTGAGATGTTCCTCACCAGTACAGAGACCACTATCAACACTGCAAGACAAACGCTGAAGATGTGAGTGACACTTTCGTAATCTTTTGACACAGGCTGGTATAGTGTAAACAGCTATATTTAAGGCAGACTGTTCAAAAAGGTTCCTTGCTGAAAATGTACTCAACTTCAAGCCATCCAATATGTAGATGAGTTTATTTAATTAGCATTAAATGACTTTCTCACCAATTGATCCTCTGCAGTGATTGGATGCCATCAGAATAAGACTCAAAACAGCAGATTAAAACATTACAATAATCCACAAGTTTATATCAGCTTCTTTAAACTCTCATTCTGACAGCACCTGTTCAATGTAGAGAGAATCCATTGTTTTTCGAGAGTATAGTATTGAAATATACCATATAGTATCCTGACTGAGGTCTATAGTTAAATGTGATTAAAAAAAATATTTTCATTCAAGTTCAAGCAAGCAGGTGGAGGGCTCAATGATGGAGATGGCTGAAGAACTGAAGAGAGTGCTAAAACCTTCAGAAAGGGTCAACTTGGAGGTGCTGTAAACATCAGTTATGAAGGCTTTATTATTATTTATTATTATAAAACACTTTTTAGCACTCGATTAGATGGGTTGTAGCTAATCGTGTGATATTACTGCTATAAATGGACACACTACATGTAATAAGTAAAGTTTTCTGAGAAAGTCTTGATGTGTATGTTCAGAACTACAAATGTCTGCATCCTGATGCCAAGCAGAAGACACGTTGTCTATGCTGCCTGCCATGTGCTTTCTATATTATGATGGGACAGTTATGTCAAAAGAACACAGAGGCCCTGGTCAGAGGTATACATGCATGGTGGATTCATGCATCAGAGTTTCATCTGAAAATTGAAAACCCTACTTGTTATCACCTTTTTGAGTCATCAATGTTGTGTTCTTCTTTTGAAAGCTACCAAATTCTCTCTGGATTCTCTCTGGCGCCGGCTACTTGTTGTGAGCTCCAAGTATCGTTCTTCATCTCAAAGTGAAGCTGCCATTCAGTTTCCTCTTTTCACGGTTTCTGTTGAGCTGGCTATTCCCAACATTGTCTTCAGACCAAGTTTCGAACAGATACAGGTACTACTGACGTGTAAACAACAAGGAGCATAATATCAATATGTAAAGTATACTTGCGCTTCTGTTCAAAAGTTTTCGGGGCTCTATTCAAATAAACAGTTATTTTTTTTACTTTCTATTTGACAAGAAATCCTGAAAAAAGTATCTTGATTTCCAGAAGCAGCACAACTGTTTCAAATAGAAATCATGAAATCTCAATAACTGCCTAATGAACTCACAATTATGTTACATTTTTCAAATCAAATCTGAAACGAACTGCCCCATGAATGTTGTTTCTAATGCTCAAATATCATTAAAAAGCTTATTTTTCAGGCTAGACCAGCCAATGAGCATGTGTGTTCGCAAGTGCAAGTCTCGGTTTTCTATCGGAACTGGAGCTTCTAACAGTCGTTGCAGTGACACAGTGACTTTATCAATCAGCAATTGTCTCTTCTTTAGAAGGCGGGACTATTCCACCTTATTGTGTGTTGAAGTTTCTCCCATTCATACGTATAGGAGTGAACCGTCTTTGTATTTCAATAGTCTTTGGCACAAGAGACTTCTTTCAAAAACATTCCCAATCCCAAACATTTTAACAGCTGTGTATACAGTATACTGTATGTTCATAAAACACAAGCACAAACACAGAAAAATGTGTGAATAATAAGATGTGGTTTGATTGACACTCTTAGTGTGTTTTTATAAACCATCAAAAACATCTGCATGTGTATACATGAAATCTCAAACTTTAGATTTATTTCTAAGCACTAATTTGTCCTTTTTCTGCAGGGCATTCTCAATAAAGCTGTGAACATGGTGCTTTCAATGGCAAAGGATATTCCACTCTGGAAATTTTCCCATGTCCAACAAGAACAACTGGAGGTAACAGAATTAAGTCAAGTCAAGTCGAGCTTTATTGTCATTCTGCTACATGTATGGACATATAGTGGACAATCTTCCATTGTCCATGGAAAGTGCTTCAATGCACACTTGATTTTTACTTGTTTTATACCCTGATAGTTACAAAATTACCCTGTGGTAGTTATTGGCATGTGGCAGATGTGTTTTAACCTTTATCAGAAGTTAGTTAGCTGTAAGATGTTTTGTGACTCCACAGGCAGAGCAGGCAGCAGCACGTGAGCTTGGAGATGAGACTCTAGTCACTAAACCACTCTTGCTGAGGACTCTGGACAGACAGGTGACAGAACATAAGGATGTGAACAAGGCTTTGTCCCAGCTTGTCCCTGTGGTGTCCTCTCTCAAAGCAGATGCTGGGGACATCCTGAAAGGGTTGTCTCAATTTTCAGCCCTGTGGAAACAGGTATTCAGCTAAATCTCTCTCTCTCTCGCTCGCTCTCTCTCTCTCTCTCTCTCTCTCTCTCTCTCTCTCTCTCTCTCTCTCTCTCTCTCTCTCTCTATCTCTATTTTTATATATACATATATATATATATATATATATACTGTGTCAGTACGAAATATCAGTTTACATTTCCAAACATTCATTGTGCCATTAGTTGTAATAATCCAGTGTGATTTTTGTTTGAACAAGGAGTCTGACAACAGCCAGTGCTTCACACAGAGATCTGATCTCATCATCATCAGTCTGTCTAGAACAGAAACAGAACAAACTGAGACAGATTAAATCCAGAAGAACTGTGGCAATGTCTCCAAGATGCTTCAAGAGACCTACCTGCTGCAAAGCTACCTGAAAAACTATGCACAAGTGCAACTTGGGCAAAAGCTGATTTAAACGCAAAAGGATGGTCACTCCAAATGTTTTAATTTATTTAATAGAAGTTAATTGATAAAAAAAATCTATGTATGACATTATTTTTGACAGCATCCCCATTTTACATCATTTTTACACAAGTACCTAAAACTTTTAACAGTATTGTAGCTTTGCTGCAGGTTGGGTCTCTTGAAGCATCTTGGAGACATTGCCACAGTTCTTCTGGATTTAGTCTGTCTCAGTTTGTTCTGTTTCTGTTCTAGACAGACTGGATGATGATGAGATCAGATCTCTGTGTGGAGCACTGGCTGTTGTCAGACTCTTTGTGCAAACTAAAATCTCACTGGTTTATTACAATTAATGGCAAAATGAATATTTGGAAACGTAAACTGATATTTCCTACTGACACACTACAACAAAAGATAGAAATTACTGACTTCAAACCATTTTTTAGCTGGTGAAAATACTAGTGTTATAATCATTTTGGCCACCACTGTATATATATATATATATATATATATATATTATTTTGGAGTGAAATATGATCCAGACATGTTTATGACAAGCACATTCACATTGTGTAGAATCAGGACATCAAAATGTGTGACATGTCATGCTTTCCTCTAATCTAGGACCCAGGAGAACAGGTGAAAGTATTTTTGGAGACCAAACCATTATTGTCAGAATTCAGCACCCAACTATCTCTGTATTCTGTACGTACTTTTTTAATAAGTCTTATAAAATTGAAAGCTAGCTGCAGTCTAACTGAGAGTGATCCTAAATTCCACTACATGTATTTGATTAGACATTTGACACCCGGATTCAAGAGCTTCCTTCCACTTGTATCGTCTGCCCCATCCTCTACGAAACTGACTCCCTCAAACTGTCCCTCGTTCAAGAGTGTCGCACCTGGAAACGTGCATTTGGTGTGGCTCTAAACCAGAAGGCCTCTGTGGGAATGACTGAGATTAGTTCTTTTGTGGATGGGGTGAGCAAGCAGCTGCAGAGGCCAATTTCTGACCTGGATGACGTGAGGGAAACCATGGCCGCCCTGCAAGAGTTACGAGAAGCGGAGATACGGATAGAGACCACCAGAGGACCGGTGGAGGAATCGTTCGCTCTGTTAAATCGTCATGAACTGTTCTTCAATGATGGAAATGCAGAAAAAATTGATGGGGTTGTTTACGCCTGGAAGGAACTTAATGTGACGGTAAGATACTTTTTTGAGACCACGTGAAATAGTATTAAAATATATAGTTTATTCTCTTTATTTTGTCTACTTTGTCTCATCAAGGAAGTAGAGAATCACCTTTACCTTGTTGTCTTGGGATTTAGGTTTGTTTGTAAATGTACGTTGATCTGTTTTTAATTTGAAGGCAAAAGAAACACAGAATAAGCTTTTGGAAATTCAACCTCAAATGAAGGCTGAGCTTGTAACTGGAGTTGAGGCCTTCCAGCAATCTGTGAAAACTTTCTATGCTGACTATGACAGCAGGTTAATTTACATATTAATTTCATGCAGTCTCTAACATACCTCTATTAGTGATTGTAGCGTCTTAATAAAGCTTCTGTTTTTGTGTTCAGTGGTCCTGGAGTAACAGGTTTGGCTCCACGTGAAGCCAGTGACAGGTTGCAAGTTTATCAGGCCAAGTTTGATGAACTCTGGAGGAAATTTTTCACCTTTTCTAGTGGTGAAGAACTGTTTGGCCTCCCTGTTACAGGTGCTTCTGCATTTTTTTTACCTTGTTAATATTGGTTTAGATTCAGAAAGGATAGGGTAGATGCCATGTTTACTTTGTGTGAGGTTGTGTGAGGCTGTGAGGGACATACACATAATCTGGTCAATGGTTTGTTCTGATTTATGGTTCTGGATGTAATGTTACATTTTCTATTTGTCATTTTCGTCAACTGGAAATTGTAAATGTTTTGTCATCTAAATTATTGACACCAGGGTATACAACAGTACAACTCACAGTAAGCTGTTTTAGTGTTTGTGAATGTCACACAGTAATATTGTGAAATACTATTGCAATTTTAAATAATTTCTAATTTAATATATTTTAAAAAATAATTTATTCCTGCCATGGCAAAGTACATGATCCTTCAGAAATCGTTCTAATATGCTGATTTGGTGCTTAAGAAACACTTATTATTATCAATGTTGAAAACAGAAAACAGCTGCTTAACGTTTTTTTATGGAACCATTTTTTCCCTTGATTTTTTGATGAATAGAAAGTTCAAAAGGACAGCATACATTTTCATTTTAAATCTGTTGTAACATTCTAAATGTCTTTTTTTGTCACTTTTTCTGAATGTCATGCATCCTTGCTGAATTAAAGTAGTCATTTTTTTTTCTCCTTTCAGAATATCCTGATCTTCACAGAATCAAACGAGAGCTCAACCTTTTGTCCAAGCTCTACAGCCTCTACAATTCTGTGATTGACAGCGTTTCTGGCTACTACGACATACTATGGGCTGACCTCAATATAGAAAAGATAAACAGTGAACTGCTGGATTTTCAGAATAGGTTTTATGATTTTAATTTTCTAACTAATCTAATGAATAAATATTGAACATTGAATGAAGTGAATTTGAGTACATATTTTGTAATTATTTTCAAGGATCCGTAAGCTGCCCGGGGCCCTGAAGGAGTGGCAAGCTTTCAATGACCTGAAAACGACCATTGATGACTTTAATGAAACCTGTCCTCTACTCTACATGATGGCAAATAAGGTGATGTTAAGCAAGCATCTGTTCATACACACATATTGCATTTATACACAATGAGAAAACTATTTTTTATTAACACATTCTTTAATTAACATGCAACTAGGCAATGATGCCCCGACATTGGCAGCGCATAACTGATCTTACCGGCCACAAGTTTGAAGTGGAAGCTGCAAATTTTAGCCTTCGAAATATCATGGAAGCACCTCTTCTAAAGAACAAAGAAGATATTGAGGTATTGTGCAGGCAAAATATTCCATTTAACATAATCTTAATGGTTTGAGTCAGAAAAATTGCATAAAAAAGCACAATGCTGTCAGTATCTTATGAAAACCCTCTGGGTGCCAGGATGTGTGTATCAGTGCTGTTAAGGAGCGAGACATTGATGCCAAACTCAAAGATGTTGTGACTGAATGGAGCAGCCATCAGTTCACATTCGCATCATTCAGGTCAGAGAAGGAATTAATCTGTAATGAAATTCATTATTTTATCATAAAATCAATTCATTCATTCATTTAAAAACAAAAAAAAACTTTCAGGAATCGCGGAGAGCTACTGCTAAAGGGATCGGACACCTCTGAGAAAGTGGCGTTAATGGAGGACAGTCTTATGGTGCTTGGGTCTTTAATGAGTAACAGGTATTTTATGATACTTATATCTGTGTATATATATATATTTGTGTGTGTGTTTATATGTATGGTGGCTAATACACTGGCAAAATATATCCCATGCAAATGTGATATTGTATTTTATTACAGTTTGATGTAAATTTGATAGAATTTTTGTTTTAGATATAATGCTCCATTTAAGCCCACTATCCAGCAGTGGGTGCAGAAGTTGTCAAACAGTTCAGAGGTGATTGAGAGGTGGCTCACAGTGCAAAATCTGTGGCTGTATCTGGAGGCTGTGTTTGTGGGTGGAGACATTGCCAAACAACTGCCTCAGGTAGCATGAATCCAAATAAATTATACCTTCTTTCTTAACCTTGTGAGCGGTCTACTACTGACAAGGCAGCTACCTTCTAAGGGGCTATTTACACAAAACATGTTTTTCCATTCCACTGCGGTATTTTTCCATCTGATCATTGCGCTCATATTGTTTCAGCATATGACACATGACACAGCATTCTAAAAACGTAATGCTCAAATTAAACGGTCAAACTTTAAAAAAACATGTCTTGAGAGCCGATCCTCCCTATACGCAGAATACGCAAGCTGCGTAGGGCCCCCGAAACACCAGGGGGGCCCCTTGCTCTCAAAGATGATTTCATTTTAGTTTCGTTTTAGAATTGGCCAGCGGCTATGAAAACATTCATTTATGTTAATGCATTGCAGTCGCCCTTTCTACGTAAAAATCTGTCAAATCATGTTACGTGAATGTCGTAAAATCTCTTGCTCGAGACAAAAAAAAAAAAGTTGAAAGCATAGCGAGCCACGGAAGAGATACTGTTTCTTGACCGCTTTCCGCGAGCGTGATTCAGGGCGGAGTGAAACACGGACAAATGTGTTTCATTCATAACCACTCGAACCCCCCCGGACGACACAGTTTTGCATAAGGCCCCCAGAAGTCTAGGATCGCTCTGCTCGAGACCTTGCATTTTTCAGAATTCACTGCTTGGATTTTGCTTTGAAAAAAAAAAAATTGTGTGAATGGCCTCCAAAGCAGTAAAGTCTCTTTAACACTCACTTGCATGCATTGCACAAAAAACTCTGCTCATGTGACGCACAAGAGATAAGTGCAACATGATGTATAAGTGCAAAGAATATATATTATGTGGAATTACCTTTTTTTTATTATATTGAACTATTTATTTATATTTAACATTTCTGAACATGTACTCTCTACAGGAGGCTAAACGCTTCCAAACCATCGACAAATCATGGCAGAGGATAATGCAGCGGGCACACGAGATTCCTGGTGTCATTCAGTGCTGTGTTGGGGACGAGACACTGCAGCAGCTGCTGCCGCACCTTCTGGAACAGCTGGAAGTGTGTCAGAAATCTCTGAGCGGATACCTGGAAAAGAAACGCCTTGTCTTTCCACGGTTCTTTTTCGTCTCTGACCCTGTCCTGTTGGAGATACTGGGCCAGGCATCTGACTCACACACCATACAGGTGTGTTTATCTAACTTTGTTATTATGCCATATAACAGTTCTCATTTATTTATGGTCATCATAAGAAGCATTTCGTAAATTTTAAATGTGACATGGTTTGCTCATACTATATGTTTAAACAATGTATTATAATACTGTACATTCAAGCTGGTAAAATGCAGCAGGTAATAAATGAGAAAATTCCTCAACTTTTTTTCTCATTTTTTTCTGCTTTTCAGGCTCACCTGTTGAGCCTTTTTGATAATGTGAATAGAGTTGTGTTTCATGAGAAAAACTATGACCAGATACTAAGCTTTCAGTCACAAGAAGAGGAAACGGTGAATCTGAGTGAATCAATCAATGCCCAGGTACAACATTTCTGAGATTACATTTAAATGCCTTAAATGGCATAAAAATGCTTAAAGGGGTCATATGATACGAACGTAAACATTTTTTGGGGGGGACAAATGTTCATGAACATAAATAAGGAAGTCACAAAATGTCAAGAGTTTTTTTTTTTGACAACTCAAAAATCAAAACGGGTCAAATTGACCCGGAACAGTACATGAGAGTTGAGTATTTGCTATTGACTGTTCAAATGCAGAGTATTGCGTGTCGTGTGTGTGTGTGTGTGTGTGTGTGTGCGTGTGTGTGCGTGTGTGCGTGTGTGCGTGTGTGTGTGTGTGTGTGTGTGTGTGTGTGTGTGTGCGTGCACGCTCATGTATGTGAGAGAGAGAGAAAGAGACTGGGTCACATAACAGTGGAGTCAGCTTTCTTAACCACGGCCTGTGTGCAAACACATACAAGCTTCATCACTGTGTCTGTCATGATGGTAAAATGAAGGACATTATTAATAGTCTTTACATTTATTTTGAAAGATGAAGCTTGCGATAATGGAAAGGGGGGTTACATTTCCAAAGAGTGCTTGCGGTGTTCGGCCAATCACAATGCAGTGTGCCAGTTGGCCAATCAGAGCAGATTACGCTTGTCGGCAGGAGAGACTTTGTAGAAAACGACGTGTTTGAGAGAGCCGGGGATAGAGAACCTTCAATAATGTACAGTATTTGAAAAATTATGTTTTTTGAACATTAAAGCATGTCAACGTATTCTGTTGCACCAAATACTCAAAATAATGATTTTTAAAAAAGCATCATATGACCCCTTTAATTGTAGCATTAAAAATGATACCTACAATTATGTGGAGAGGTGTGATATCACCTTAAGTTATTGAGTGGTTTATGGTTTCTGCCTGATGGTTGATAAAACTGGCAGAAATCCCATAGATCTACTGATAATGAAGATAGTTAATGATGTCTCCCCACAGGGTAATGTAGAAGCCTGGCTGGGTATGTTACTGGATGGAGTCAAGAAGACCATTCACAGCATTATAAGACAGGCCCATATGGTTATTACTGACCAGGGCTTTAAACTGGTGGAGTTCCAGTCGATGTTCCCTGCTCAGGTTGGGCTGCTCGGCATACAGCTCATCTGGACCAGAGATGCTGAGGAGGCTCTCTGTAATAGCAAGACTGACAAAAAGGTTTCAATTAAGTCCTTGTTTTGGTGTTTCGTGTCATATTTAAAACCAGGATTTCTTCTCCCATCAATAAGTTTTATTCAGTATCTATTTTGTCTTTTTTGTACAGATAATGCAGACTACTAACCAGAACTTCCTGGATCTTTTGAATGAACTGATTGATATGACTACTCACGATCTGACCAAGATTGAGAGAACCAAATATGAGACGCTCATCACAATACATGTTCACCAGAAGGACATTTTTGATGACCTGGTGATTCATTTTTGGGCTCTTCAGTATAAATTGGTTACTATGTATCATTCTCTTGAAATAGCTTTATACTTACAGGTCAAATTGAACACAGTCTACAATACACTTTCGTTCAAAATTTATATATTTATTTTCTTATGTTTACTTATGTTCACCATTGCATTTTTATGTTCCACTCAAGGTACGAATGAACATCCGGTCACCGTTAGACTTTGAATGGCAGAAACAGTCCCGCTTCTACTTCAAAGAGGACACAGATAGATGCATAATCCAAATCACTGATGTGGAATTCGATTACTGTAATGAGTATCTGGGCTGCACTGATCGTCTGGTGATCACACCTCTCACTGACAGGCAAGTGTATATTTATATTAAAGATGCCATATTCTTGAAACTAAGTCAGCATCAGCAAAAAATGGCTGTTAATGAGTAGCACCCATTTTCTCCAGTGCATTAACCACCTGTTTATTTAAATTTTTTGGTTTGTTTCTTGCAGATGTTATATCACGTTGTCCCAGGCTTTAGGGATGAGTATGGGAGGGGCCCCTGCTGGCCCTGCTGGGACAGGAAAAACTGAAACCACCAAAGACATGGGCCGTTGCCTGGGAAAATACGTGGTTGTCTTCAATTGTTCCGACCAGATGGACTTCCGTGGACTAGGCCGCATCTATAAAGGTTGAGTCCACCTGAACAAACGGCTTTCTTCTTTTTCACCTTATCAGCACCTGCTTCAACCTTAATCAAGATAGTTGATGCATATTTAACATGTGTGGCCTTTTCCAATGGCGTTTAATGTTTATATTGTTTGTCAAACAGGATTAGCTCAGTCTGGCGCATGGGGCTGTTTTGATGAGTTCAACCGCATCGAGCTGCCTGTGCTCTCAGTAGCTGCTCAACAAATCTACATCGTCCTTCAGTGCAAGAAGAACAAAAAAACTCAATTCATATTCACAGATGGAGATTTGGTGGATATGGATAGAGAGTTTGGGATCTTCCTTACTATGGTAATGTGACAACCTTCCTATGTCATGGAACTATACTGCAGTCATCAAAGAAGCTATATGGAAACAACCTGGCATGTTTTTTCAGTCTTACTCTTTCTTCAGTATTTCCCCCTCCATTAAATGGCCATTTTTCATCACAGAACCCAGGTTATGCTGGTCGACAGGAGCTTCCTGAGAACTTGAAAATTCAGTTCCGCACAGTGTCCATGATGGTGCCTGACCGAGCCATCATCATGAGAGTGAAACTAGCCAGCGCAGGTTTTCGTGAAAATCAAGTCCTCAGCCGCAAGTTTTATACACTGTACAAACTGTGTGAGGAACAGCTTTCTAAACAGGTACTCACAATACATAATTAAAGGGACCCCAAAAATGACAATTCTGTCACTAATTGCTCACCTTCATGTTGTTCCAAACCCGAAAGACCTTTGTTCATCTTCAGAACACAAATTAAGATATTTTTGACCCTTTATTGACAGCAATGTAAGTGAAATGTTGACAGTACAACATCAGCACATGTCATAGTACTCTCGTTAATCGCGGAGGATGGTGAGGCGGAAGAGAAGAATTGTTGAATAAAGTCTTTATTTTTGTTTTCTTTGCGCGCAAAAAGTATTCTTATAGCTTTATAAAAATTACGGTTGAACCACTGATGTCACATGGACATCGAAACAATACAAATAGTTTCAAAGCAGCTTAACAGTCATAAACAGGAAAATTACAGTGTTAAAGTCGAAATGAAGAAAAAAGAATCAATGAATCAATGCCAATTCTCACTAGAGTTTTGAAATATGTGAAAAAGCAGGCATGGAAAGCTACTGATAAGGTAATAAGGACATTGGAGAAAACTAAATTCTCTGTGGCCACTTTTATTTGTACATAATGGATAAAATGTCTTAAATTTAAAACTAAATATGATTTAGTGTTGTATGACCCTTTAAATGTTTTCTTATGTCTTGCTTTAAATTATATTTAGTTTAAAATAATTCTATATTAAATATATATAATATATATATATATATATATATAAAATATGATTTTATTCATTATGCTTTTATTCAAAAATACATAAATGCTTTTATTCAGAAATTACATTGGACATAGTTAAGAATGTTGTTCATTTAACTTTTAAAAAAATATATAAATTCCATATTAAAAAAAAGTATTTTTATCAAGCTGAAAGATTTTATTTAGGACTTATTATTGTTTTATTTATTTATGTAGTTTGTTTCGAAATATAATATTGTTGTATGTAATTCATCATAGTATTATTGTTATAAATGATTATTTTAAGTTTATTAAACTTGAGTTTTACATGAATTTAACTTTCAAAGCTGATGTCGTTAAATAAATAAAAGTTTTCTTTGTTAATGAGCATGACATCTTGCTGATCTTTTTTTTTTTATCACTCAACAGGTCCATTATGACTTTGGCTTGAGAAACATCTTGTCTGTTTTGAGAACTCTGGGTGCTGTGAAGAGATCCAACCCAACTGAGCCAGAAAAGACTGTGGTCATGAGAGTTCTGCGTGACATGAACCTCTCCAAACTGGTGACTATGTCTGATCCAAATCTGTTTGGAAATAACACCTTGAAGAAATAGGATAGATGTTTCAGTGTGTCACGGCTCTATTCAGCAGCTGACTCTATTCCTGCCTCTCCCTCCATACAGGTAGATGAAGATGAGCCCCTGTTCATGAGTCTGATAAACGACTTGTTTCCGGGCATTCAGCTGGATAAAGCCGGTTATCCTGACCTGGAAGCTGCGATCACCAAACAAGCCGAAGAAGCCGGATTAATTGCACACCCACCCTGGATTCTCAAACTTGTGCAACTGTATGAGACACAGAGAGTGAGACATGGTTAGACATTATCCATTTTATTTCTATTAAAGTTATAAGAATGATTTTTGTCATATGCCCATGGCTGTTGGCATACATAGGTTTGGTGAAGTGGACAATGCTGTCCTTATTCCATCTATTTGTTCTCTGTGTGTAGGTATGATGACTCTTGGTCCCAGTGGAACAGGAAAGTCCACATGTATCAGCACTCTAATGAAAGCAATGACAGAATGTGGAACTCCACACAAAGAAATGAGGATGAATCCCAAGGCTATTACTGCCTCCCAGATGTTTGGCACTTTGGATGTGGCCACAAATGACTGGACAGATGGTGTCTTCTCTACACTGTGGAGGAAAACTTTAAAGTCCAAAAAGGTGCATTAACAAGCAACTTAAGTATATGAATGACTTGCTTATGTAACCTTTAGCTTTGACTATATTTGCAATAAGCATTTTTTTATTTGTCATTACTGATCAAATAGAGATTTTTTTATTTCATGAAAAATAAATGTTTTAATATTTTTTTGTTTCAATTCATAACTGTCAGTAAATGACCTAGTACACTAGTAAGTACTTAAAATTCCAAATTAAAGTACTCCATGGTAAAACATTTCACAGGGAGAACACATATGGATTGTTCTTGATGGTCCAGTCGATGCTATCTGGATTGAAAATCTCAACTCCGTCTTGGACGACAACAAAACTCTCACCCTGGCAAATGGAGACAGAATACCAATGGCTCCCAACTGCAAGGTGGTATTTGAGCCACACAACATTGACAATGCATCTCCTGCCACTGTGTCCCGCAATGGAATGGTCTTCATGAGCTCCTCTGTTCTGGAATGGCAACCCATACTGCAGGCCTGGCTGCAAAAGATCCCAGCAACACAGGCTGAAGTGCTACTGGCCTCCTTCAACTCTGTCTATCAGGTGACAGCTAGACATGTGGGCAGTATTTCACATGCTCTCTGATATGTAGATTATTGGAGTACAGCTTAACTGTTATAACAAGAATATTTAGTTACATTTTGAGAGGTATCTAGTGATATAAAATGGGTAAAACATCAATATAAAAATGGATCAATACAACGCTTGTAAACCATTTAAGCTATTAAGTGGTTTATGAATATGAAAAGCTCTATTGATTTTTTTGACATTGCCTAGGGAAAGGTAAGAGAGGATTTTGTACACAGTTTTGAAAAGCTCTTACTGACTATTGACTATTTTCCACAGGATTTGATGACTTTTGTCTTCACTGCCGTTTCCCCCAAAATGCAGCTGCTTGAGTGCATGTACATCAAGCAAACAATTGATTTATTACAGGTAAATTATGCACAGTCACAATCATTTTCAGCTATCATGAAATAAAGCTTGAGTGGCTTATTTAATTAATATACACTATGAGTTAGAGTTTTAGATACACTAAATCAGTTTAATTGATGTTAATGATCTTAAAAATAGAATGATCTTGAGCTGTAATCTTGGCAAATGGTGGCTACTTTAAAGAGGCTCAAATGTACAGTAAAATGGTGCTGATTTGTTCAACCCAGGGCTTGTTGCCAGCCGTTGAAGAGAAACACCTAACAGCGGCTCATATCAAACGTCTCTTCATATTTGCTGTGATGTGGTCTGGTGGTGCTTTGCTTGAATTGGAGGATCGAGCAAAGATGGAGGCTTTCCTCAAAAAGCACAATGCCAAGTTGGACCTGCCCAGAACACAGGGGGACCAGACCATCTTTGAGTTTGTGGTCAGTGCAACTGGAGAGTGGGATCTCTGGTCTACAAGGGTAAGACTGTTATTTGTTAAGTATTATGTTATGATCTTTTATTGTAGCCACATGCTAAATTTAAAAATTTTCTAGTCGACTAGTAGTTGTTCTTTTTTTAAAGCATTGGTCGACTAATCACACGTTTATTAATAAACCTTTTAAATCATAATAATGAGCCTTTAATTGCCTACATTACCTAATAAGCACTCGAGTGCACACATAAAGCTTACCACAGCACATCGGCAGAAGTAATGATGACCGTAAGGAGGCTGCATTAACATTTTTATAATTTATTCATAAACTAGTGCTTGCGGAAGTGATTTGAAAGATGTATTACTGTTATCTGTATAACCAAAAATGATGGAGTATTTTAAAGGTCTACTGAAGTGCCTTGAAACACGCACTGTTATTCTACTTGTCTTTCTGTGTCAGTTTAATTGAAACAGGAAGACAAGGTGGGACATATCAAGCAGGCCCGCCCCCTTTTTTACATAGACAATTGCGTTCGTTGCGATTCAGACAGTGAAAATATGCTTTACATTGGGGCAAAAGAAGTCTGGTTTCACGCTATGTCACGCTAACCGCGGTGCACACACAGTCTGCTCAACCACAGCTTGGGCTAGAGCCATTGAGCTCGGTAAAGCCACATTTGACAGGGTATGACAGCCACAATATCATCCATATTGCTATAAAATATAGCATTCTGTGTAGAATTTAAATGGGTCAGATAGTGTTGTGGTCTGCAGCGACTCGCGCATGTGATCCACTCAGTGCTATTGTGTCTCTGGACCGGAGCAGACTGTGTGTGCACCGCGGTTAGCGTGACATAGCGTGAAACCAGACTTCTTTTGCCCCAATGTAAAGCATATTTTCACTGTCTGAATCGTTCCCTATCCCCTATATATTGCACTACGTGCCATTCACCGTGCAGAAAACCAAATCCTATGAAAAAGTGACTGATCTCAGCCGGTGCTTCAGCGTGTATTTATAGTGAAGGGGGTGGGCACTTTGGATTCTAGAGAGCATTTGATAGGTCAGAACATTTGATGAGAAGCTGAAGTATGAGATGATGTAAAAAAAGAATGTTAATATATTTTGGCGGAAGTGATGAACTGGAAGCTTTGAATGCTTAATCTTCTAAATGCAAATTTTGTCACTGATTTGGAATAACAGTTAGGCAACTATTAGGGGGCAGCCCTACAGTTTTCCTTTTTTTTGTGCCAACTTTACTCTTTATCTTTTTATTCAGTGCATGAGTAAGTTACAATTTTTAAATATACCTTTTTATTGCAATGTCATCATTAGGTGCCAGAGTATCACTACCCTAAAGACACAGTTCCTGACTATGCCTCCATTCTCGTACCCAATGTCGACAATATAAGGACTGACTTCCTGATGCAAAACATTATGAAGCAAGGCAAAGCTGTCCTGCTCATTGGTGAACAGGGAACAGCCAAGACAGTCATGATCAAGGTACAAGTCTGTTTGTTATCAGCAGAATAATATGTTGTTATAAATACTTTCTTGGCTTTGTAGTTTATAATGCATATTTGAAAACTTGAAATTGAACTGGTGTAAATTTAAGGTGCATTCAGATTTCCATTGTTTAGCAAAATATTGCAGATGAAATCCAGTGATTGCAAAAGGAATCCACGTAATCAGTCTCATAGGGGGGGGGGGAACTACACAGATTTCACTCGTCATGTGAATTCATCATGCTGAAATTAATTCTGACAAAACTATGTAATCCAAACCTCCCCACAGGGCTACATGAGCAAATATGACCCGGAAATACATGTGAGCAAAAGCCTAAACTTCTCCTCGGCCACTCAGCCTGGCATGTTCCAGCAGACTGTTGAGAGTTACATAGACAAACGCATGGGCACCACCTATGGACCTCCAGGTGGGAGGAAGATGACTGTCTTCGTTGACGACATCAACATGCCTGTTATCAATGAATGGGGTGATCAGGTGATAAGTCACATGCAACTTTATGACTTAATTTGCTAAAAATATACCCCTTTTGTCAATTTCTTTGAGCACACTGTGAATAGATGACCACAACAGACAACTCTAATTTAGGATGTTTTTTCTTCTTCCAATTTTCATATAACAAACAGTTCATCCTATCATGTCATAACTAATAAATGCAATAAAAAGGACCAACATTTGAATAAGTAACAGTGTGCGGCAGTGATGACCATTTTTTGTGAGCCAACCCGGAAGTTAGCATCACCCTGGTGCCCTCGACAAAATCCAAAAGGATTTTTGGCTTTTGGATTTAAAAAAAAAAACTCTGTGACCAACAAAAGTTTATGATTCTTACACTTTTTTTGTTCATCATAATCTTCTCAAATGAACACAACTTTTATGGATTTTGAAACCCAAAAATTTTTGGCGGAAGTAAAAAGCTAATCATACGCTATAAACGAATTACACTATGATTGCATGACTTCAACTTCACTGTTCTTTTCGTTTTGTTTGAATTTTATTTATTCAACACTTGTATATTTTGTAACTCAGTTATTGCCATAAAAATAGCCTCAATTGCTAACATTGCATGAACCAACTATAGCATCACTACTCCTTCAGCATCACCAAGCCTCGGTCTCTTTCATTCTTTTAAAAACACTTTCCCTGAAAGTTTGAGTTAGAATAGTTTGCACGAGTGCAATCAAAAACACAATGAGGCTGTGAAAGCAGACTAGTCAGGCTTGATGACATTTAACATCCATGATAGAAAAACAATTTTTAGGATGATGGAACAGGAAATTTCCTGGTTTTGGCTTACAAAAATATGTGATCCCTACAGCACTCTATAGCATAATGTTTTTTATTATCCTTGACTAAGCCTCCAGTGTTTTGTTCACCACTCAGATCACTAATGAGATTGTTCGCCAGCTGATGGTGCAGGGAGGTTTCTACAGCCTGGAACGGTCTGGAGAATTTGTTAGTGTAATCGACTTGTATCTGGTGGCTGCCATGATCCACCCTGGAGGTGGCCGCAATGATATCCCTCAACGACTCAAACGCCAGTTCTGTCTGTTTAACTGCACTCTGCCATCCAACTCCTCCATAGATAAGATCTTTCAAACGCTGGCCAGTGGTTATTTTTGCTCAGAAAGAGGCTTTCTGGAAGAGGTGTGCTCTCTAGCTGCCGCCCTCGTCCCCACCACCAGGAGAGTGTGGCAAGCGGTCAAAGCTAAGGTACTGCCTTTGTAATATTGTCAAAAGAGGTATTACTTATTGTACATGAAACGTTGGGGCGGGAATCCATAGTCTCCTCCAAATTTGATTTGATCGAGTCTTTTAAACCATACATGCATTGTGACACAGTGGCTTAAATTATTAGATTAATTATTATTAAATAGTGCCCTCTTGTGGTCAATATTCTTCAGATATTGTTAAGCTCTTGCAATATATTTTATGTACACAGACTACCTACCATTCAAAATATTGGGGTCAGTTTTTTTTATTTAATCAATATATGTATACAGCAAGGAAACAATTCAGTGTTTTCTTGCTGTATACATATATTGATTAAATAAAAAAATACTGACCCCAATATTTTGAATGATTTAAATATTAAATACTTTTACATTGTAATCAATATTTCCATTTAAATAAATGCTATTCTTTTGAACTTTATATTCATCAAAGAGTCCTAAAAAAGGTATAATTGTTTCTACAAAAATATTAAGTAGTGCAACTATTTTCAACATTTATAATAATAATGCATTAATGAGTGCCAAATCAGTATATTACAGTGATTTCTGAAGGGTCATGTGACACTGAAGACTGCACTGTAAATTCAGCTTTGATATCACAGGAGTAAATTACTTTTTAAAATAAATGTATTGAAAATTATTATTTCAGAGTGTAATAAAATGTCACAATGTTACTGTTTTTATAATATGTATGATCAGATAAATCCAGCCTTGGTGAGCACAAGATAATTATTTCAAAAACATTAAAAAACCTTACCTGGACCAAACTTTTGAAGGCTAGTGTGCATTAATAAAATAATAATTGTATGTGTATATTGTTTTCAGATGCTGCCTTCCCCAGCAAAGTTCCACTACATTTTTAACCTGCGTGATCTGAGCAGGATATGGCAGGGGATTCTCACGGTGGGATCAGAAGTATGTAGGACGCCTCAACTGCTGGCATCTCTGTTCCGCCACGAGTGCACACGGGTCATCGCCGACCGCTTCATTGATCAGAAGGACAGAGAGACATTTGATGCCATTTTAGAGAGGGTGTGTCAACTAAATCCTCACAGACTTCATGACAAATTTTTTGTTAATTTCATTTTAATGGGTTTTATAAAAGAATCGTAGATTTTAATTGTATCATTTGTATTTTTTACCTGCATTTATTATCTGATTTTTCTACTGTTCTAAAGGTCACAGCACAGGATCATGGTCCTAACCTTGTGGAGCAGGGGTCACCGGAGGCTTATTTTGTGGACTTCCTGCAGGACGCTCCAGAAATGACAGGAGATGAACCTGAAGATACAGAGGCAGAGACACCAAAGGTCTATGAGCCCATTCCTTCCTTCAAGGCCCTATCAGAGCGCCTGTCTGTGTTTCAGCAACAATATAACGAAACTGTTAGAGGAGCAGCCATGGATCTGGTCTTCTTTGAGGTTAGTGGAACAGAATTGATAATGTTTTAAATGTAAAAAAGATTCTGTATAGTTGGCAGCTCTCTGTCATTCCGGAGCTGCAACCCAAGTTTGAGCCAAAAATATAACTTGAAAAAAAAAATCTCTATACACTTTCACAGGATGCCATGGTCCATTTGATGAAAATCTCACGGATAATCCGGACGGCTCGTGGTAATGCACTCCTGGTTGGAGTCGGGGGTTCTGGGAAACAGAGTCTCACCCGACTTTCATCCTTCATTGCTGGATACCAGAGTTTTCAAATCACACTGACACGGTGAGAATATTGTACTTGTTTTTAAATTTGATGGTTTGATTTCACATTGTTGTCATAAGGGCTTTTCACACCCCGTGTAAACAGAATGCTAGGTTATTTTATTTCTTGTTTCACATTCTGTGTGAATGTGCCCTAAAACTGCATAGTTTCAAAAGCAACTAACCCTGCTTTGCAGCAAGGTTTCATAACCCTGGGTAAAATAGTGCTAACACCGCTTCTAAATTACAAGTGTGAAAAGTTCCTCTTGCCAGGGTTAAAAGAAGGGTTTAGAATGACGATAACCTGGAGTTAACCAAAGTGGCAAAGGCCCAATAGTCTATTTGGGCACATTACTGATACTTCTTATCAATAATTAAAAATTACTTCAGTAAATATTTTATCAAATGATAAAAATATTCAACATCATTTCTTCCTTTACAGAACATACAATGTGAGTAATCTAATTGAGGACCTGAAAGCCCTATACAGAATTGCAGGTTTGGAAGGGAAGGGCGTGACTTTCATCTTCACCGACAATGACATCAAGGATGAAGCTTTTCTGGAGTACATGAACAACGTTCTGGCATCTGGAGAAGTCTCAAACCTGTTTGCTCGAGACGAAGTGGATGAGATCACCCAAAGTCTTATTCCTGTCATGAAGAAGGATCTCCCACGCTGCCCACCCACCATCGACAACCTCTACAACTACTTCCTGTCCAGGGTGCGCAGTAACCTCCATGTGGCTCTTTGCTTCTCTCCGGTTGGCGAGAAACTCCGTTCCCGTGCCTTGAAGTTTCCCGGCCTCATCTCAGGCTGCACTGTGGACTGGTTCCAGCGTTGGCCACGGGATGCTTTAGTAGCTGTGGCTCAGCATTTCCTCTCCAACTTTTCATTGCGTTGCTCAGACGAGGTGAAGAAGAGCATGGTAGAAACAATGGGAACATTCCAAGACATGGTGGCAGAGATCTGCACTGAGTATTTCCAGCGCTTCAGGCGTCAGACCTACGTGACTCCCAAATCCTACTTGACATTTATTAAAGGATACCAGATGATTTACTCAGAAAATATTGAACACGTGGGGATGCTTGCGGAGCGAATGAACACAGGTTTGCATCTGTTTTAGATTCTGAATTTTAGATTTGTTGCTGTTCATTTAATTAATCTTTATTGTCATTTGGATTAAAAAGGGAGGCTTGGTATCTTCAACATTAGTCTAGGAATTAGAAACCACTTTTGCACCAAATTCATTTGTTACGATATTAAGCCAGAATGACAAGATCATAAGTTTAAAAATTAACCTTATTCCAGGAAAGAACGCTCTACGATGCAGCACCAAAGCATCTGTTCATACTCTAAACTCTTTTATCTCATCTGCAGGTCTCGAGCGACTCATGGAGGCCGAACAGTCTGTTAATGAGCTTCGTGAGGAGCTGAAAGAGAAGGAGAAGGTGCTGGAGGTGGCTAACCAGAGAGCAGAAGTAGTTTTGCAGGAGGTCACGGCCAAGGCACAAGCTGCAGAAAAGGTGAAGGCTCAGGTCCAGAAGGTGAAAGATAAGGCCCAGGCGATTGTGGATGAGATTGAGGGGGACAAGAAGGTGGCTGAGTCCAAACTTGAGGCGGCCAAACCAGCATTAGAGGCATCTGAGGCTGCGCTAAAGGTAAATGTCTGGAGCATGCCAAATCACCTCTGAAACTAAATTTAGTTAAATGTCTTGTATTTCAAGTTGACTTGAAGTCCTTGAATTTAGTCAACTTAAATATATCATGTGTTGTTTCTAGACCATAAAGCCCGCTGACATTGCAACAGTGCGTAAACTGGGAAAGCCTCCACATCTGATCATGCGGATCATGGACTGTGTGCTGCTGCTGTTCCAGCGACGGGTGGATATGGTCACCATGGACCCCGAGAGACCCTGTGTGAAACCTTCGTGGAGTGAAGCTCTTAAATTGATGAACAATTCTGCATTCCTCAGCATGCTGCTGAACTTCAACAAGGTCAGACAGCACTGATATACTGATCAAATCTTCATTTTAGGTCTTTATTAAAGTCATTTCTTATTGAATGAGCCATGGTAAAGTCATCTTTACAGTTTTTTTATAAAATAAATGTAAGAATAACTTTGATATTGTAAGTAATTTTTCAAGATGAAGACTTTACTGGACTGATACAACTTAGGTTTACTTGATTATCCATAAATCGATTTTTTTTTTAGGAAAATCATGTTGAAATTTGAATACCAAAAATGATCCATCAGGCTTCTGGGAAATGCTTTATGCATTATGTTTTGCTCCCCACAATGAAAACTTATAAGCTTTGATCATATATTTAATCAATAATTTAAAAAGCATTCAAATATAATATTATAAAGACATATTATTGGGATATATACAGTATGTGTAGTCTGCTGTACTGTTATAAAGATTTCACAAAAGTTTTTACTCTAAATAAAATTGCCTCTTCTTCCTCCTCGAAGATGAGCTTCGTATTCTCCTGTATTCTGCTTTATGACCACAAAAGATGTATCAAATGTTACAAAAAAACAACAACACATGCACACTTAATTTAAT
This sequence comes from Oxygymnocypris stewartii, assembly GCA_003573665.1. Classification (NCBI taxonomy): domain Eukaryota; kingdom Metazoa; phylum Chordata; class Actinopteri; order Cypriniformes; family Cyprinidae; genus Oxygymnocypris; species Oxygymnocypris stewartii. Next base: position 223,022 of record QVTF01022340.1, on the reverse strand, counting down.
TAATGTATTTAATTATTTACTGTATAAAGTTTCAAAAACTTTATTAACAACTATATCTTCATAAAATATTTTGTCATTTCAGGCTTTACATGGGTTTATATTATATTCAGGATGAGCACTGATTATGAAAATCCTATTCTCATATTGCACTCATGTAACACTAATAGTAAATCACTTCATCTCTCCAAGTTATTAATGTCGTCTATATGGAGCTCCATTAATCTTTCACTTCATATCCATGTTCAAATGGAAACCCCCACGTATATATTTACTGTGCATTATTAATAAAGACTTTCTGCTATTCACTCTATCAGTGACAGTGTGCCCTTTGGGATGTGGGTCAGTGGTTGAGAATACATCTGTTCAGACTACGTAAACAAGATTATAGTGTCCCAGTAAAGATCCAAGTTTAGAGCAGCCTTAGGCCAGTATGACAGAATATGTAGCTGTCAAAGTCAAATAGTATCACAGTCACAGTAGAATCGACACTAGGACAGAAGTAAAGCAGAGATTAAACATATGAATCGCTATCTGACCTTATTTGACCTTGGGATTTTCCCCTTCTCTTTGAGTCAAAGTGAATAGATATTTTGTCATTAATGAATTCATCATGGTTACTAATGAAATTCTTTGTTGTAGTCTTTATTTTGAACAGTTCAACAGCATCACATTTCTTGTGACGTTTTTGCTATCCTTTAAAGGACACTATTACAGAGGAGATGGTTGAACTGCTTACTCCATATCTGGCGATGGAAGACTATAGCCTAGAATCAGCTAAGAGGACCTGTGGTAATGTAGCGGGCCTTTGTTCCTGGACTGAAGCAATGGTGGAATTCTTTGGCATCAATAAGGAAGTTCTGCCACTAAAGGTGATGTCATGATGTCTCCCAAGCCTTTTTGTAGGATGTGCTTAAAGGAAATATTTTACCTAAAATTACCTTTCAAAAATCAGTGATTAAGATTTTTTTTTAACATTTTTGGATGATGTTTCTTATTCTCACCGAAAAGAAAGTTCAAAAGAACAACATTTATTTGAAATATTTTTTTAGAACAATTTAAGTGTCTTTAATATTACGTTTGATCAGTCATGCTTACTGAATAAAACTATCAATCTCTTTTAAAAACTGTGTTACACCTCTTTATAAATTGATTTCCATACTTTATGTGTGTACCACAGGCTAGCTTAAAGCTTCAAGAGGCTCGTTTGATTGTAGCACAGGATGAACTATCAAAGGCTCAGGGATTACTGGACGCGAAGCAGAAAGAGCTGGATGAGGCTCAGGTGTGATATATAACCAAGAATCTTTTTACCAGTTCTATTTGATAAAGAAAATAGTGATAAATAATCTTCATGACTTCCGATTCAATTAATAGGTCTCAAATGTGCCGCCTTCTGCCGATATGGGCAGAACGGCACTTTAAATACATGAACATGAATGAATGATTTTTTGCTTTAGGTATATAGTTAGCACTAATTTTTGAATTTTCATTTGTAATTCAAACTAAAATTCTCAACTAAAATTCAAATTGATATGAATTTCCAAAGATTTAAAATCCCAGCTGGATGTTTATGCACGTTTTTGCACAGGCGATGTATGATGCAGCCATGAAGGAGAAGCAAGACCTGCTGGATGATGCTGAGGCATGCAAGAAGAAAATGTCCAATGCTCTCGCACTCATAGATGGACTTGGTGGAGAAAAGGTTTGAAAGTTCCTTGCGGAATTTAGATTGGATTAAATGAGAGCTACAGCACAGATGTTTGACTGCAAGCCTGAAAACATGGAAAAAGGTGATCTGTGTGTGCATTTGTTTATGTCTGTCTTAGATTCGCTGGACAGAGAGCAGTGCTCAGTTTGAGAGACAAATCAAAGATTTGGTGGGGGATGTATTACTGGCCACTGGATTTCTGTCCTATTCTGGGCCTTTTAACCAGGAATACCGCAGCCTTCTTATGCAGCAGTGGAAGAAAGAGATGAATATCCGCCGCATCCCTTACAGCGAGGTACATCCTGAATCTTTTTCATGTAATATTTCAACAGCAACAACTTATTATTCCTTCAAGCTTGTGTGAAATGTTGTTTTTGCAGTTTATGAATCATATAAAATGCTTCTCATGATTTCCTGCACAGAACCTGAATTTGATCAGTATGCTGGTGGATAATGCAACTATAGGAGAATGGAACCTGCAGGGTCTCCCCAACGATGACCTGTCCATTCAGAACGGCATCATCGTAACAAAAGCTGCTCGGTATCCTCTGCTCATCGATCCTCAGGGCCAAGGCAAGATCTGGATCAAGAACCGTGAAAATAATAATGATCTACAGGTACTGATTTGATACCAGTTTCAATCTAATTTTATAGTTTGATTATATTATCATTGCTATAATTATCAGTGTAATTAAATCCTTCAATGTACCAACTTTGAACAAAGGTAGTAGGCTTGGGCTTTAGCTGTCAAATTACTCAGTCTCTGCAGCTATAGTCAGCTGTTTTTTTTCCCAATCAGGTGACATCTCTAAACAACAAATATTTCCGAACTCACCTGGAAGACTGCCTGTCTCTAGGCAAACCTTTGCTCTTAGAGGATGTTGGGGAAGAGCTTGATCCAGTGCTAGATAACATTCTGGAGAAGAACTTCATAAAGTCTGGAAAAACTTCTAAAGTAAGTCATGAGACTTTTAAGGCCGTTCACACCAAGGACGTTAACTATAAAGATAACGATAAAGATATAGTTCTAAAAAAAAATCTCAATATTAAAGAATAGCAGAGTCCACACCACAGCCAAAATGATAAAGGCACAGAGAAACGATATCGTTGGAATCACTTTCAGAGCGAATGTTTCCAGCTGATGAACGATACAAACATTGACAGCCAATCAGAATCCATCCTGCTATAACGAGAATTTAAAGCAGCAGACGAGCGTGCGCTTAGAATAAACAGCCGATATCATCCACTAGTGTGGACGCTAATATCGTTATCTTTATAGTTATCGTTCTTGATGTGAACAGGGCTTAAGAATAAATTATATCTTTATTTTAATTTGTTTACATTTGTAAACTTTATGTAATACAAGACACATGCTTGTCTCAAACTTCTCTGGGCTGTAGTAGACCAAGCTAAGACATTTTCTCTTGTGTTAGGTTAAAGTCGGGGACAAAGAAGTGGATGTAATGGATGCATTTACTTTATACATCACAACTAAGCTAGCCAACCCTGCATACAGCCCAGAAATCAATGCAAAGACAGCAGTGGTGGATTTTACAGTTACTTTGAAGGGTTTGGAGGACCAGTTACTCGGCAGAGTCATTCTCATCGAGAAAAAGGCAAGTCTGAGACAGTATTTTTATTACAGTTTTTATTTATATTTTGAAATAATTTCATATTTTCCATTTACGTTTTTTTAAAGTTGTAGTCACTTTATTGTCATTGTAATTTTTTTTTTATGTATTTTTTCCCCGTTTTAGTTTTTTTGTGTTTTTCTTTACTTTTAAGAAAAAATTGAAATGTTCCCTTTGGCAACTAGTTAAAATAAATTAAATATATATAGTCAGTTAATACTTATTTTATTTCAGTTAATACATTTTTGTATAGTTTTAATAGCTTAGCTTAAGTTTTAATTAACTATAATAACCATGGTCTGATATACTGGTTTTAAATATAAATAAATGAACTAAATGTTGACTTATGTGCAATCAATCAATCAATCAATAATGTAGCTTTTTTATGTAGTATTGGTTTAATGAATTATTTTCCAATCAAGGAAATGGAGGCTGAACGTGTGAAGCTCTTGGAGGAAGTGACATCGAACAAGAGGAAGATGCAAGAGTTGGAGAGCAATCTTCTGTACAAGTTAACCAGCATTCAGGGTTCTCTAGTGGAGGATGAGTCTCTTATCGAGGTGCTCGGAGTCACCAAGACTATAGCACAGGAGGTACTTTCTTCAATTATAATCATGTGCTTTTAAGCTGATTTATAAAACTAACTTAAAATTGTGTTTTCATAACTAAAATACCCTGCTATCCCCTAGGTAAGTCAAAAGCTAGCAGTTGCTGCAGAGACTGAAATTATCATCAACCAAACCCGAGAGGAGTACCGTCCAGTAGCCACCAGAGGGAGCATCCTCTATTTCCTGATTGTGGAGATGAGCCTGGTCAATGTAATGTACCAAACTGCACTACGCCAGTTTCTGGGCATCTTTGACATGTCGATGGAGAAGTCGCCAAAGTCCCCCGTTACAGCTAAAAGACTAGACAACATCATGGAGTACCTCACATTTGAAGTGTTCCGCTATACTGCTCGGGGACTCTATGAAGATCACAAGTTCCTCTTTACGCTGCTTTTGACATTGAAAATAGACCTACAGGCCAAAAACGTTTCCCACAGCGAGTTTCAGACCTTCATCAAAGGTTTGAACCATAATGCTTTGCAGATGACATTGTGTACTTTCAGTTTGCGGTTTATATCACAATTAATTTTAACAGTATTAAGCTTCAATTTAATCAGACAACAGCACAGAGAAGCTACCATTGATGACCATTAAATACCTCTTAAAATGCCCCACAGTTCCCTGTAATACAGTATTTCAGGGCAAGTAATTATTTATTTTACGTTCTTTCAGGCGGAGCATCTCTAGACCTAAACTCTGTCGAGCCCAAGCCAAGGCGCTGGATCCTGGACACAACGTGGCTAAACATAGTGCAGTTGTCCAGCCTGCCTCCCTTCACTGCTCTACTAAGCCAGGTGACCCGCAATGACCGTGCCTGGAAGAGCTGGTTTGATGAAGCCACTCCAGAGGAGAGCCCTCTTCCTGATGGTTATGAGAGCCAACTGGATGCATTCCGCAAACTGCTGCTGATACGAAGCTGGTGTCCCGACCGCACCATTGCACAGGTGCCCGAAATCCTCATTACTGTACTTTTTACATTTACAGTTTTCATTTTAGTTTGAAAGTTTCAGTCATTTTTTATTAGATTTAGTTTTCTAAAAGATGTCTTATTTTCATTCATTTGTATTTCAGTTTGACTATTTCAACTTAAATAAAAAAAAAATATATATATTTTGCCTTCACAAGTTCCTCTGAATTTAAACAGCTGATCGGCCACCGAGCTCCAGATTGTCACTTAACATTCATAATCAAACCTGCCTGTTATGACGTTTAATGATAGTGTGGTCACAAAACTTCTCAAGAACACCTGCCCAGGTCACTTTTTAATGCCAAAATGAATAGCAAAAAAAATGTATTTATACTTTACATTAAGAAAATTGTTATTTATGAAATGATATGTTGCCCTGTAATGGACATCTAGAGTGTTTCCCTGCCTAAAGCCCTTGATGCTGCGATACTCTGTATCCAGCATCTTTGTGACCCTACATAGGACAAGCAGTTTGGATAATGGATTGATGGATGTATATTATTTGGTCTTCGCTCTGTAAAATTACAGATCTTTATCTTTGTTGGTAGATTGTCCATAGTGAGAGTAGAAGGACTGAGGATGCCCCTGGCTATAGTCATTTATAATTTGACACCACAGGCCTGTTATATGGTCATGGGTAGGCACGTTATTCATTTACTGGTCAGTGGAGTACTATCACCTTATTTAGGCATAGATCATCATTCTTTTAGACTGACTGAGAACTTGAAACATGGATTTTCTGCCAAACGCTAACATGCAGGAAAGTTGTTTTACATTTTGCATTTTAAATGTTTATTACTTTCACATAAAGAAACGTTGACAATTGTTGATCCAAACACTTTGCTCCTAAAATGAGTTAAGGGTTAAACATACTATAGCTTTCCCAGTACACCTGTTCAACCCCATCACTCTATTTTAATGGCAGCACTCTCGTGTTGTACTGTGGTGATATATTAATTGTCCAAATATTTATTTTACTTGTAAAGACAAGATTAAGAAATTGAATCTTACTGCAGTATGATTCTTGACTTGCAAACACTGACCAGAAATATTATTGGCAGTAATTAGTATAAATTTCAACTTTGAATATTGTGTTTAATTAAGAACCATTAAATTTAACATGCATATAATATTAACTATTTATAGCATAACAGCATGCATTTATCTCTAACAGCTGCTGAGACAAATTCAAAGCAGTGACAGGAAGTCACTGACCTTTCATTGACCACTGACCATATGTGTGTGTGTGTTATTCACTAGACTAAATAATATATTCATAAAACATAAGTTAGGGAGAATTCATGCTGGGAAGTCTTTAATTACTATTTCGCTCTGTGAACTAATTGATATTTCAACAGATGCTCTCAAGTATTTAAAATGACAAAGTGTATTAAAAATGGCCATTTTTGTGGAACTCCTTGTTATTCTGTGCTAGGCACGTAAATACATCGCTGAATCAATGGGGTTGAAGTATGCAGAGGGAGTGATTCTGGATATGGATACCATGTGTTCAGAAAGTGATAAGAGGATACCTCTAGTCTGCTTCCTGTCCATGGGTTCTGATCCCACAGAGAACATAGAGAGACTCGCCAGGTCGAAGGTATGAATAATTACAAAATAATTATACACGCTTTTCTAGAATACTTTATTCTGATTGGTCAGTTGGGGCATTCTGATGTCAAATATTTGTATGTTTGACTGTTGCCCCAGTCAAATAATTTGTAAAGACTGATGCCACCTTCATATTAATTTGCAGTGCCACTTGTTTCATTTAAAATATAATATAGATTGATGTGAAGATTTGATGACTTTTAAAATCAGAATGTTGCTCAACAGTTTTCTTGTTGTTTTGCAGGGTGTTCCTTGCAGGCCAATCTCCATGGGACAGGGACAGGAAATACATGCAAGAAGGCTTCTGGCCCAGAGCATGTCTGATGGAGGCTGGTTACTTCTGCAGAACTGCCATCTGGGATTAGATTTCCTAGATGAAGGTTTAGAGACAGTTACTACAACAGAGAGCATCCATGACCATTTCAGGTTCTGGGTGACCACAGACGTGCACCCTAAGTTCCCCATTAACTTCCTGCAGTCTTCAATTAAATTCACCAATGAGCCTCCGCAAGGTAGAGAAGTGGAAAATTCTTATTAGAATATCTTTCTGGTTCTTTACATTCAACATCATGTCATAAAAATAAAGGAATAAAACACTAAGCATGCAGAGACTGATAATGTGGGGTTAATGATCTGCGATGCAGGGGTGAAGGCCGGACTCAAGCGGACATACAACAGTGTGACCCAGGAACAGCTGGAGATCTCCAACATGCCTCAGTGGAGGCCTATTTTCTATGCTGTGGCCTTCCTCCATACCACAGTCCAGGTCAGGACAGCTGGACATTTTTAGATTTTCATTAACTTAATCCCCAATTGGGATACCCTGCTAAAAAGAATCATTATTATTTATAACATAATCGATAACATGAACATTATATATATTTTTAACAAATTCTATAAAAAAGTATGATTTCAGCACAGCCATTTAAGACCTGTTGTCCTCATTGCCATATCCCCACTAAAGGAGAGACGCAAATTTGGTCCACTTGGCTGGAACATTCCCTATGAGTTCAACCAGGCTGATTTCACCTCCAGTGTCCAGTTTGTGCAGAACCACCTGGATGATATGGACGTCAAGAGAGGAGTGAACTGGATTTGCCTGCGATACATGCTAGGAGAGGTACAGTATAGGCCTGCCATTGTTTTTTTTGACACATCCCAAATTTGAACAACATTCTGTAATTTCACTATTGGTTCTGTAGGTGCAATATGGTGGACGTGTCACGGATGATATGGACAAACGCCTGCTCAATACTTTCGCCCGCATCTGGTTTAGTGAGAGCATGTTTGGGGACAAGTTCTATTTCTATAAAGGATATACTATACCAAAGGCCAAGATGCTGCAGGATTACCATGCACATATTGATACTCTGCCATTAGCTGATACACCTGAGGTGATACAGATAGTTATTACTTTCTATGGGGTTTGATGGGGTGACTGGGTGGTGATGTAGAACCTATAACCTGTTGATTCAAATTTCATCCAAAAGGTATTTGGCCTCCATTCCAATGCTGACATTACTTACCAGACCAACATGTCTAATGAAACCCTGAACACTATCCTCAACATCCAACCCAAAGACAGCAGCAGCGGGGAGGGCGAGACCAGGGAGTCGTCTGTCCAGAAGATGGCCAATGAGATGCTAGAAAAACTCCCTGCTAACTATGTGCCACACGAGGTGAAGTTATTGGGCCACTTCTTAATTAGGCTAAGGCTAAAAGCATATTAATTGCCCCCTGATTTTCAGTTTGGATAAGTTGAACCTAGTTGCCGAAAGTCAGAGCCAGACTGCGGATTTCAATTAAAAAAGAATGTGTATGATGGTCACAGTCTCTGATTTTGTAGCTTCAGACTATGATTCCATCCAGTTGGAGGATATCAAACATTTGATATTTTCAGCCGTTTTAGATCACATTGTTTTCATTTGTCACATATCTCCTAGCAATAAGGTGCACGTTTCTGCGTGAGTTTGTTGTGAACGGACTTTAAAGTCTGGTAGTGTATGATCCTTAGTCATTTAATGTATGATGACCAGTTATTAAACATTTTAAAAGTTGTGTAGTGTATTCCAGCTTTTAGTGTCTTAATTAAATGTAGACTGTACTTTCAAATCACTCTATGCAGGTGAGGAGTAACCTACAAAAAATGGGTACGTTCCAGCCCATGACTATATTCCTTCGTCAGGAGCTTGATAGGATGCAGCGTGTCATCGGTCGTGTGCGCACTACCCTCACCGACCTTAAACTTGCCATTGATGGTGAGTTCTCATAGTACAGTAAAGCACATTCATAGTTTTAAAATTAATCAGAGAAACATTAACAATATCATCAAAAATGTCTAGAAAAAGATGCTTTGCATTGTAACACAATGAGTTTCTAATCCCAAAGGGACTATAATAATGTCAGAGGATCTCCGCGACGCTCTGGACAGCATGTATGATGCTCGTGTTCCAAATTCCTGGCAGAAGATCTCTTGGGAAGCTGCTTCTCTGGGTTTCTGGTTCACCGAACTCCTTGAGAGGAACCAGCAGTTCCACAACTGGACTTTCAGCGGTCGACCTCATCAGTTTTGGCTCACAGGGTTTTTCAATCCACAGGTGGGTCAATTATCTCATTTGACTCGGGTTCGGGTTCGGGTTTCATTTGATTCAGGTTTCTCTATTACCGTATCGTTCTTCATTATAGGGCTTCTTAACTGCGATGCGTCAAGAGACCACTCGAATGAATCTGTCTAAAGGCTGGGCCCTAGACACCGTCGTCCTGCTCAACGACGTCACTCGCATGATGAAGGAGGATGTCACAGCCCCCCCGCCAGGAGATGTGGGCGGCGTCTACATCTATGGCCTCTATCTGGATGGTGCTGGATGGGACAAGAAAAATGCAAAACTGACAGAATCATCTCCAAAGGTATTCTGGGGAAGGATAAATGAAGACAATATGTGACCATACATTTGTGGATAATAGACTATAGTTTCAGAAGTTAACTCAAAATCAAGACTGGCCATCACCAATAGACCTGGGACCATATTCATGAAAATCCTCTTGAGAAACATTATTTATCACACTTCAAGTTTGTAAGAATAATCCTAAGATCAATTATTGAAAAATTCAGAAATATTTTCTTAAATATATAATTTAAACAAATGCTTAGCTATTAAGAATAAAATGACAGGCTCTAGCTTTAGGGAATTAGGGCAAGTTGGAAATAAAACGAAAATCAAACGAAAAAAAAAAATATTACTTACATTTGTAACAAAAAAAAAGCTAGTTTCTCTTTAACATTTCTCATTTTCTTTTAGTTCATCATTAAAAAGTTTTTTTTTTTTTTTGACAAAAGCACAACAAAATGACTAACTAAAATTCAAATAGAAAATATAAAACATATTAATGCATGTAATATTATTATCTTAATTATACTAAAATAACAGTTTGGTGGGTTATCCTAATTTTAATAAGTCTAAAATATATTTATATTTACAATGCATTTTAAGAAACACAATTTAAAAATTCAAAATGTATATTTTTTCTTAACTTTTTTCTAGACCCAGCAGTGTCTTGAATGATTCTCCTGAATGAACATCTTAATTCTGCTAGTATTTTTCCCATTTGTTAAAATATTGTATGATCTATACAGACTGTGAAGCACTGCAAATAACATAATATACAAAAAGATAACAGTCCAATATAAAATGTTCTGCCTTATTCAGAATTTGGGGTAGTGTATTAGTTCTTTACAAGGAATTTGTCTATTATATTCGTAAAAAAATAAATCACTTTTTTGAAGCACATCCCATCATGCAGTGCTAACATTCAGGGATCTTCCAAACCCAAAGTCAACTAATCTGTCATGTATGTCTTTGTTTGCTAATCCATGATATATGTATTATGTTGTTTGGTAGGTTCTCTTCACACCATTGCCGGTTGTGCATGTGTATGCAGTGAGCAGCACCACAGAATCCAAGAAGGCTCCCATTAATCTCTACTCCTGCCCAGTGTACAAGAAACCAAGAAGAACTGACCTGACATACATCTTTTCACTGTTGCTCCGGAGCAGCCAGAACCCAGACCACTGGACGCTGAGGGGAGTCGCTTTGCTCTGTGACTGTAAATAAACTCCTAATGTAGTCCAGAGCTATTTTCATGCATGAAGCTTGATTTAAAAAAACATATATAGATATACAAATAAAAAAATAAAAACAGGAAACTTTTTGTTTTGTACTCGTTTGAGAGTGAGAAATAATTTCTCAAATTTTTTTCTCAATTTATTTATAATATGACTATTCTTGTTATTTTACATTTGTATTGTAAAACACTCGTGTTTTATTCATGTATTGTGATAATTATTTTGCCATTTTGCTTTAGAGTGTTAAAACTAGATGCATACTTGAATTTTCACATAAGATGGAAGGGATTTTGTGAAAGTTATTTTTTTTTTGAAAGCAGCAATAAGCAATAAAGGTTGAAATATACACAATGATTTGCACAAACATGCTGCGGAATGTAGCAGTTTTTCTTGAACTATTCAGAAATGCCGCTATAGTTGTCTGTCGGGATTGCTATTTTTGGATTGCATTTGTTTATTCACATTATAGCAGCAGTGTCCAAACTGTATATATGATGATATGATGAAAAATAATATATAGAAGAAACAATTGTTCCATTACAACGAATGTTTGAGTGAAATACTCTTTGACGTACTTTTCAAGTATTTCATAAAGTGTAATTAAACCGTGTAAAGACAATCTCACGGTGCTAGTCCATGCTTTGTATCATCATTACAATGATGTTGTTGGTGATGTTCACCATCACCCAATAAAAAAGTTTGGAAAACTTCATAATATGAAATAAAAAAGTGCCATACAGCAAAACTTTATTTTACTACTGTGATCCTTAAAAATCCGGCTGATTGCAAATTCTTGATTATTAAATGCATTTTTCCCAGAAACTCTTCAGAAACCAGCTGACTGAGTTAATATGTTTATTTAAAAATATTACAACTGAATGGTGTTTCATCACCAACGTTAGTCTGCAAAAGTTAGTTTTCAGAGTTTACACAAAGGCACAGAAAAATATGGTTTATAAATGACTTATATTCCAAAAACCACTACAACATCTAAACTGAAAAATATCATTCTTAACTCATCCACTGTTGACATGCTGGATGTCAGTTAACACCAGAATATATTTAAAGTCCACCAGAGAAAGTCCAAAATCTACTTCTCTGTGAATTATGTGTAAATTCAGCCATTCAAATACATTTCTTCAAAATATTTTTTTACACACACCTAACAAATAATGTAAATCTATAAAAGGTGCATTCAGTCATTTTTCCTCAAATCATTTTACCCCAGAAGAATGTATAGAGACATCAGTGTCTTACAAAAACCTGTTTTATTACTATCCTACCTTGATTTTCATGACGCTGCATCCACCCCCACAGGTTACAGAATAAAGAAAGAAAATCACTGAGTGCACCATGTTTTTGACTGAATTTAAATTAGAAACCATAGCCTAGTCATCTCAATACATTGATTTAACATTTATAACCCTTCATAGTCCATAACAGATGTAAACAAGAAAAAAAAATTGTTTGTAATGTACAACTTCCTTAATTCAGTTTTCGTTAGAACCATCCACTTATCCACACACTTAGAGGCAAGATCTCTCATCTTCCCAATCTTTCCACCTTCAAGTTTTCCATAATCGAATTCATACCTGTACATGAGTCTTTCCCAAATGTGACTGTCAAGACTTGCTGCTTAAGAAAGCTGCTTCATATCATACATCGGCACTTCTGATTCTCGCCCTTGCCCTCATCTGGACTTTCTTGTTTCGCCGTAGGCTCCGTGTAGACCACACCAGGGCTGGCCTTGCGGCCCTTCGGTGGTGGGATGGGTGCGGTTCCTTCCGTGGTCCCTTCTGCTCCTTCCTGACCTTCAGCCACCGTCCTTTCCTTCTTCAGGTTGAGTTTTGCTGGCACGGTTTTCGTGATGGTTTCCTTGAAACGCTCGCCAGACTGTTTCATCCGTTCCCCGGACTGACGGATTTTCTCACGCCGTTCGGACGATACTATGCGCTCACCCAGCTTGTTGACCTTGGTGCCCAGATTCTCTTTGGTCTTAGTCATGTTCTCACGGGAGAAGGTCTGCTTCAGGCTTTCCATGCGCTTCAGGCCGGTCTTCTTTAGTTTGGCAGCAGTAGATGAGTCTGCCTCCTCAACGACCATGTACTCCTCATCCGAGTCTGGAAGCGGGGCATCTGGGGCATCAGGGTCTAAGGAGGCAGTCTCCGCCTGTTGCTCCCTTCGGAGATGCTTTAGAAGCAGGTACAGCTGGAACTTCGTTATCTCCCTGTGGAAAGAGAATAAATATACCATAAATTTACCCTACTTTTACCATGCATAGCACAGCTGGGACAGTTTAAATCAAATGATAGTAGGCTACTTAAAAGACAAACAATACACATATCCTACAACTAACCATATAATAATGCATAATTAGGATTGAAAAATAAGGCATGAAGGATAATGTAACTGGTTACTCGCCAAATAAATAAATATGTGAATATGTTATATAGTGATTTGGGTTTAAATTGTTTTATAATTTTACTTGAATCGAAGACAAAATAGTCCATTAAAAGTACAAAATCTACGGAAGTTCTAAGCGGCCAAGCATTATTATAATTTTTCTGTCTTGTTTTCTCGTGATCTCGACATAACGAAAGTTGTTTTGTCATTATCACGACTTGATTTTCTCGTGATCTCGACATAACGAAAGTTGTTTTGTCGTTATCACGACTTAATTTTCTCGTGATCTCGACATAACGAAAGTTGTTTTGTCATTATCTCGACATAACGAACGTTGTGGATCTCAACGTAAAAAAACGTTTTCAAACGGCATCTTTCATGCATCATTCGGTAGCCATGCAGACATCCCGGTCCCTCAAGTTGACTGGCAATGAAATTGACTACACGTTCAGGGTCGCTATATTGTCTTCGACGATAAAGTTGCAGACCCGACAGCCTCCTTCTCAAGTGTCGAACACTTATGTGTAAGTCGTCAATCACTGACAGACAGAGCTATTTCAGTTTGAGTCCCTGATCAAAGTAATAGCGAATACGATCATCCATGATGCTGCTTCTATAGCATTTTCTCATGCCGAATACACAGAGAAAATTACGTCGTGATAACGACAAAACAACTTTCATTATGTCGAGATCATGAGAAAATTAAGTCGTGATAACGACAAAACAACTTTCGTTATGTCGAGATCACGAGAAAACAAGACAGAAAAATTATAATAATGCATGGCCGCTTAGAACTTCCACGACGAATATTACAACAATATTAAAACTGAAGTCCTCTGAGGTGATTATCTCTACAATCGACAACTGAGATATAAGATATCGCCCATTGCGTTTGAATGAAAGAAGAGAGCGCGAGTCCGCGGAGTGATACGAGACAGTGAAAGTAGCGCTGGCGTCAGTTACCCGATTACACGGGATATCGGTCCACCAATCAGAATCAAGTGCAGACAACTCCAGACAATGATTAAATGCTTACGTTTGGTGTAGGTTCACCATTTGAGATAAAAAAATTGTTTTAAGCAAAATCAGTTGAGAATAACAGTATATATATAAAACAGTTTGGCAAGATCTAAACTGCAGAAGACTAAACTGTTAATACAGCGTTGTGAATCTGTACACCCATCATCGCTCAATGGTTTGCAAATAAAGATCAGGTAGGTTTATGATCAGTTTCGAAACGGTTTAGATGAAATGAATAGTGTGCTGTTGAATAACTCACACATCAACCTATCACAGCTCGGTATATAAAAAGACTAATAGCTAGAATAAGTGAATCAAGTTTCAAGACGCTGTCATGAAATTCATCACTTCTGATAAACAGTTGCAGTGCTTTATACACAAACAAAAAGCACTTTTATATAAGAAAAAGACTTGATAACAAACGGCCAATGTTCAATAAGTTACCAAAGACTCTGTCGACAGCTTTTTTAACCATCACTCTGTCAGACACGACAGCACTATATTAGGACATGAAGCTTCAGTGCAGCTCTCAGAATAACCCTGAACAAACCTGTCAGCTGTTCTCCTCACGGTACAAAACACCATCAAACACATGGGCACTAATTCAAAGTAAGATATAATAACATAATAACTAGTTGCCTATTAGTCTTCAAGAAAATATCTGTTAAATGGAAAACACTAGCCTTTTTCCTATGATGAATCTTCAGAAAATTACAATAAATCTTCAGCTAAAAAAATGTATTGTAATTTTTTCATAATTATTAATCTGAAAACAACAGTAAGTTTAATTTTGTTTTATTAATGCGGAGGTCTTAAATTCAAATCTAGATACAGAATATTTGCGATAGACTTGAAGCATTTACTATCATAATTTCAGAAAATCTTCTCTTTAAAATGTATGAAAACATTGTGGTATTGTTAAAAGATTTTATATTAAGTCAATTATTTTATTTGTAATAATTGTTTTATACATTGCTATAGAGTTATTTGAAACTTTAAAAAATCCAATAAAAAAATAAATAAACAATTGTATTAATTTTAATGCATTGTTAAGTGCTTTTGTATACAGTAATTGGGCTGTCCAGTATTTCCAAATTTAGCAATGAAACATTCCTCCATGATGTCATAATTATGTACTCGATCTTAATCTGATTTCAGACATCTAGGCTCGTTTTAAACAACATCGGTATTCCAAATAAGGCTTCATAGTTCATTCTCTTATGCACTAAAGAGTGCATATTAATTCATTTTTACTCCTTCATGGATCACATTACATGGTTTATCTGTTACTCCAGACATCCTGCCACATATCAGATAAAATGGCCGCCAACCTAATCCTCCATTCTCAGTGGAGACTGGCAGAACATTCCTGCTGCATTGCTTTTGGCTGTAGGCCACATGACCTTCTAATGTACCCGGATTGATCTTGGATCATGCAAGACCTTGTATCTTGAAACAATCGGTCGTTGATTACCCCATTTGCTCTAGATGAAATGATGTAGGACAAGCTTGGAGTTAAAAAAAATCATCAATGCATGGAGTTTCAACCATGAGTGAAAGAAAACGGTCTGTTATAGTAAGGTATGCTTCCAAAATTAGACCTGCTTTAGAGATTCAATCTTCATATGGTACCCAGAAAAACCCAGTTCATAAGATGAAATGTAGGACAAACTAGAGTCAAAATTCTAAGGTAGGTTTCCAAAATTAGACCTGCTTTATAGATCCAACCCCAAAAATCTAGTCCAAAAGAAAACATTCGCATGCCACCAAAAGCAAAGAGTCTTACCTGGTAGATGATGACACGGAACTTGTTCTTGTTCAGCAGCTCGATTTGGGTTTCCTCCACTTTCTTGACACGCATGTTCTGCTTCTCCACCCGCACACGAACGTCCTTGACGTGGCAGCTGACCTTGCGTGTTTTCTCTAGAAGTTTCTCCACAGTGCAACTTGTTGCCGTGTGCTCCTTCGTTAACTTCACCACGTCCACCTGGATGGTCTTCACGGTGTTCTCCAGCTCCAGCTGCCTTTCCTCCATGCGTTGCTGGCACGCCTGCACATTGTCTATGATCCCAGACACTCTCTCCAACAGAGTGAAGATGTTCAGGGTGCTGGGCTCGTCCGCCACACCTGCCAGTCCCAGTTTGTCGGCCATGTTTGTCCTTGTAACCAGTGAGGACCCTAGACTAGAACTACCAAAGGTCTCAGGTCCTGCTTCGGTGGATTTCTGTTGGTGGACAAGGGGGTGGGTTGCTGGATCGTGGGGCCGTGGCGGGCCCTGGAAGACGCTTGGATGATACGGACTCACCCTCTGACTGGAGCTTCATGAACGTTCTGGAGAATATAGAAGCTCCACCCTTCCTGTATATAGGGAACACAAGGTTCAAAGGCCAGACACACAGGGAACGACTGGAAAAGAGGGCAGAGGGGTTGGAAGGGGGTACCAAACCAACTCACCATGAATTCAGCGTTATAAATATCCACAGTAAGGTGACACCTTGTCATTTTTAGAAGATGCATGTGCAGATAATGGAAACCCCCTTCGATCTCATCCGCATTATTTTACAAAGAACTATGTTTCCTCAAAGAAAAACTAATGGCATGATCATATTTGGTTAAAAGGGACAGCAGAAACAATACCAAGACGTTCCATCATTGATAGTCACCTGATTGACCAACTTTTGACAAAAGGCTTCAGCTTTACCATTACCAAGTTTGGGAAATTGAACAACTGAGGAAGCAATTAGCTTAAAACCATGTCCACAATGCTTTAAGATGGACCTCAAGCATGATTTTGATTTTGCGACTTGGGAAAGATGATCCACCTTAAGATGGACTGTCCAACCCCGTGAAATGATGCCACCAGCTGCAGTCTATTCTTAAACACCGAGCCATCTATAATTACTCATCACTCATGTCATAGCCGAGCGAGGCTTACTTAATTCTCCAGAACTCTTCATTCAGCTGATACTCAACACCACTTTCCTACACACAAAATCTCACGTGAGCAAACTGTCGAACTTTTGTGGCCAGATCCCTTTTCTGCAAATAGCTGCTTCTCGATGCAATCTGTTTGAGAGCCTAAGATGTCACTCTTAAACGGATAGTTCATCCAAAATTCATTCACTCACCCTCAAGTCATTCCAAACCTTTATGGCTTGCTTTCTTCTGTGGAACACAAGAACATATTTCATCTTAAAATTTGTAATTTTTCAAAATATCTTCTGTTTTCCACAGATGAGATGTCATTCAGGATTGGAACCACATGAAGGTAAGTAAATGATCCCTTTAAGCGGTTTTGTAAAATTGTAACTGTGTCCAAACCTGATGTCTTGGAGTATGATGCTAATGATTTAAACATGTCAAATTACAACGCACTTGAACTGGATTCTTGAAATTAGATTACTCCGAGAGATTGTATTACTTAGGACAAGCCACATCTGAATTACTCAAGGTTTAACGACTAACTTTACACCAAGTATATGTTTACAGGCATCACAAATATTTGTAAGACTGAGAATTAAATTTTATTAAATCTACAGCACTGGACACAGTTTCACAGGTCATGCGATATGCAGTTCATAGAATTAAATTAATGTCAATAATGTTCGTTTCAACATTAACAACACCGATAACATTAGAACATAAAAACTACAAACATTTTAACATTGATAAGATTAGCTAGTCAAACACGTTGAATTTCATTCTCTGGAATTCCCTTCAAAAGAAACTGTAAACGTCATCCCTTCGTCGGCAAACTTGTTCATGTCCAATTCAATTTGGTGTTCAGCTATGTTTGATTTGAGGAAATTAATATCAAATCAAAGGGGGCAGTTAAAGACAGTCCAGAGTTAATCTTTTCAGTAAAGAAGCACATTCCATGGAGATAGAGGACGTCTGTTTTTGCGGTACAGTTTGTGTGCCGAGAGTTACATTTAACAATACGTGAATAATCCTGGTACCACGACCAAAAATAAAAAATAAATAAAAAAACCCAACAAACAGAGCTGGCTTTTATCATTCATTTGACAGTGTTTGCCACTGACATCAAGTACCTAAAATGTCCTGAAAACAAGAGAATAATAAGGCACCATCCAATAAAAGAATACAATTAAATTAAATTGTAATTGATAATAACCTTATTGTCCAGAGTCAAGAAAACACAAAACAAAAAAGCACATTAAAACTGTAATCCACTTGGTACAAAAAGTATAAAAAAAATTAAATAAAAACAAGCTACAGCCTTCTTGAAGAGGTGTTTGATGAAAAGTTCTGCTTTTGCTGTCTTCCACGATTGTTCTTAGGACATTTCCTGGAAAATAAATAAATAAAATTAATATTTTTATAACATTTTTATTACATTAATTTTAATAATAATAACAATAATAAATAAACACATACATTTGAATAATATTTATATTGTGCTGTCAATCGATTAAAAAATCTAAAATCGCATTAATCACAGTCATGGACTGCGATCAATCACGATTCATCGAAAATTTAAAATAAATACTAGGATTTACCCGTAAATGTATTGAAATAAAGAAATGCATGACGAACTAGTTTAAGGAGCAACCTTTCACACCTCCTCCAGGTTTTCAGCCATTATCAGTCTTTTTACTGGCAATAAAATGTTTAGCGAGCCACATCCAAGGCCGTTTTAACCATAGGGCTAGGCCCGAGCAAGGAGGGGGCCCGTGATTGGCTGTTGGGTAGATTGACTGGCATGCCGATCGCCAAAGCCACCACACCCCCCACTTATTAGCGCTGTTATTTAGTTGAGCTTTTCCGTCAATTCCATTCATCACCATTTGAGATTGAAGCGTAAAGTCTTAATTTGGTTTACCAATCAAATGTATTTATTCTATATTTGTCTTTTGAACGATGTGTGCGTGCACGTATCTATCAGGTGACCAGTGCAGTCTTAATGCGGCCCTGCTTCAATCCCAGTACACATTTACCAAACTATTATAAAAAGTATTTCTAAATAAATACAACAAAACTTTTTCTTACGACCTTATGTGAAGTATTATGATAAAATGCATTATGAAGAAGAATTGGACCTGTTCTACAGCTGCATTAGAGCTAATATTAGCATCATGCTTCATAAGACAATGTATGAGATTAATAGTACACTTTTACTCAGAACTCACTTCAAACCACCATCGAGTGTTTGTAATAACTTCGTTTTGCGATCACACGAGGAATTTGGTCGTTTAATGTTGTTAAAATATGCTATTTATAACCTTTTATATCGCTGCACAAATGAGCATTTCAGATGTACAGATTCATCAAGAAAACCACATACAAACCATATTCTATCGTAACCGTGTGTTTATTATCTTATATACCTAGAGTGGCTGTTAATAAATGTTTATTTCTGCTGTGTTGTATGCTCTGGCTGAAACTCACATCCGCCTCTCCGTTCTTAAGTTGCCAGGTATACATGCCAAGTATTAAACACATTAGTAAAAGGATCTATTTTCAGTTTTATTTGTCTATATACACTTTGGATGGCCGCGGTACATGTTAAAAGTAGCCCAACCAAACGCAACCCACGGCTCTGTAATTTTTCCAGCGACAGAATTTTCAAAATATGCCAATTGTGCGGGAAAACCACCACCCTGGCAACCCTGGTTCGCTGTACCCTTATCACACGATAGATAACCTTCCACACTGAAATGATTTTGGGATCAAACACAAATATTAACGCGCTCAAATTTTTAGATTAGTCGCATGCATTAATGCATTAATGTTGACAGCCCTAATATTATATATATATATTTACATACATGTACAAGGTTAACAATACATTTACTCGCGTATGTTTGATAGCTTTACTGTACTTTTTTAAGTAATTTTTTTAATCTGTAATTTTACTTTTACTTAAGTATATTTTGTGGGAAGTATTGTACTTCGCTACATTTTAAAACACATTCGTTACTGAGTAAAAAAAAATTCGCGTGGAAACAACTGCAGTAAATAATGTGCAGAAGAAGAAACTGGCGCTAAAATCACAAGAAAGATGCAGACGGACTAGACAGGCGTTAATGGTGCAGACCCAGCTGAAAACCAGACCCCGTCGTATTCTGCTGAAGATGAACTCGAAGGAATGAAGTGAACCCCTGGCCATATATTCATGCTCTATTATGCAGTGTAAGCTGTGTTTGCCTCGGGAGACCGAACTAGCAGCTTATAACATCTCGACATCGCCCTTCGCAAGCATGTAGAGGTAACGTAACGTAAATACTTGCATCGTTGCATTGGTGGTTAAAATGAAGCTTTGACAGTTTAGCAAAAGGTTTTGCACAAATGAGCCAAAAAGACAGTGGTGCAGGGTGTGCGATATCATCTGAGATAATATAGTAATTGTTGTTTTAACGATGTGCGATTTGACATTATCAGTATTTTGCCAAAAACCAAACAAATCACTCTAAACAGTGTGCTGTGAAATCTAGTAGATTAGACTAGTGCGTGCGCGAGCATTTAGGGGTCGCTCACATATCGCGTCTTCTGCGCGCTCAAATTCGTTATTTCAAATGTAGACGCGCGGTATGCGCGCTCATAATGGAAGTGACGCGCTCGTTTTTCCAGGCGCGTCCGCGCCGCATCGATATAAAAACATCTCAACTTTTCAGAATGCCGCAAGCGCACCGCAGGTCATGTGACGAAATTTCCTTCTTGTGTAACGGAGAGCGCAGCTGATGGTTGCTTAGCAGCGACAAACGTTTTCCACGCGTTTTTAGGCGCGATATGTGAACTGCGATATGTTGAACTGCATGATTCAGTCTGTTAAAATGCGTTTAGAATGATCAAACATTGAAGATATAGAAGCAGAAAATGTATATATTTATATAATTTAATATAGTAAGTCAACATCACATGAAGAATGCCGTGTTTCTCAAAAAAATCACCATGATTACATAGGCCTGTAGTTTTGCTTTTTACAACAGTTCAAAAAACAAGAAGTTAATTAAGAGACTTAAGTTTTAGACATCATATTACCTGTTTTTGCTCTATTTCGACAACAAAAATAATTTCATACACAGTTTTGCGTCTCTGACTCTGAGCAATGACGTGTTTTGTTCCTGAATGAATTAACCGTTTAAATGATTCTGTTCAATCGCAATGACTCTCTTATGAGTGACTTACTGACACCTACTGGTGGTTCTAATTTAACATTTAAAGTATCTTTTTATTTTTTTATTTCAAATGACTATATAACATTTGAGACCCTGGCCTGGAGCACAAAACCAGTCTTAAGTCGCTGGGGTATATTTGTAGCAATAGCCAACAATACATTGTATGGGTTACAATTATACATTTTTCTTTAATGCCAAAAATCATTAGCATATTAAGTAAAGATCATGTTCCATTAATATATTTTGTAAAGTTCCTACTGTAAATATATCAAAACTAAGAGCTTAATTTGAACAACTTTAAAGGAGATTTTCTCAATATTGGATTGTTTGCACCCTCAGATTCCAGATTTTCAAATATTGTCCGATCATAACATACCATACATCAATGGAAATATGATTTATTCAGCTTTCAGATGATGTATAAATCGCAATTTAGGAAAATGGACCCTTATGGTTTTGTGGTTCAGGGTAGCATTTTATGTCTTATTTATCAAAACATTATTTCTGCATTTGTAACTGCAGGCTAAATGCATTCATGTCAGTGTAAATACATCTACGCCACTTCAGATGAAGCTTCTGCGTTTCCTCTGCATTGCAAAGATTAATTTGTTGATACTGATTTAATTTCCCTGGTAACAGCCCAAATGTGTTATTATTCTAATTAACCGATTCATTTAATTAAAAACACCTAGTTTGAGATTTATAGGCCCATATCCCAGGTGTGTCAAACTCTGGAGGGTGTTACTGGAGGGCCACAGCCCTAAAGAGTTTAGCTCCAACCCTGCTCCAACACACACACCATGTAGTTTTCAAATAAGCATAAATGATTAGTTTAGCTGGATCAGATGTGTTTAATTAGGGTAATATCTACACTGTGTAGGGCTGTGGCCCTCCAGGAACTGAGTGACATCTTTGGTCTATCACAGGCCCTCATTGTTAAAATGTAACTAAGTACTTTACTCTGAGTAAATTTTAAATGAGCTACTTTTTACTTTTACTTGAGATATTTTTGGACTGGTACTGGGACTTGTACTTAAGGAAAATTTCAGGAATGGAAGGGACGGGACGTGAGTACAAGATGGTGGACGCGGCCACCGCGGCAGAGGAGGACATGAGACACACACACGTAAAGTATATAGAGAGATATATAGATAGAGAGATAGAGAGATAGAGAGAGATAGAGTATATATAGCGAGAGATATACACACACACACATATACATATATATATACATACATATACACACACATATATACATATATATATATATATATATATATATATATATATGTGTATATTTATGTGTATATATAACTTTTACAGTTTCAGTAACTTTTGCAGTTACAGGAATGTTACATTTTGTGTAAATACAACTTTTTAATTAGCTAAAATGTCTAATTTCATCAATGTTAAGAAAGTGCATTAATGTCATGCATGCTTTTAAAAGGTGCTAAAATTGTAATTTTTGTTTAAAAAATAATGTTATTGTACCAAATGTTAGTGTAGTGAAATATTATAGATTTTTTACCTGGTAATACACATGACAACTGCCACAATAATGGCGATCTGCACGGCTCCAATGATAGCAGCTATGAGCACATAATGAAGTTTCTGTCCACTGGGTACCACATACAGGATGTTAAAGTCAGCGATTTCATCACACTGTGTTCCCGTGTAACCCGAGTCACACCTGTGGAAAAACAAGAAAGCATCTGAAACTCATTTTCCAACCAATGTCTTTTTTAATGAACACCTGAAGGACGCACACAGATCAGTGCAACCAAATACCAGACGCTCACCGGCAGGAGGCGATGCCGTAATTAAATTCACACTGGCCATGAACGCAGAAGTTGGCGTAGTCGTCCGTGCAGGGAACGGGCATCCAGCCGAATCCTTTTCCTTCACCGGCTTTTGCTGGGTCTGAAAATACAACGATCGATTTTAAACGCCATTCTGAAAGTAGCAGATTAAGCTCCTATATAGCTTTGCTTTGAAACTTAAAAACATTGATTTTCCTCATTAGATGTTCTTCACCCTGAAATATTTCACATTATGGCAGTGATTAAAAGATGAAGATGATTAGGAATGTACTTACCAATCAATTCTGGCTTGTGGGGAAGTCCAGCTTCAGTTTTCTTAGTTTTGTCTTTATCTAAATGATAAAAAACAAACACGGATTGGCTTTGGTAGACGTCTACATAAAAAAACGGACTATTTGTCTTGATGCATTATTTGCAGTGCTGTGACTGTGACGGGATCTGACCTGGGCATCTCCCTAAATGTTTCACATCGATCTGTTCCTGCTTCATGCAGGACGCCTCTCGCACCAGGCAGGGGTTGTGGTAGGAGTTTCCGTCTGTGCCACACACTGGATTCTCATTGTGCCCACTGCAGTCGATTTTACACGAACAGCTGCAACATTAAAAAAAGAAGAGGAGAAATTGAAATGCTGCGAGTCTCAATTGTGCTATGAATTATTCAAAGGCCTAATATTTTGCTGGTACAACAGGCTCTTTAACAGTAACAAATGTTTTCGATAAAGCCCTGAATATACCAGAAAGTAAGCTTGTTTCAGCCACAGTGTAAAAAAAAAAGATGTAAAAATATTATTTCAAAATAAGAGCTGTCAAACGATTAATTGCAATTAATCACATCCCAAAATAAACGTGTTTGTTTGCATAATATATGTGTGTGTTCTGTGTATATTTATTATACATATATAAATACACACATATATATTTTGAAAATATTTACATGCATTTACAAAATATATATATATATATATATATTCTCTTATAATTTATATTATAAATAAATATATTTAATATATAAGCATAACATTTTTCTGAAATATACATACATGCATGTGTGTGGGTTTATATATACGCATAATAAATATATACAGCAAACATACATATATTATGTAAAATATGTAAAAAAAAAATTTGATTAATCGTTTGACATCACTATGCAAAATATAATTAGGTCCATCTCATAATTATGGCTTTTGTTCTTTAGAGTTTAAATCTCACAATTGTGAAATATAAAGTTATAATTATGAGAATAAATGTCTGAATTATGAGATATTGTGAGAAAAACTTTTGTAAAAAAAAAATTTAATAAAAAAATTAAAAAAAAATCACAATTGCCTTTTTTAGTTTTCTGAATAGTGATATTTAGAGAAAAAAGTCAGAATTGTGAGATATTAATTGTGAGAAATTTGGTCCGAAATAGGAGTTTATATCTAGCAATTTAGATTAATTGCAACTTCACATCTTGCAAATTCTGTTCATATCACACAGTTCTGACTTTTTAATTTTTGTAATGCTGTGGCAGAAATTGGCTTCCATAAATCAGGGTTATTATAATGAACTAATTTTTTTTTTAAATAAAACGTAATTAAGAAAAATAAAATAAACCTGAACTAAAAAAAATATATATATATATATAAACATTTTAGGTAGTGGTCAAGGCAACATTTTCATTTAGATTAAGAACTAAAATAGCAAAAAATACTAAAACTTAAAAACGAAGAGAGAGAGAGAGATAGAATTAAATGAAAATAAAAAACAACATCGAACTCAAAATATTAACAAACAATAACAGCATATCGATGATACAAAGGCAACTATAAGTTTAACGCCTGATAAAGTTGTCACTAATAAGACCAGCTGTAAATCTCACCATACGTCAATACTAAGTCAATGGACGGTCCCTGTTAGAGCCGCCGGTGTAACTGTCTCCCCCTGCTGGCGGAGGTAATGTAACTAATTATCTGTGAGTGTTTGAGAGCTTTTTTTCCTGGGCTCCTGAATCTCATGTCCTTGGAAACAGCAGTGCTTCCTGGAGTTAGTCCATACTGTTCATTAGCGCTTGGCAAGAAAATGCACAAGTGCCATGAACCAGGCAGAAAAACTTTAGCTACGCTTCCCCGTCTCACGGGAGTCATGTTATTTTCTGGGCTTTGATTGAACGGATTTCTTTCCAGCATTATTCACAATGGCAGTTGTTTCTAATGTCATAAAAAAATTAAATAAAAATAAAACTTCATATATTCATTACTTTAAAAAGCTGGCATGATAAAACAAAAGACTTAAAGGAATAAAGGAGTGAATGCAGCACGTACGAGTCCTCATCCTCTGCGTCTTCATCACACTCGGCGCCGTACTTGCAGTTGCTGCATTTAGTGATTTTCTTGCCTGAATCTGTGCCTGATCCTTCATACTCTGTGAGACAGTGATAACACAAGTTAAATTAAGCTTATTAAAAACACATTTCATTAAAGCTTTCTCATTAGCATTGAGGAACACTGAATATCTGTTGCTGCCTTATTTACATGATATACT
Source organism: Oxygymnocypris stewartii (assembly GCA_003573665.1). Taxonomy (NCBI): domain Eukaryota; kingdom Metazoa; phylum Chordata; class Actinopteri; order Cypriniformes; family Cyprinidae; genus Oxygymnocypris; species Oxygymnocypris stewartii. The sequence goes on along the minus strand of QVTF01022340.1, from coordinate 197,466 downwards.
TTTACTGTATGTTTTCAACGGTTTTCCTCCGGTTTGTCCATTTGATTATAAATGATCAAATTTGGCAGATATTTTAAAGACACTAAAAAACTAACTTGAAATTTAAAATTATAGAAACTTATGCAATAAAAACTTTTAGAAATTGTTTTCTAAAAAGCTTGGCATGATTATAATAATATCATTAATGTAAAATAGATTTTAGTTTTTTTATACAAAATTACTAACAACACAGAAAAACAAAACTAAAAAAAAAAAAAATCATGTTCTTCGGGAAAATTCAAATTGTAACACTATTTATACATTTAATATATATTTTAATATACATTTAATTATAAAATGTTATTATAATAAGATATTTATAATTATTATAAATATCTTCATTTTTCCTTAGCAATCTTTGTTATTTTATATATTTTTTTTATTGTTTTGTATAATATTGTTATTATAAATATCTATGTTATAAAAATAGAGAAATTCTGGCACTTAAAATGAGAAATGAGACAAACAGTTGAAATCTACTATAAAGTGTAATTTTTTCAATGTAAAGGAAGGATTAGAAAGGTTCAGAGGCATAGCACAGACTTCAGAAGTGGCACTGAGCGAGTGCATACTCTGCAGCGGTCTGTAATTTGCTGTAATGACAGCTCTAGAGCGGCCTTGATCTTTAAACCCGTACCAGGGGAGGTTGAAACCCAGCGCGGGGTCACTCTATTATCACAGAACTGATGGGGCTAAAAGTAACCTCAGACGGCATGTTTTGGCTGATCTACAGCGCTCCGGAGTGAAGGGAGGTGACCCGTTTCTGGGTCAAAATCCTAGAAATGACCACATTTCAATTTCCTTGATATTCCCGTTGATGCTTTATGGTCAGAAAAAAAAAACTATTAGGAAAAGAAAACAAACCTCCGTCTCCAGATCCCGAGCTGCTATCTGAAACAAAAAACAAGACTTATTATAACTTTCCATTTATAAATATTTCAATATATGTCTAGAATTCATACAGCGGTAGCAGTAGTGCATAGTCCTTGTATTATTAACATGCATATCAAATTATTATGAACCATGGCATGTCATTTGTGGATGAAAAGTAATCATGAAAGCTAAAAATAAAGGTTGTCATGTATCAGATCACACTGCTCATTAGAGTCTGTAATATAAAGACTCTGCATATGCACAGCATGTTAAAATAGCATTTCTGGACCTCAGAAAAATCACTCAAATTTGCTTTTCCATCTTTATGTCTCTTGATGGCAATATTTTCACCAGTTGCCCGATAGAGGCTCATCAAAAATATAGTCTAAATAATTTTTGAATAAATATCTTAATGTGCATCAAGCATATAAAAAATAAATACATTAAAATGTATTTTATTTAATTAATGTATAAAATGAAATCTGGGTCCAACATTATGGGAAATGTCACTGAAAATGACAGAAATATAGATATATAAGATTGACTTAACTATTCATATTTTATTTTTTAACTTAACACCAGCCACCCCAAAAAATCCCTATCTCAGACCAATGCTGATTGTTGCAGCATCTTAAACATGCTTGTGACTCGTTCTATTAAAACACGCACAGTCAGGGTAATATGAACGAAGGCAGAAGATGTCAGCTTTTCTTTTCAGGAAGTGGAGGAGTCGGTCTGGACTCACCAGGATAGCAGGGGCCCTCAAAGGCCAGAAAGATGGGTCTCTGCTGGGTACAGGCTGCTTGTTTCAGATAGCACTCGTTCTGATACGTGTCTCCGTTTGAACCGCACACAGGGATGTAGTTCTTAGTGCACTGCTGCAAATACAATACATGTGAGAGGATTCTCAGATACAGCGAGGAAATTGGTGGTTTTGAATGCAGTATTGAGTTCAGCCACTTCACTTTTCACTTTTAATATGTTTGAAATGGCTCACTGATCAATGAGGAGGGAAATGAATGCAGGTAAATGCTAAAGCATCGATTCAGTGTTATAATTTACGTGATTTCCTAAAGGTCAATCACAGAACATTCACAATGTTCAACGATTTGTCTCAGAGGATCAAGGGTGGACAGAAGCCATCAAACCAGAAATAAGTCCATGATAGGCTGTGAATTAAAAAAATAGTTCACCTAAAAATGAAAATCTGCAGAGAATGGACTCAACCTGAGGCAATCCATGATATAGGTGAATTCGTTTCTTCATCGGATTTGGACAATGTAACATTACATCACTTGCTCATCAATGAATCATCTGCAGTGAATGGGTGCCATCAGAATGAGAGTTCAAACAGCTGATAAAGACATCACAAGTAATCCACACGACTCCAGTCCGTCAATTAATGTCTTGTGACGTCAAAAGCTGATTGTTTGCAAAAAACAAATCCATCATTAATATGCTTTTAACTGTAAACAGTCACTTCTGGCCAAAATAAAAGTCCATAATCAATAATAACGATTTCTCCATCCTCAGTTTTCCTCACATCAAAATCCAAAATTTGTTTTGGACTGTTTTTGCTTGTAAACTAAGCTTGTAATCTGTGCATATTTCTCTCCTGATTCAGATGAGACTTTTTCACTGAAAACAACAACTATATTTTGGATAGAGGACTCGTATTTTAGCCAGAAGCAATCTAAATGATGGATTTATTTCTTACAAACACACAGATTATCACTTCACAAAATAGATGGACTGGAGTGGTGTGGATTATTGTGATGTTTTTATCAGCTGTTTGGACTCTCATTCTGACGGCACCCATTCACTGGATCCATTGGTGAGCAAGTGATGTAATGCTACATTCCTCCAAATCTATTCTGATGAAGAAATAAACTCATCTACATCTCGGATGGCCTGAGAGTGAGCAGTTTTAGCTAATTTTCTGAAGCATTGGTTTCATAAAAACAGAACAGCATTATAAAGTAATAAATAAAAGATGTAAAATGTGTACCTGAAAGTGGCATACACATTTGATGTCACCGCCGTTGTTTTGGCAGATGCCATTGTAACGGCACGTGGTGGCATCACACACTCGCAGGTCGCTCTTCTTCTCTGACAGATCTGACAATAAGACAAAACAGAGATGGAGTAAACACCAAATATTGCAAGCTCTGAAACAATTTTTACTTGTATGCTTGTTTATTTTAATATTTATTGTGAAGCAAAAATGTATGGAAGCCCTTTCACGCCAAAACAACTTTTTATTGTACTTCTGAGTTAACGCACAATTCATACTTTTTCTTGCAGAATTGCATGTTAAACGTATGTTTTATCTCGCCTCTTCAGGACTGAACTGCCACTGGTGCCCCACAAAATACTTCAAGTTCAGGTGGCCAACAAATGTCTACTTTAATGAGTCTAAATGTGGTTATGTTGTGTTAATGAGGGCCCATATGAATGTTCACCCATATAACATAAACCAACCTTCTATATCCGGAACCAGGAAGTTAAAATTAAAATTCTAGTCCAGAATCAGCTTCATCCGCTCATTATCAAAGCTGAAACATACTGATCTGAAATCAGACCTCTGCCCAGGAAGCAGCTGTACAGAGCATGTGTCCAACAGCTGTCAACAGTCATTCATATTTCAGACCACTAGCTGTGAGTATGAAGCCTATTAACAGAGATTAAGCAAGGCCAGATCCTCCATCTGACACACAGCTGGGACTGGCAAACCTTTGAGACTGGGTTCAAGTAATTGTTCACCCAAGAATGAAGCGCCTGTCCTTATTTATTTACCCTCATGTTGTTCCGAACCTCTATGACTTACTTTCTTCTGTGGAACATAAAAAGACGTGTTTTACCTTCCAGTTAATTTGCAAAAAACGATAAATGCCACTTTAAAAAATAAATATTCTCCACATATAGCGTGATCTGAACCCTAAATACCTTTAGTCATAAAAGTCTATATTGTCCACTTTCAAGGCATCACGAGTTCACATTTCACTGCAAATAGAAGCCGACAAGTGCCCTTGTTGTTTTTGAACAGAAGCCGATAAGTCCATTCTAGCGAATCAGTGCGCTGTATTCAGGTCAGGTGACAACGCTACTTTAACTTTGAAAAGACGTGCTAGCTGAGAGGAGTTTCGACTAAAAGCAAAGACTATAGACCCCTTCACGGTATACGTCACAGGAAAATTTGAAGTTCGCAGTGCGCATGTCGGGGTCAGAACGTTCATTCCATCCCATTGTGTTAACCAGAGAATTTCTCGTCAAGACAAAACCGGGCTGTGACGGTGGCAGATTTTTACCACCGCGGTGGTAATGGACCAACTACTACAGGTGGCGCAGTGTTGTGATATATATATATATAATTCTGAAACGCAAAAATAAATAAATGAGGCTCAATCATCTATTAACAAACATACATGTTTATTTTAGCACTTACGTCAGTCAACACTCAGCCTGCAAAACACTAAAATAAATATCAAATAAATAATACAGTTAAATAGGAAAGTAGCCTTAAATGAGAAAGTTAAATACACCCGGTGTGTGACGTCACGTGCACTACCGCCGGTGACGCGGTTGTCACGGCCACCATCACAGCCCTAGACAAAATGCCTACTTGTTGCGTCGTGGACTGTGAAAATCGCACCAGTTCTGGAGTCAAGTTTTTCAGGATTCCTGCAGGATCTCATCCGTTTCAAAAAATAGACGACATCTGTGACTGCAAGCTATTAAACGGGCAGACTGGGACAATACTACGATCAAAGAGGCTCGTGTTGGTAGCGTTCACTTCATATCAGGAAACGTTAAAGTCATCCTTTATCATCCCTTTCTGTTTGCTTAAACTCGAAAGCCTGGATTACATGAACAGTTTTCTGTATGTTAAGCTATGCAAGTTAATAGTGTTGTAATTGTCATGGACCTGTGTCATGCTACAGACGTAGCCAGCTGCTAGTAGTTAGCCGCAGGCTAGCGCCAACATTGTGCCAACAACGGTAGAGTTAAGCCATGATAAGTAAACAAATGTTTTCTGTAAACTGTAGACTGATTTAATAGTTAGGTGAAGTTTGATATCTGGCATAAATTGTGGCATGCTACAGACTTAGCAGATAGCAGACTAGCTTTACATTAGCGCTTTCACTATGACAACAGCAGATCGTGTTGTAATCAATGTGTGCAATTCTTTTTTGTAGGAGAGGCATCACTTGACTCCAGTAGTCCTGAATTTGTGCCCTCCTTGTTTGTGTACACAAAACAAAGCCAGACACCTAAGACAAAAATGGAAAGGTACAAATAATAATAAAAAAGTATCTTATCTATCTATAAGGCTTGTCTGTTTCTCCTTGACACAATATGCCGGTCTATTAGCCGCGTCATTTTTCTGACCCCAAGCTGCGCGCGCACCCAACCTAGGCTTTCGATGTTTACAAACATTGAAGGGGTCTATAGAATACTCTAGTCTTAAAGAGACGCTGCTGAAAATGATCGAGGATGGATCATTTCAACGAACTTGTTGAACCTGTGATATCTTCTTCAGGACGAAAAAGGAAAATAAAAGCTGAAACGTTTTCACGGAGACTAGCAAAAGCAGCGCGATACAGTGGTGAGGGAAAAGCTCCATGTATTGCATGTAATCATATCCATAATCTATGATTACAACAATGTTTGTTAGGCATCTACATTGTCATATGAAGAGATTACAAAGATTAAACAGTATTTTTTTTTTTACTTTAACACATGAAATGTGGAATATCACATGAAAATTTCACTCTAAAACATGAAATGTGGAATTATCTGCTTTTGCCAAAAACGACTGTTGGAGTTATGTACTTTTGCTATAAAAAACTTTTAATACAAAAAAAAAAAAAAAAATCGAATGAAATTTAATTGAGTAAATTACCTATATTTGTGGACATTATTATTGCTTAATCAAAACAACCCAACTGCAGTTTGATTGATATTACTTGATTTCTGAAAAAAATATATAAAAAATTGAGTTATTGGTTATTTGCAAATTCATTCTTCATATATGTAAAAAAACAAATCTACCTTGGAAACCCTGGACAATCACAGCACAGCAGCTATGATAACATGATACTATTTTTAGTATCTTACAGTTCCCCATAAATACAACCGCATATGAATAGATATACAATAAAGTACTATGATACTATGAACAGGTTTTATACACTTCCATTCAAAAGAAATTAACACTTTTATTCAGCAAGAATACATTAACTTGATTAAATATGACGGATTAGATGAGACGAGGCGTAGGACAGCCTGTTAAGAAGGAGCAGACACTTAAAGCAACTACAGACACTTCCTGGATCTTGGCCGAGCCGCGCATGCATTTGGAAAACTGCTCGAATGCTGCGGCCACAGAAACCCGGCCAAGTGGTTTTGGAGACATGAAGTGTTCCAGACCAAACCAATGCACAGACTTCAGACAAGAGAAGTTTGGAGAAGCAGCAGCTTGAGAAGTTAATTAATCCGGCTGTTTAAATGAGATGAGAGGTTAATGTGTGGCGGTGTTAAAGTGCTGTGATAAATGATGTGTTGGGACTGGCACCTGCGGGAGTAGACCGACTGATAATAAGAACACTGTCAGAGTGAGCTGGATTTCACAGCCCGAGTACAGTAATAACAGTGATACAAGTTTTAAAAGCAATGTTCTTAAGGCAAGAAACCACAGGTGAATAAAATAAATAAATATATATATATATATATATACACACACACACACACATACATACACACACACAGAACAAAATTATAAATGCAACACTTTTGTTTTTGCCCCCGTTTTCATGAGCTGAACTCAAAGCACTTTTTGTACACAAAAAGACCTATTTCTCTCAAATATTGTTCACAAATCTGTCTAAATCTGTGTTAGTGAGCACTTCTCCTTTGCCGAGGTAATCCATCCACCTCACAGGTGTGGCATATCAAGATGCTGATTAGACAGCATGATTATTGCACAGGTGCACCTTAGGCTGGCCACAATAAACAGTACATTAAGACAAATATTTTGTATTACAAGTATTCTGAAATGTTATGATTAAATATGCAAATAAGGCATTTTCTAAATAAATATGCACGAATTTGCATACTTTTGAAGAACAGAAATCTGAACGCTGGATAAAGCCAGATTGAAAAGTCTTGTATCTTTTTGGTGATATTAGAGAAACAGGTTTTTACAGAGAGGTTTTTGAATAAGTATTTTTATCATAAAATTACTGTCAACAGCTAGAAGTAAATTCCATATTCTATAAATTAGACAAATGATACATGACCAATCTCTTCAGAAACTGTAAAGTTCGTGTTTTTAAGCATTATTGAAATGGAGATTTCTGACTCCGAGGGGGAAAACATTCAGAGAAAAAAACAGCAAACAGGCCATTCAAGTGTTAGGGATTTTTATGAAAATATTATTCCACATGGTGAGAAACTAAACTACCAGAATGTTCTCCCATTAACCAATTGTAATGCATGTCTCACTTATGTTCTAAACCTTCACACCAAATCTCATTCAACTCCTAGTTCCTTCCTTCATGAGACATTCCTTAAACGTTCCTCATCTGAACTGACACATTTCCAACTGCACATCTCCAAACAAACAGAGCACAATGTGTGAGGGGCAGAAATGGGTCAGATCTCACACTACGCAAAGATAATCAGAGCGGGGACGGGAATCAATGCCGTTTGAAAGATAAGGACATCAGTCCATTGCCTGTAGCCAAACAGCTCATCCGCTCAAGACCAGTCGATACTCATCTCCTCAATGGGTCAATAGACCCCACAAAGTGTCTCTTATTAAAAAGGAGGAAGCGGTGAGGTTATAGCTCAACTTTGGGCCCTTGTTCCCATCTAAAGACGTTTAACTGCATCATATGCTAGGTACTTTTCTCCTTCTTCAGCAGTTTATAACATTTCACACATTTAAATATGTTTGTGAAAGAAGTGCAATGCTAGTATTATAAATATGAGTCTAAAGGGAACTGTGCTGCTTTTGCCATGTTATGCAAATGCAACTTTAATGACCGTGCTAGACCAGCAACATGAACCGGCCTGAACCAGTATGGAAATTCAAGCATGACTTTTCAGCAGGGATTCTTGTGCAGTCCAGCGCTGCGAAAACAGCATAATAGCACAGCATGTGGAAAGAGTCGGGTCAAAATACAGTTTTACATACAATTATAGATGGCATACATATATATATATATATATATTTAACATAATTACTACTTTTATTTAGCAAGGATGCATTAGTCAAAACTAAGAGACAGTAAATGTTACAAAAAAGATAAAAAATATCAGTTTTTCTGATTAACTTATTCTAAGGACCCTAAAAAGAAAAATTGTATGATGGTTTCCAGAAAATGTAAAGCAGCACAAGTGTTTTCATCATTGATAATAAAAGAAATGTCTCGAGCAACAAAATAATTGATATCAGATATTTTCTATTGATATTAGATTGATTTCTGAAGGATCATGTGACTCTGAAGACTGGAGTAATGATGCTGAAAATTCAGCTTTCGTCACAGGAATACATTTCACTTTAAAATATATATATGACTGATACACAATTTTAACTAGCTACTCAAGTTCAGCTTAAACATGCTTTAAGGACAATGAAGTAACCCAATCTCTCAGAGCGTGCGCTCCGGGCTGTGCTTTAATTGTACAACTGTAAACTGCTGCGAGGGACGAGAGCATTATACGGGTTTTCTCCATTCTGTAGTGCCTCTTTGCCTGCAGCATATTAGGGACACACACAAAAGACAATGCACGTACTAAGAAGCAGAGAAAGACTGTTAAAGCACAGACATTGGGTGATGGGTAAATCTAAAGGACAGAGACACTTAAATCTACTTCAAAGAAGCTAAATGTATATCATGACCAGCAATGCACTGCACTTTGTGTTGAGGGTTTCAGTGGCAAACATCCTAAAAAGAGTGGAAGACTAGAGCTGTTGTTAATGAGTCCCAACCAGAATCCACTGCAGTCGACTTGTACTGTTATAATTAGATCAGTCGGGTCTTTGAGATCAAACAAGCTGTGATACAGATCTCTTAGTTTAATGTTGTAAGATCAGACATTCAAAGGTATGAAACTATCAGACATCACTGAGATGGAGTACAATGTGTGTGCAGTCAAGTGGTCAGAAACCACTGCCGCTTTGATCTGCAAGACGGTTAGTAACATTCATTTAAAGTGATAAACTTGGTTTAACCTCAGTTTGGCAGTGAATTATTTGGAGTAATATATCTTCTAACATCTTAAAAGTGTTTTACCGCGATCCCAACAAGTTATAGTCTTGTGGTAAAGAATACCACAACTATACCAGAACATCAACTGGACGTAGGAACCGGTTCTTCTGAAGTACGCAACAGAACTTTAACCATCAAAGTGATGGTGTAACTACAGATGTAGAAGGAAACAAAGGCCTACCAGCATGGTCCACTTGGCAGTGTCTGTGGGTGGGAGTAATTGTGGTTTACTGTGGGCTGGGCCTCTTTCAAGGCACCATCTGTGAAGGGCTTCCTTAAAATAATTGCCTCTTAATTATACGCAGGTGTACAACTGACAGAATCCACAAGCATGACATCAGTGCTAAGCACTTTAGGACCAAAACACACCTTGGTATGGTATGACGCAAAATGTTACATGACAAAAACAAGTAGGCTAATTATAAAGCTAAGTATATAACATATCTTAAATGAGCAAGCATTATTGGTTTGTTTTAAATGTTAAAATACGTTCATCCCAGCTTAGTATGTAAAGACACATCTAAGCAAATCATTAGTTTATTTTTAAAACATTTGTGGATTTTTTTGACCAGCTCCACACAGCAACACTGGCTAAACCAATGGTGTGAGTTTGAGGGCGGGGCTTTGTGTTCTTCTGTAATTAAAAACAGTTGTTAGGCGCATTCAACTTGAAGACATCAAAATACCACGGGAGCAATTAGAATGCATAGGATCAGACTGCTTTCTTATCGACACTTTCTTATTCGAAATGACACAGTTTGCATTTAAACCAGTTAAACAATTCAAGAATAGCCTATTAACTTTTTCAGCTAAAATAAACATATTCAGCTTAAATTCTAATAAGCATAGCACAACATTTAAGTGTCTCTAGACAGAAGCCACCAAGGGCTTTCTAATCCCAGCTTAATATACAAAGACAAATCTAAGTAAAACATCAGTTGACATTTTAAAAACATTTGTCAAAACATTCAGCCCCACATAGAAACACTGGCGCTGAGCCAGTGTTGTGAGTTTGAGGGCGGGGCTATCTGTTAGTCTGACCAATGGCAGAATGGGAATATTTAGAGAAGCCCATTCGAACACAATCATTATTTCTGTGATTAATAGCACAGAAATGATCAATTTTGCCCTTTAAACCAGCCTAAACAGTTAAAGACCGTTAACTTACATCTGATTAAAAACGCTTTCTCCTTAAATTCTAAAATATTTCAGTGTCTAAAACAGACAGGATTTTTTTTATTCCAGCTCAATGTACAAAAACAAATCAAAGTAAAGTTTACATTTTTAAAACATTTGTTGAAGCCTCCCGACCAGCTCCATATAGCAACATTGGCTCAACCAATACTGCTAATTTGAGGGCGGAGTTATCGGTTCATCCGGACCAATGACAGAAAGGGGAGTGTTTGGGAAACCTGATTGAAGTGTCTCTACACTTCAATCAGTGTTCAATCAGTGTTCAATTCAATGAGTGTCTCTACACTAAAAAATAAAGGTTCCAAAAGGGTTTTTTGCAGGGGTACTAAAGCAGCACCATTTTTGGTTCGCAAAGAACCTTTCAGTGAATAGTTGTTAAAAGAACCATTTTTATTTAGAGTTAAGATTATTTTCATGATCTAGAGAACCTTTTCCACTCTAAAGAACATGTGCAATGAAAAGATTCCATGGATGTTAAAGCTGCTTCATGGAACCACCGATGCCAATAAAAGAACATTTATTTTTAAGAGTGTAGAAATTACACATTTCACACTCTAAACCAGCTAAACAGTTCAATTCTATGTGCTTAAACATTTTCAGCTTAAATCCACTTAGTCTAAAACAGAAAGCCACCAAGAACGGGCTAAAATAGTATGACAACAGGCAGGGTGAACAAGAACATATTGCCTTAAATGGGTTCGCAAGCGCCCGCTGCATGCACACACATGCATTATGGAAACCTTTGCAATACCGCTTCCCTCCAGGCGACCCCTCGCCCTGTCACGGTGGACGCCATTGATTTCAGACCTATGGGCTATGGGGAAGCTATGTGCATAAAGCATCTCTCTTGCACTGGAGTGATTTAGAGACCGTTTGTCTGTTCAATGAAAAGCCATTAAATTGACTGATGAGTATAAGAGTTGGGTTTTCATATCCAGCCTTGCTTTAGAACCCCTGCATCCTCGAATACAAAACGGTGGTTGCATGTCAATTGATATTCTCAGATGCATGCGCTTCGTGTTGTGAGCGATGTGTGTTTCAAGAGCGGTCTGGAAATGGGCTGAGGACTACTTAAAGAAATCATTCTGTAGCTTCAGAGGTTCTCCATTCATGAGTGTCTGTCTAGATCAGACAAAGATTAGAGCTTGGCTGATTGGTAAGAGCACAGGATGTACTCAACAGTAAATGCTATTTAAAACACATTATCTAATGACATTATCCAAAATTCAAATGGCTTAAAGAATAATAGATTAGATTACACTTAAAGTGAACAAGTAAAGTTTCTGTTCTCTTGCTAAGGTCAGATTGTGATGTCATTATAGGTCACAGAGTTAATGGCATGCATGCACATCGACTTCTATGTATAAATACTTATAAATATTATACTTTGTATCAATTACATTTACGTTAATATGTATTACAAAAATAAATGAGGTAATTGCGTTTAAAAATCATTAAAAAAAATCATAAATTTGAATTAATGCAAATAAAATGCAACCATGTAATCACACTTTGTTAGGAAAGCAAAACAGATTGGCCTATAAAATCAAAAACACTTTGCATGTCAATGAAACAACAGTATTTTGGTGCAAATTTCTGTCACTTGATAGTATATTAATATAATATTTGGCCCAAAGTGTTATTAATTAAAATGCTGTTATTTCCAGAAGTACTTTTCATATACATTTTCCTATTTAAATTTAGCATATTGTCCAGATCACAATGATATTATAATTTTATATTTTTAACAGAAATCATATCTGGGTTTTTAATATATAAAACACAAAGACTAACATGACAATTAAATGCACTTTTTGCAAGGTTCGCAACAGTCAACTTGCCAAAATACAATGCACTGGGCCCTTTAATAAAAGAAACACCATTAACACAGCAGTCCAAAATAGCACGTCTAGTGAATTAGTGACACTAAGGAGAAGGGGATCAATGAAGGGTGCTTTTTCTGCTTGTGGTCAGTACTATCCAACTGCTGAGGGCAATTCAGATGCCCCTGAGACTTGCTCCATTGTGTTCTTGCCTTTTACAAAACCAGCCCGGCACTTATGCAGGACAGCCACTGATTAAACCACTGGAGCCTGGAGCTTTGAATCTGAAAACACTGGCACACAATGGCCGCTATTGTCAGCTGCTTTTCCTTCTATTAATTCTAGGTGACAAAAAGGGTGTCAGGATTTCAAAAAGAAAGACAGCGAAGGGAAAAGGCGTCCATCTGGAGAGTTTACATTATATATAATGACCCAAAAGACAGAGATGAGCTTTGTGTTAAAAGGTTACATTTTAAACGGCTGATTATTTTAATATGCAGTCAGTGTGTAAAAAGTCATCAGGTGCAAGCATACTAGTTGAGCCAACAGGACTAAAATGTGCAAGTATATCCGTCTGAGTATACTAACAAATAAGTTAAAGCTTTATGCATTAGCCTACAACATAAAAATCACAAAATGTAGCAATTCAACTACCAGGACAGTGCATTAATTCCACTAATCTTTAAGACAATTACTTTGGAAACATCCATTATCCAATCTATAAGACAATAAACACGTGTTTCTAAAGGACATACAAAACAGTAAATAAGACCACAACACCTATTCAAACAGGCCTCGAGCCTGAAAGCCCCCCATCGGTCACCATACGGGACAGTACGGACAGCGGGGCTCACTATTGCCTTCCCAAGCCGCATGCATGTGGCTTAAAACGTCATAATTGGTCTATCCTTGTGCATAAAGGAACAACCATACACAAAGCAATAAAAACCCAACATAATCTCATTTATAATCAGCACTTTTCTTAGCTGAAGAGAGAGCGTGTAGTCAACCATGATCTGATTAGAGTGATGTTATAGGGTGGGGTTCACTTCACGCTTCTTCCCTTTATATTGTCTCACCTGAGCTGGTGCATCAAATGATGGATGCTTTGCCCATGCAAAACCATTCAAAGGCGAGGTAATACATGCACGCAATTCAACATAGCCCCATGCATCAGTTTATTTGACAGGAACACATCGGTAGTTTCATTTTAGCATCCCTACACTGCCTGCATCTCGTAAGCCTCCAGAGGCCATGCTTGAATCTCCATCTTCAACAAATGTGCAATATCTGCAACAAATATACAAAGTGAGCATGCTTTGGTTTTCATGCAACATATTAAATAGTGAACATATACCTAAGCAGCCTTTGCCTTTGCCGGACACACAGTCAGTGTTCTGCGGGTTGGATGATTGGACGGATCCCAGAGCTGGGCTGAGGATGACGGTCAGCAGGCAGAACACAGACAGTTCTGGTCGGGTCCACCTTACAAGCCCGGTGCCCACTAACATGATGTCTCTGTATCTCCTCTTTGACCTGTTTAATAAAGGAGCAGGGGAACAAAAGAGGAGCAGGCTGTGGATGATGCGAAATATATCCTCTTTAACACGTGTTTGTGTCCCAGGAAGGCCGACGGAGCCTTATGAGCATCCCTCCGGTTAAAAACAAGCGTGCATCTCGATCACAAGCACATTTGCGGGGATTCGCTGTTGAGCTGGAGCGCGTCTCAATAACAGCTCGCGGATGTCTCTCGTTCAGTCTTTGTGTGCATCTCAAGCTGTCTGTTTGGCTAGTTGTGAGGAAAAGGCGACGCGTATCGACGGTTGAACGTCCTTTAGAAATCGGTCGTCCTCGGGTGTCTTTGCTATCCTTTCGCGTCGGGGCAATATCGCGATTCTTCTTGCCCAATATCCCAACAACAAAGGGTCGGCACGGATGGGTTGCTGTCACGTGACTCCGGAACCATCTCCTCCCCCAATTCCCGGAGGAAACGCAGGACCCTTAAAAATCTGCAAGGCTACAGTCGGGTCATTATTAGGATGCGGTTCATTTCCATGTGGCGGTCGTATATTGCTCAATCAGTGGAACCAAACCAGTTGATGTTTACAGGGCAGTGTTTCTTTTACCATCACTGACATACTATAGTCTTACTAATATTTTTAATGAGGTATTTTTACTTTGGCTTACATTTGATTAATTTGTTGTTTTTAACATTTTTGTTAGTCTTATGTTTTTAAGTAAGCTATGTTTTTTAAAATTAATTTTCTTTTTTTTTTGTAATTTTGGTTAACGTTTGAGTAATTTAGTCGTTTTTGCTATTTTTTAGTTAGTTAGTTTGGTTAGTTTGGTTAGTTAGTTACTTTAGTTTTTTTAATATGTATTTTTAATTCATTTTATCTTAGTTTACTAAACTGAACAAAAATGAGAAATGTTGTCCCAAAAGTACAAATATTTATATTTAGTGTTTTAAAAAGGTTTTTAGTAATTGATTACACAGTTAAAGAAACATTATTTATCTTAAACTACAAACAAATCAAGAAAGCAACACTGTATTAATAAAACCATATTCATAATTTATGTAAATATCACAATATCTACAGTATATTTATATGAATATTTATTAATTTTATACGAATATATTTATTCATATATATGCAGTATATCTATATGAATTTTTTGAAATATATCTGAATATATAACCCCAAAATGTTTGATATATTACATAACCACATTGGTTTCCATGATTAGGGTTAGGTTAGGTCACTTAAATCCTTACAAATGATTATTGATTTAATTAAATGAAAAATAAAATAAAAATATTAAGTAAAAGTAATCACTAGCTTTCATGTAGCTATGTAATCATGTAAACCTGTATTATTTGTATGGACATCATCAACATGAACTGTTGCTATATAAAAAGGGCTATATATATATATATATATATATATTAGTTCTGTCAAACGATTAATCGCATCCAAAATAAAAGTATTTGTTTACATAATATATGTATGTGTATATTTATTGTGTATATATAAAAACACACACATGCAGTATATATTTTGAAAATATTTACATGTATATACATTTATATATTTATATTATATATAAATATATTGAATATGTAAATATAACATATTTTTCTTAAATATATACATGCATGTGTTTGTATTTATATTTACATAATAAATATACACAGCACACACATATATTATATAAATAAATACTTTTATATTGGATGCGATTAATCGGTTGACAGAACTAATATGAGGCGCGTTCGACTTTAAGCAGCTGCACAGAATGGTCAGTGTTTGACATCAAAGTACCGCGAGAGCGATAAAAGAGCAGGTGGTTCCTATGCTTTCGAATGACTCTCGCGGTACTTTGATGTCATACACTGATCATTCTGTGCAGCGCCGCTTAAGGTTGAACACGCCTATAAACACTCGCCGGTCACTTTAGGTACACCTGCTCAATTGCTTGGCAGCAACTCAATGCATGAGTATTGCTGTCATGTGATTGGCTGATTAGCCAAGCAATTAAATAGGTGTACCTAATAAAGTGTTAATAAAGAGAGAGAGAGTTAAAGTAATGCATGCTGAATTTCACTGTAAATGTTGTGATTTGGTGCTCATAATGATGCACTGAGACATGCATTAGCAGTGCTTTGTTTAGTCACAGTTTCTGTCATTTTCATCCATTATCTCTGAAATGCTGAGAAATAGATTATTTCCTCCAGATGCACTAAATGTCATCCATTTTAGAATTGTGGCCCATTATGACATTTTAAGCTGTTTAATGACAGGTCCACACACGAGGAGCCATTAAAGGATTAAAACACAGACAATGCAGTTATATGCAATAAATCTTCTTGGAATGTAGCTGTAAGAGAACCTTTGGCTTTTGTTTTAACATTTATGTATATATGTATGTAATTGCAGTAGATGCCTCATAAATAAACGTGTGCTGCAGGGTTGTTCATCATAATTTGGTCTGGATGGCCCAGCTGCACTAGTGGTGTTAATATTGATCCCGAGGCCACACGAGAACACTATTGATCTCACAGACAGACATTTAATAGAGTGCTCTACAAAAACCAGACGATCACTGCTGCTGCTGTTTCTGTTCCTCCAAACTATCCAGAATGTCTTCTTTATTTCGTAGTGAGGAGATGTGTCTCGTGCAGCTGTTTTTTCAAACCGAATCGGCTCACAATTGCATCAATGAACTCGGGCAACTTGGAATAGTTCAGTTTAAAGATGTGAATAACCTGTGTACTGCTTGAGTGGTTACAGCTTGCTGTGTGTATTTGTAAGTGACTGTTTAAAGTGGGGACAAAGTCTGTGTTGTTAAACTTGAACTAAATGACTTTGTAGCATCAGCTGTATAAATACTGTCTCACTACTGGTTTGATTTTGGACGTTTTTATGTTATGATGGAAGATTCATTTGTCAGATTGTCAAATTACCTTAACAGCATCCATTGATTTTGAAATGCAGTCTCTATGCAGAGTTTCTAGTGCAGTGTAATTCTTCAGCTCATATTGATCTGTAATTGTCACAGAATTTGATTTGGTGAATATGAAATGAAGACACATAAAGAGACAAATTATTTTCCAAAAAGAGGAAAAACTGTTTCAAAGGATTATTTTATTATATGTTATAGAAAGAAGCAAACTAGAACAAATGTCAGGGCTTCTGCTTCATGTTTTGGAAGTTGTTAAAAGAAGTTAGTTTTCTAGTTGAAGGTCATTTTTTATGAATAAAATGTTTTGCAAGCAACATATAATTTGTGTTTTCATTATAGATGATATCATGAATGTAATATAACTTGTATATTTTAAAAAAAATGTGTTTAAAATTAATGAATGTGCAATATAATTTATAGATAGCATTACCTAAAATGTACAGGTACAAAATGTATAGTACATAAAGCAAACCCTTTATCCACGCAATCATATTCTATTGAAGAAAGCTTAACAAGATCACCTCCAGCGCCACCACCAGATCCAACAAAATCTCTGCAGCTGACTGAAGACAGCAAACCACGAGGTGTTACCTTGCTTGTCCTCTTGAGATGGAGGACATCCAATAAAGGTGGACAAAGTGACAGTCATCCAGTGCAAGACCATCTGTAAAAACACACGTTTTCAAGCATAGATGGGTTGTATCAGAAATGCATTGCTCTGTTGGAAACTGCTAGTTCTTCAACACTAAAGCAGACAAGAAAACGTGTCCTGTCAAATCCTTCATAACCGGTCAAGTCCTGACTTCAGCACAAGTGGATGCCAAGTCCTCACTTTACAGTCAACATCAAATCAAGAGCCTTTAACTCATTTCACTCATGCAGGACACTTTGTTTAGAGAAAACAGTTTTAATAAACTGGTGCAGAATTCTTGAAACAATTTTTACATTTGGTTTGCAGATAATCAAAGTACAACATGAAAAATAATAACCAGTGATAACTTGATGGAGGTTTGGTGTTCTGCTACATTCTTGAAACATAAGCAGTTTGTTCTCACACATTACTTGCAAACCTGTTGCTGATATCCTTTATGCACTATAGCAACTTTTATTTTTGTAACACATAATATACATTTTTTATAATAAAAAACATTTTAGTATTTAAACAGAAGGCTAGATTTGTCCAAATATGTCAGGAATGGTCCCTTACCGAGCCTCCAAGCCAACCTAATTTGAAAAGTAAGCCTATTGACTTATAACATACTATATGAATAAATAAAAGCTTTTTCGCACAGTGATTAAAAAACGAGTCTCAATGCAATCTAAACGGGTTTCAGATAAATATAGTCAGCCTATTTCAAATCCATAAATCACAACAAAAGGCCTGCAATTATGTTTTCTAACAATGTATATCTACTACAGCTAATGAGAAATGCAAAGCAAAAATGAGGGTAAATTTAAGTCTTATCCTATGCTTCACAGACTTCAGGGCCATCTGACCCGACTCTTCCATAAGGTACACATGAGCAACATCACATGTAGTGTAATAACAACACTGAAATATGACCGCTTCAGATATGAGGCCTTACGAAAACTTCTTCTTTTACATGCAGCTATTGCTAAGACTGTTGAAGGCAAAGCTTGTTGTCCACTTTACAAATATATATTTTTTACAAGTAATATTTCACCCCAAAATGAGAGTTTGCTGATTTACACACCTTCGGGCCATCCAAGATGTAGATGAATTTGTTTCTTCATCGGAACAGATTTGGAGGAATGTAGCATTACATCACTTGTTCACCAATGGATCCTCTGCAGTGAATGGGTGCCGTCAGAATGAGAGTCCAAACAGCTGATAAAAACATCACAATAATCCACAAGTAGTCCATACGTTTCCAGTCCATGAATTAACATCTTCAGAAGCAAAACGATGTATGCAAGAAACAAAACCATAATTACAACTTTGTTTTAATTCAATCTGTTGCTTCTTTTCATCGTTAATCCACAATGAGACAACTTTTTAATTGTAGGAAGTGTTATTATGGATAACGGACAGGTATTTTAGCTGGAAACCACAGTTTGAAGTCAAAATGTCTTTGATACAAATTATTTGGATTACTTGTGGATTATTGTTATGTTTTTATCAGCTGTTTGGACTCTCATTCTGACGGCACCCATTCACTGCAGAAGATCCATTGGTGAGCAAGTGATATAATGGTACATTTATCCAAATCAGTTTCTATGAAAAAACAAACTCAAAAACATTTTGGATGGCCCAAGGATGAGTAAATGATCAGTAACTTTTCATTTTGAGGTGATTTTTCTATTTAGACGGAGTCAAGCTATATTACCTGAAACTGTCCAAGCAGTGTATTCAATTGAAAAAGTTAATTTGCAATACTTCAAGATTTGATTCAATTATTTAAGAAAGAAAAATGAAAAACAAGTTACAGATTTGCTTAAAATTACTGCTAAAACCTCATTCCTACAAAATGGCATTTTTTCCACACCCTTACTGAATTTACGACACAAAACATAAGAGTAAAAGCTACTTTTTTTTTTTTAAATACTACATATTTGTAACAATCTAAATCAAGTATGTGTGCTGTACCTTGTAAAATGATACTGTTAATTTGATCTTTGACAAATATAAAAGAAAACGCTGGTTTCAGTAGTCCTCGCGGCAGCATTTTGTAAACCATTAAATACCTGTGAAGCACATTTGGCAACTAAATGAATCGTGTAGGGCCAGGACTACTGACATTTTGGTAACTACAAGTGATGATCAACATATTTAAAGTTTTTTTAAAGTCAACATTTACTCACCCTCAATTCGTTTTGCCTGAATTTCACGCAACTTATTTATATGTGCGGATGTTAAATTTAAGTGAAATGTTCCTTTAAAAAGAGAGTTTACCTAAAAATGAAAATTCTTTCTGCTTAACCTGTTGGCAACCAAACAGTTGACAGCAGCCATTGACTTCCAATGTATGGAAAAAAAATACAATGCAAGTCAATGGCTACCGTCATCTCTTTGGTTTCCAACATTCTTCAAAATATTCAACAGCTCATACAGGGTGAGTAGATGAGAGAATTTTTATTTTTTGGTGAACTATCCCTTTAAGACCACATTAATAGAATACAAATATTTTTGGAGACTCTAGTTGAATTCATGGTTTATGCAGGACAACAGCACCACACTCTGCATTAGACCGAGTCACAGTCATAATCATATCATTATTATCAAATCATAAACATGTAGAGGGAGGAGTGTTTCAGGGTTCAGGTATAGCAGATGTGATCCGAACTCAAACTGAAAGAGAACTGAACGCTGGAGGTGTTGAAGAGGTTTCACGAGGTAAGACTGGCCCATCTGTGTTCCTAAATGATGTCAAGGAGATCTGGCATTTAGGGTGGGCAGAAATCGGCAAAGTAAGGGTGCTGTAGGGCTTCCTCTGCTGAAATTCGCTGTACTGGATTGCACTTCAGAAGATTCTGCAAAGGACAAACACAGAAAAATAAATCTGAAGCATGAAATCATGAGCTCATTGTTACCATAATGAAAATCCTTCACCTGTAGCAGGTCTCTGCCAGTGCTGCTGAGTTTTGGGACGACGTTCACAAGTGATGTAGTAGCTGGATACATTGGGTACGGCTGTCAAAATAAAACAAAAAATATATATTTAAATAATTGAAATGTAATTCAGAATAAATGTATCAAAATAAAGCTTTAAAATAGTCAATTGAGTATTTCTTAAAACAATGTTAATGTTTGGTTTACTTTCTCATCATATCCTCATGTTGTTTTTCTGTGCGTGCAAAATCTTATTATCTGCAACGTTTCTGCCAGCATTCAGACGAATGAATGTTGTACCTTATAATCCGGAAGTTTATTCATAGTCTGCCACTGTTCTTCTGTCGGCGTTCCCAGCAACGTGCCAAAATGTTAAAGTTGATCAGCTCATACATGCATGCCAAGCCAGTATTTCTCTCTTTCTTTCCATGTTTTAGTTGGATTAAAATCACTAATTGGACATTATTAAAAATTAGGAAAAATAAATGAAACCTAAATAGTAATTTTATATATACACATATTTTTTTTTACATTCAATCCAAATGCACAAACCCAACAGAAGTCTGAGTGTAAAGGATATCTAAAGATCCTCTTCAGCTGGTCGTCCACATCATTACCAGGAAACAATGGTCGTCCTGCATTTGCCAATTCTAAAAAAATATTTAAAATGATACAGAAAAATTAATTCATACACTACAAGAAAAGATTATGCTTTTAAACTAACCATCCCTACCTGCAAATATACACCCTGCAGACCACATGTCAATAGAGGTAGAGTACAGCTTCGCACCAAACAGCACATCTGGAGGCCTGTACCACAGCGTCACCACCTGAAGACAATCACCATGAAGTGAGGAACAGGACAACTCTGAAAAACAGCACGCTGCATCTGAAGCCGTGTCGCTTTACCTCCGCAGAATAACAGCGTACAGGTATTCCAAAAGCTCTGGCCAAGCCAAAGTCAGCTAACTTCAGTTCACCGTTCTGATGACATCACAGAATACAGATAGATGTTTGTGAGAGTACAGCAGAAATAAGGAAACATGCATGCTGGAGTTCTACAAAATCTGTTTTAACAACATAACTCATTCAAATATTATAGTCATATATAATGCAGACCTACAGGCTCAGTATCAGGCACTTTGGGTCATTTACTTACTCTGTTAATGAGCAGATTTTGTGGTTTAAGGTCTCGGTGGAGAACATTTCGGCTGTGGCAGAAGGCAAGACCCTTCAATAACTGGTACATAAAGGACTGCAAGGAGAGAAGAATTAAATCGGAGATCTCAAACATCTTCTGATATGGTCTTCACAGGGTTTCATAAATACATAAAGTTTAAAA
Organism: Oxygymnocypris stewartii; assembly: GCA_003573665.1. Classification (NCBI taxonomy): domain Eukaryota; kingdom Metazoa; phylum Chordata; class Actinopteri; order Cypriniformes; family Cyprinidae; genus Oxygymnocypris; species Oxygymnocypris stewartii. The sequence goes on along the minus strand of QVTF01022340.1, from coordinate 175,884 downwards.
AACAAATCCCACCTTGACGATCTCTGGATCTAAGTCACCATTACAGCTGTCGAAGTATTTCTTCAAATCCTGTTTGAATGAAAATCATGAAACACATTCGTTTTAAGACTAGTTCAAGCAGCAAGTTCACTGAATTAGGGTAAATATAATGATGCAGGCTCCTACCTGATCACAAAACTCAAACACTAATGTCAGCTTCTTATCACTGTGAAGGACGTCATGTAACCTACAAGATCAAGTAGTGGATGTTGAGACACTTTTTATTTCATCACCATTTAATTATATGGATAATTCATTTAAAAAACATTAAAATGACTTTCAACCAACCAAACCTGGCATTAAATAGTTAATATATTAAACAAAATGTATTAAACAAAAAAGGAAAATGTATTACAATAATTTGAGTGCAATAATAATAATATTTTAAAATAATGTAATAATTTATATAATAATACTTTACATAATAATAAGAAAATGATAGAATAAATAAACAAGAGAAATATAAAGTTTATTATTGAAAAAGTTATTATTAATTAACAACATTTATGTTGTTTTATCTTATTAACTAAATTTATGTTGTATGTCGTAAAGCAGCATAAAACATGCTTTAATATCACTAATATTTTCAAAATCCTTATGAAAAAAGATTTAATATAGTTCAGGATTATATATGCAATATTTAAAAAGAAATCCAAAAGAAACAAAAAATTGTATATACATATAAAATATAAATATACAAGTACTACTAATTAATTAACAACATTTATTTTGTATCATGAAAAATACTAAATATGCAATTAATAAAACAATAAAAGCACACACCTTACAATGTTTTTATGCTTCAGTTCTTTCAGGAGGCAAATTTCTCGTAATGCTGAACTTGGAACCCCCTGTAGTAGGATTAAAAATGAATGTGACAGTTTGGTTTTAGTATAACTTGCCCCCAGCAGTCTCGGCTCTCCTTACCTCATCATCATCATCTAATCTCACTCGTTTGAGGGCCACAATCTCATGCGTTTCTCTGTTTTTAGCCTTGAAAACGGTCCCATATGTACCTGGTGACAGAGCACAAAATGCATTAAAGAAACTGGGAATAAAATACAAGACATGGCAGACTGACGTCTAAGCATCAGATAGAAAATCACTGTAGAATTAGGAGTTGGCAAAATATCAATTAGAATTAAACAAATGCTCGAATGGGCGTGGCCTAGCGGTAGAAAAATGTAAAACTATTATTATTATATTTAAATTCTCAGTTGTTTGATTTGAGGTTCAATGGATATGAAGCTTTCTTCGTGTATTTATACAGGTGTAAATTATTATTTTCCTACGAATAACGTAAACAGCGTTGTCACGTGATAAGCGTTCACTTTCTCATCGAACTTCAGGATAAACCAATCACAGCCGTTTTGATTAATGTATGAGCAGATTTGATTATTTAATAAAGATTCTCAAATGTTCATGTATAACTTGACTATCGATTCAATTAAATTACTATATTTGAATGAGTATATTTAGTGCACTAATATGCTAAGTACTAATCGTCCTGAGATTTGAATGTAAGTGAATGGAGAAAAGCCGAGTTTGTTTGAGCCTCCATGCGCCCCCTAGAGGATGAGACGCTTCATGTCTCATACAAATCAGCTTCTAACAGCTCAATGAGAATCAAAGGAAAGCCTGATACTGCTGCTGTAATGAATGATCTATTAGCTTAATTAGAGATGATAAATTTCTCTGAACAAAAGCGATCACATCGTTTAGCAGGTGTGCAAACGCTGTTCTGTTACATCTAAAGCCAGGTGCATCATCTCATATCACTATGAGCTGGCTAGTTAGCTCTAGCTTTGACTTTAATCTTAACACATGCTTACGAAAGCGTAATTCACTGATTGTCAACCGCTGTAAACTCTGTTATAACAGTAAACATTCATGAATGTTAATACTCTATAAATCTCAAATGCAGACACAGCCAAGTCAGGCCAGACAATCCATTTACTCACCCTCTCCTATCTTCTCCAACTTCTCATACTTTTGCATGGTTTTAGCCAGTTACAACAGCTTTTAAATAAAGCGCCCTGGCTCCTTATTTTCCAACGTAATAAAAGAAAGGTTTTATTGGTACAGCTGATTATTGTCGCATTTTATCAACAAGGGGCGTAATACGCAACATGAAGAGAGCAAAAGGGCTTCAAGATGGCGATTCACTGAGACACTTCAAAATAAAAGTATCGTATGTAAATTGACTACTGTGTAATGTAACGTTAGTAATGTAAATGCATTACTAAAGACAATAATAACAAACATTTAAATTAATTATAGACAAGAAACTTTTGACAGTATTTTTTTTATATTAATAAACAAACAAACTTAAATAATGCTGGAAGAAAATATTTCATTTTATTATATCTCAATTTTCATGGAAGACAAACAGAGTATCAACACAATGGTATTAGAATATAATACATATTTCAAATTAAAATGTACATCTTGGTTAATTGAAACCTTTTAATTTAAAAAAGATTCAAAATACTTTCAGTCTAGAGTTTGTAAATTAAACAGTATTTAAAAACTGTTTGGCTACATTACACAACACCGATATTTATCTTTTATGACACAAACTCAAAAAAGAATATTCACTAAAACTCATTTTCTTTGACAGAGCACCAAATGAAATGGTCTTTAAAAAGATCATTTAAAATGACTTTGTGTTTGATGAAGAATGCACAGAAAGTACAGTATTTTATTTGTGTCCATCGGATCGTTGTCTCTTTATGAGTTCAGCATACAGCCCTCCTTTGCTCAGTAATTCCAGGTGTGTTCCAGCCTTTGAAAATATAAAAATGACATTACACATCATCAGTGTACACACGTTCAGTATACAGTTACATTTGTAAAGTCCTTCCTAACCTCAACAATACGTCCATTGCTCATGACGCAGATGAGATCGGCCCTCTGTATGGTGCTGAGACGGTGAGCGATAATCAGAACGGTGCGTCCTGTTGTGGCTCTGTCTAACGCCTCCTGAACCACGTGCTCAGACTCGGCGTCTAACGCACTGGTGGCCTCATCCAGGATCAAGATGCTGGGGTTTTTGATTAGGGCTCGAGCGATAGCGATTCGCTGCTTTTGGCCCCCAGATAGAGTCACTCCACGTTCACCTGAAGATTTGACATTTTCAAAGAAAAATATCTGAACATTTATTTATTTTAGGATATATTTTTAATTGTTTTGAAAATACTTTGATTTCAGTTTTGTTTTCTGATTTTATTTAACAGCGCTTACCAACCACGGTGTTGTATCGATCCGGGAATCCTGTGATGAAATTATGAGCATTGGCTTGTTTGGCAGCAGTCATGACTTCAGCGTCTGTGGCACTGGGCTTTCCAAACCTGATGTTCTCCATCACTGAGGTACCAAAAAGAACAGGTTCCTGTAATAATGAGAAAACAGAATTATAAGACTGATCTATTTCACACATATACAACACAAAGAGAATGCTGAAATATTAGAGTGAATAGAGAGAAAAATATCTACCTGACTAATGAACCCAATAACGTGTCCTCTTAACCAGGATGGGTCCAGTGTTCTGATGTCCAGCCCGTCCAGCATGACCACTCCACTGCTGGGGTCATAGAACCGCTCCAATAAGGCAGCCACTGTGGATTTGCCTGAATGAGGAGATAATATTCACATGATGGTTGTGATCATTTGTATGTTAAGTTTCTGTGATAGATAGATGGATGGTCAAATGGACAGATAGATGGATGGATAGATATTTTACCTCCGCCTGACTCGCCAACAATAGCTACGGTTCTACAGGGAGGTAGAGTCAGGTTGAATTTCTTAAGGATCTGGTTTCCAGGTCTTGTTGGGTAACTGAGAAACATGCAGGGAACATCAAATAACAGAGAATTAAAGTCTTTAAACTGAATTCAGGTCTCGTCATGTTTGCATGAGAGCAAACAGAGACCTACCTGAAATTGATGTTCATGAAGTCAACTCTTCCCGTCAGAGACTTGAGCGGGATACGACCTCCTCCAGTGAGAGGAACGGTGGGCTCTAGAGTCAAATACTCAAACACACGCGCCCCTGCACTCATCCCGCGAACCATCTGACTCAAACATATACAGTACATAGATGACATACTATATATAAAGTAACAAAACGCTTGGAAATGTCATCTACTCACCTGTCCAAAGAGAATTGAAATGCTGGCAAGAGATCTATAGAAAGAGAGAAGTGATTCTATTACATTATAGATACTGGTTCCACTGAACGTTTGTTCCTTCCACATTATGTGTAGAAAAAACATGCACTCTCACCTCTGAACTGTCTGAGAGGTGACCAAAAAAGACATTAGATCACCAGGCGACATGTCATTACGGACCATCAAAGACCCACCAGCAAAAATAGTGCCTAGGACAATGCCTGTCAAAGAAGATAAATATTTAACAGATCTGGTTCATGAGGTCACTGCAGGTGAATCAGTGAAGATGCATCAATACTCACAGTTCAGGACAACATTAGACACGCCCTGAAACACAGCAATTCCTGTGCCCAGCGTCTCATTCATCACAGCTGATTTCTGGACTTCAGCAGCATACATCCTGTGAAAGAGCGGAATATCACAACTGCTGGGGTTGGATGAATAATAGAGAGCTTTGATTATGCATGTCCTGATTAGTTTGATTTTCCAGAAAATATCAGATTTGGTGCGTCCATGTAAAATGGAACTGTAAATTCTATAGTAAAAAGTGTAAATGATTTACCTTCACATTATATGTACATTTATTATAAAATACTGTCAAATGCGTGTTTTTTGCAAGTTAAAAACTTTATTAATGTAATTTATAATTTACCCTATTATTTATTAACCTTATAATTTACTGTGAAAAACAGTGAAATTACAATTCCAGAAGTTACTGTGACATTACATGTGATTATATTTGAATCAAAATCATTTTTGTAGTTTTGTTCATTCGAGGATTTTTCGTTACATTTTCTGTTGTTTATTTTAAGTTTATTTGCATTATTTTAGTGTTGTGTTACACACTGATGGTGTTTCTTCTTTGTGTGTATGACACTGTCCGGTTTTACAGACAGGGACCGTTTGATTAACTTATTAGTAGCCTTTTTAGTATCATTATTGATTATTAGCAGCTTTTAAGTAAAAAAAACAGATTTTGGTAGTTCAAGTAGTTTGGAAAATTAGCATTGTATCACTTAATGAAATATATTGTAAATTAAAACAACTGTCAATGTCACCGTATTTAGTATGATGCACTTCAGATAACCACCATCTGTCATTTTTAAGAGTGTAGCATTCTCAACTATTCCACAGAATTCAGCAGATTTTCTCCTCAACATCAACACAGAAAATGTGGATAAATCTGAAGTCATACTCTAGTTCTCGATCCTCCATAGCGAAAGCTCTCACCGTCCTCACGTTACCAAGAGCCTCGTCGGCCACTCCTGTAGCTTTAGCAACCTAAAAGAGGGAAACAGGGGAGTTAGCATACAAAGAGTAACAAAACTACAAGCTCCACGTCTCCTACAGAGTGTCGTTACCTGCTCCTGTGCTTGCCGTGACAGTTTACGGAGAAAAGAACCAATGAAAGCACCAGCCCCCACCAAACATGGCAGGACGACCACAGTGAGACCCGTGAGTTTGGGAGAGATGATGTACAGCGACACAAAACAGCCCACCGTCTGCGTGGCACTGCGCAAACCCTGGAAAACACAACACATAACCAAATGAATGTGGTACGTCTATACAGTCTTACTAGGGTTGTAAACACACTTGCTCTCGTCTGAAACATCTTACCTGAGAAATAACCAGCTTGAAGGAAGATTTAAACTCCTGGATGTCTGACGTCAGGCGATTAACCAGCTGCCCGGTCTTGTTTGCATCAAAAAATGCTACATCTTGTCTGTAACATGACATTTAGACAAGATGATTATACATTTTTCTGTCTTTCTAATGTCCTACAGCCCGGTTTCATAGACAGGGCTTAGCCTAAGCCAGGATAAGGCCATAGCTCAATTAGGACATTTATGTACTTGTTTTTTTTACACGTGCCTTAGAAAACCACTACTTGTGTGCATCTTGAGACAAAACAAAGGCACTGATTTATTTTAAGATCAGCCAGAGCAAGTTTCTTTCATTTGAAACAGCTCATACTTTAGACTTTAGTCTAGGACTAGGCTTAAGCATTGTCTGTGAACCCGGGGGTATGTGTTTCAGCATCTTAAACATAAAAAGAAAAAAGATTACAAACCGAAGCAAAGAGGCGAAGAGAGATGTCCTCATGTCAGCTGCCACTCTTTCTCCAACTCTAGATAGAAGAATGATGTAGCTGCTGGTCAACAGACCCTGAAAGACAAGTGAAGACATATATACTAAAAGTTTTAAAAGAAGTCACCAAGGCTGCATTTATTTGCTTAGAAAATGCCTAAAAACAGAAATATTGTAAAATAATATTACAATTTAAAGAAATGTTTTATATTTGAATATATTTTGAATATGTGTTCCTGTATGGCTCAGTGGTAGAGCATTGCGTCAGCAGCGCAAAAGGTTGTGGGTTCGATTCCCAGGGAACACACATACTAATGAAAATGTATAACCTGAATGCAATTGTAAGTCGCTTTGGATAAAAGCGTCTGCTAAATGCATAAATGTAAATATATTTAAAATGTAATTTATTCCGGCGATGCATCATTCCTCCAGTCTTCAGTGTCACATGATCTTCAGAAATCATTCTAATATGCTGATTTGCTGCTCAAGAAATTATCAATGTTGAAAACAGGTGTACTGCTTTATATTTTTGTGGAAACTCATACATTTATTTGTGGATTCTTTGATGAACAGAACGCTGTAAAGAAAAGCAATTATTTGAAACATTGTAAATGTCTGTATTGTCACTTTTGATCAATTTAATATGTCTACGTTGAATAATTACATTAATTTCTTTATTAAATCTATCATAAATCAAGAAGCAAGTCCAATGTTGCTCACAGAGCTTCAGTATAACGTACCTGTAAAGCATACAGTCCGAGCAGCTTCATTGCAGGCGCTTTAATGTCTCTCATGTAGTGACCTGCTTGTTCTCTCATGTGGCGAGCGACGACGTTCACCAGATCCCCCAACATCAGAGGAATCTGAATATTAAGAGCTGCTGCTGCAAACGCAAGCTGAAAGATATCACAGCACAATAAACCAAACTATCCATAATATGGTCAAAAAACACAATTAACTTAGCATAAGTGTCAATAGTTGAATTGTTTACTTACGATAATGGCTCCTATCAGAGCTAGAAGTTGTGGTCGAACGAACTCCCACAGGACAGCCCAGCTGAATTCAGGAGTCTTCTCTTTCGCCTGAACCTCCAGCGGGATGTTATTGTTCACATCTGCTTCACAATGAGCTACAGAACCAAACAAGCGTGCCGTCACCATCAAAGCAGCAGGTCCTAATATGAATTTCAGAGTGATGTTTGGTGGTCTGAGCCGCTGTCTGGATGCTAGATGGAGCACTTTTTGAGCTTGTCTCCATATGCGAGCAGAGATCTGTGTGGATGGGGTTTGTGCACTGCTCCATGATAATGTATGCTGGCTACGCCTAAAATACAAGAAATCATGTTAAAGTACAATGTTGCATGGTATTACTGAATGAAAAGTGTGCTAAAGTGTATTTCTTTTTCCCAAAGGGCATAGCATAGCTATCAAACAATATAGTTATTTAGCTGAAGTTATGTAAATGTCAAAAACACCGTTTGCATGCTTAAATAACCTACTTCTACACATGTAGTGTCTATTTGATTACATATACAATCAATTGTGTTTTCATACATATGCAAAATGAAATGCAAATAGATATTCTCACGAATACAGAAATAACTACTGTTTAGACAATTCGTTTCAATCTAAAATAATAAACAAATAGACATAGTGTGTACCTATTGAGGTGGTGGATCATGAAATCTCTTGTTTTGGGGGAGTTCAAAAATCGCTCTGACGTGACAGTGCGGCGTGTCAGTCGACTGCAACGTGCAAAATGAAACATGTTGTTGTAGTGATTTGAAATGACAGCAGGAAGAAGAAAGAAAGATAGTTTACGAAACTAAATGAATTCAAGGATTAACAAGTAAGCCGCCATGTTTACGCAATCCAATTCCTAACGTGACCCCACTGACCTTGTACGTCATCGCTGAATAAAAAACCACGTTCGCTTTTTTAGTTATTCTCTTTTGTTGTATTTACATAAATAATGGAAATTATACAAACATTTGATTTCATGACAGTATGTTTATTTTTATAGAACTAGCTATTGTTTTAATTGATATTATTTCTTTTTCTTTTCCACTTTTTTCAATTTTATTTAAATGCACATTTTATATTTTGTTATTGATTATAAATTGTCATAATAAATACATAAATGTCATATTTTTATATTATTTAATATTTTAACCGTTCGTTGGTTAAAAAATGTACCTATTTTCAGACTGAATTGATTAAATTGAACTCAAATATAACTAACAAGGATTGAAAATATATAATATTTAAAACATATAGCGTTACACTTCATGGCAAAATTTCATGTGTAAAATATAATTAATATAACATTTACATTACATGTGCAGAATAAAAGTCTCCCGGAAATGACGCTACCGGAAACCAAAGTGACGTCAGGTGATGTTATGTTTGTTGTCAGATCTGTTTTTGTTGTGAAGAGCAAAGGCGAGGATCATCTTTGCTCGGATGGTGAGACAAATTTAGCGGGTTGTGTATTAAAATGCGTTCAGTATTCTTTTATTATAAATGTTTTCAATAAAGAAATCTCAACTGGACGATCAAAGACGGTAAAAGCAAATAACGAGCAGTTTTGTCAGCATGAGGTTGATGTGTGATGGTCAACTCACTGCCGTTTGCAGACACTGCATACAGATGGTTAAATGTAATGCTCAATTATGTCGTTAATAACGGATGTATTTGTACACCATCGTGATCTGTGATGACTTGTGTCTTTGTAATAACTCAATCAAGTCTGTCCTTGACTCATCTCGTTATAAACTGAGACACTAACAGTCTTGTGAGGACAGTGAACTGGTCAGTTTGAGCTGGTTTTGCTCTTGTTGTGTATTCGCATACTGACTGACATCTGATTTTAGTATGTTGTCCCACCATGATAATGCTCTATCTGTTATTCAGGACCTGTGGTGAATGTTATCGAGAGATAGAATGTAAAACACGATGGCTGGGTTTGAAACATACCAGGAGTATCATCGAATAGAAGATTATGATGAAGACTCCCCTCCAGGAGAGGAAGACTTACTCATCCACGTGTCAGAGGGCAGAGGAGGTTATTATTGTTTACTGTTATACTATACATTATGATAAACAAATAGCAAGTGTCTAATATATTATTTTCCGTTTAAAAGACTGTAGAGTGTATTATTCATAATTTAACTGAATAAAAATGACTTTTTTTACACTGCAGATCCATGGCATCATATCAAGAACCTCGACAATTTCTTCATAAGAATATCCTTTCAAAATATGAAAACAATATGCTGTATTATTTAAGAAATATCATTGGCTGGATGGGAAAATTTATGCTTTTTCGTGAATTTTTTTCGCCCTCAAAATCAGCAGTTGTGCAATAGTTGTGCAATAGTTGTAAACTCCTGGAATGGCATCATTTCTGTGTTTCTTGAAAACACACGGTCTCTATTCATCATTAGGCATTAATATTATGTTACGCTCCGGCTACATTAGTGGCTGAACAATGCTGTACTTCTTTCATTGGAATGCAAGAGTCCTTGACACGCTCACATCTATCATTTCCATCAGAAGAATGGATTCGCCTGTATGGTGTTATCAGAGTTTTTTGAACTTGTGTAAGTCAGATTTATTTTGGCCTGAAGCATTCATTCTTTTGCATACACACCACTCCAGAACTAATCCTGTTTTTGCGTTCCTGTATTCAGGCAATTCCTGTTTGTGGTCGCGTTTACAACTTTTCTCTTCAACTGTGTGGAATATGATGTTCTCTTTGCCAACCGAGTGGTCAACCACACGGGTCAGAGCCTCGGTCCGCTGGACAGGAACAAGGTCACCCTTCCTGATGCGATTTTACCCGGCGAGCAGTGCACTGAGAGGTCAGTGCGTCCGCTTTATGCAGCGCTGAGCGCCTTTAGTGCAAATTGAATTCAGCTTTGCTTGTAGCAATTTGTTGGTTACTCTGAATTTGTGATTTATTTAAACAACTACTTACATCCATGACCAATTCAGTGTTTGTATCATTAGCTTAAACTATGAAATGTTTTAAGTAAAATAAGGTTAAGTTGAAGTACTAAAATATGGATAAAAATAAAGCTAAAGAGAGATATCAAAAATAAAATAATAAAACAAGAAAAATGACAAGAGCACATGATAAAACAATTAATTGAAACTAAATTAAATATAGGTATTAGATACAAATTTTTGATTGTTGTAAAAAAAATACAAGTAAAATAATATTAAGTTAAAGTAAAAAAAGTAAAAAAATTTATAAAAAATATAATACTCATTAATTAATGGATACTGTAAATATAAAACTGAATAAAAAATTATAAAAATGACAAAAGCACAGAACAAAACTATAAACAATGAAAACTGAAAATATACATAAAAAGCTCATTAATAAATGCTATATTACTATACAAATAAAATTAAATTAACGCTTGACCTATTTCAAATATATTTGATTAATACAGTAAATCCTAGTTTAAAAGTCAAATGTTTATTTTCACTGAAGCAGGCAAAGTTCAGTGTTTAAACCAGGTTTTGACTCTTGTGCAATATTTGTTATTTTATTTTTATTTTAAATATGTTTTAGAAAATAACAAATAGGTATAATTTTTACAGCCTGCATTAGACAGACAGTTTTTGTGATGTTACAAATAAAATATTTAGATATTGCATGTGAACCCTTACTGCAATACCCCACTCAAGGTTTATATCACTTCAGCTTTGGACTGTATCTTAACGCAACATGTTTTGTGCTCAGTTTTCAAAGTTGGTCTTGCCATTTTCTTAGTTTGTCAAGCTTGGTTTCGTAGTAGCCTGAAAGCAAGCGTGCCCTAGAGCATTGGGTGAGAATGCAGTTTTCATGTAAAGTATATATTGCATCACACTGGGACTCAATTCAGCTTCACGGTGAAATTGACGTTGCATGAAGTTCAAAACCTCGACCTGATTTGTCTCAGACAGAGCTCCAAAATAAGCGAGCAGTAAACAAGCACCTGCTGGAACATCAGCTCTCAGACGCTGCTATTCTATTTCTGTGCTCGTAGTTGATACTCAAACTGTGTATTACGCAGAGCTCAAGGCTTTTAAATAGACACTCGGATGTTTTGGTCTATTTGACATTGAATAGCTCTTTTGCTTGTTTCTCTGGTTTTTACTCAGTAAACCTTTTCATGGACACCGAGTTTTCATAAACAAGACAGTCAGAAGAAACACATCTTTAACAAGTGTGTTGTTGACAGACACAGATATGTGACACAAACATATTAATATCACAGCTGACTCACTTCAATGAGACTCGTTTAGGAACATCTTGTGCTGTCATACAGTAATTAAGACTTAGTAAACATTCTCATTCGGTCTCATATTATTTTCATTATGTTTCGCAACAAACTGCATTTGGAAGAGAAAATGAAGGTATTCAAGCCCCAAATTACATTAGATCACATTAAATCACATACTGGATATTACTTATAATAGTTATATATGACTTTATTCTTATAATATCATGAGCAATCCCACAATCACCTGCTGTCAATAGTGACGATCTTTCTCTCCCATTTAGGATTCAAGGAAACAGCTGGATCATCTTTCTCTTGATAATGGCGGCCATTTTCTGGCTCTATCGGCTCGTGAAGGTGATCTTCAACGTCCTCAGCTACTGGGAGATCCGACAGTTTTATAAAAAAGCACTGAAAATACAGATGGTAAGAGATGATCAACAGCAAGAGTATAGTTTAAAGTGCGTATTTAACATGCTGTGTCTGGTTTTTCATAGTTCTCAGTCACACTCGTTTCCTTTGGTTGATCAATTTAAACGTTCTACGGTGTGACCGTTTTAAAAGTACAATATTTCATGTTGTCTCAGTTAATAGTCATAAAATGGCATGTATAATAATCATAAAATGTAAACATAAATGTATATAATTAAAACAAAATTATATTGTATATATATTTTATGATCATTATTAATTAATACATTTTTAAATAAGTACACATTTATATCATATATCTTAATTTTAGTTTGTTTTAGTAATTTTATGTGCTTTTTTAATTTGTATTTGTATTTTTTATTTTTTTATCATTTATTATTTCTTTAATTATTATAATAGTCATAAATAATAATATAATCACGTTCAGCAATATAATTTTTTTTACATGATAATTCATCATTAATTTTTCACGCCTAAAAATAAATCTTAAATGATTATTTCATAAGTAAATAAATCCAATATTTATGTTTATAAATTAATTAACCAACTATTATACATGTTTATTTACTTATTAAATTATACAAATATATATATAATATATCTAAATAATATTATTTAATAAGTAAATTAAATATATGCATTCAAATGTAATTATAAATGAAATGTTGTTTATTTTTTGATGAATTTTAGGATGAGCTGTGCAACTTCACGTGGCAGGAAGTTCAAGGCCGTTTGATCCACCTGCAGCGCGAGCAGCCCATGTGTGTCCAGAAGCGGGAACTTTCTGAGCTAGACATCTACCACCGCATCCTGCGCTTTAAAAACTACACGGTGGCCATGATCAACAAGTCCCTGCTGCCCGTCAGACTGCGTGTGCCCTTCTTCGGTGACACCATTTTCCTCACGCAGGGCCTAAAATACAACTTTGAGCTCATTCTGTTCTGGGGCCCTCTGTCGCTCTTCCAGAACAAGTGGAGTTTGCATCCCAAATACAAACGGGCGGCAAACCGGCAGGAGCTCGCCAAGCAGCTCAGCCGCATCATACTGTTGACGGGTCTGGTCAATCTGCTGCTGTGTCCTTTCGTGCTGGTGTGGCAGGTGCTGTACGCGTTCTTTAGCTACGCTGAAGTCATCAAGCGCGAGCCGGGAAGTTTGGGAGCCCGGCGCTGGTCGCTGTACGGCCGTCTCTACCTGCGCCACTTTAACGAGCTGGATCACGAGCTGCAAGGCAGGCTGGGTCGTGGGTACAAACCTGCTGCCAAATACATGAACGCTTTCGTTTCTCCTCTGCTGGCGGTGCTGGCCAAAAACGTGGCTTTCTTCTCCGGCTCGGTGCTTGCCGTACTCATCGCTCTGACGGTGTACGATGAAGACGTGCTGACCGTGCAGCACATCCTGACCGCCATCACCGTACTTGGCGTGGTCGTCACCATCACCAGGTATGTCTAGACTTTTACATTCATTCATTACAAGATCAAGGACCATCGCAAGACATTAGCTGTAAGAGCCAACAATATACACAGTACAGAGTACACTACACAGTGCCAAGTTAGATTAGAACAGAAGAGTAAGATTACCTTTTTATTTAATAATAATAAAAAAACACACACATACGACAATTTTTTTAAAATGAAACACGCATTTAGTGTTCATGTTCAGAAATAGTTTTTATTAGAATTTGTTTTTACAGGAACATGAAGACAATAACTCTTATTAACTACTACTAATAACTTTTATTAACAATATACAGTCATTTAAACAATTTTAAACAAAAGCCAAGTGCTGATTTTTAGAGTTATTTTACTATTTATATCATTTTATATTGCACTGATTGTATCGTAAAAAGCGCTATACAAATCTTGAATTTAATTGAATAATTTTATATTGTTTAAATATTTTGAAATGGTTTATATTTGTATAATTTTTTATTGAGATTTTTGCGTTTTAGTAGTTTTGTAATGTAAAAACACTGTTCTACAATAGATTTAATTCCATTCTTAATTGTTGCTGCTTGTGTAGAGTTTGTATCAAACCAGTGACTTTTTTATTAAAATAAAGCATCATATGCAAACAACAAGGCACTTCTCATTGTATTGGAACAGGGCATGAATGTGGTTTAATAAAACATATTGGTCCAACTACGTGAGGTAAAAGACAATTACTCTCCCCAGCTGGCATCATGTGAAAGAAGAAGTGCTGTTTCAGGTGTTCAGTTGACCTTGTTACAGCCGAGCGTTATCATTCTGATGTGTACAGCACGCTCTCAGCACCTGTTAGTCTGACCTGGTCTTCAGTAATGCTCTCTGACTCTCTTACAGGTCGTTTATTCCAGATGAACATATGGTGTGGTGTCCTGAACAGCTGCTTCAGTGTGTCCTGGCCCACATTCACTACATGCCCGACCACTGGAAGGGCAACGCCAACAAGAGCGAGACCCGTGACGAGGTGGCACAGCTCTTCCAGTATAAAGCGGTGAGAACTGCATCACATAGGCATGTTATTTCTTAATTCATTCCTTATTATACAGTACCATTTAAAGATTTGGGATTGGTAAAATTATTATTATTATTTAAGAATGTAATACTTTTAATTTAAGGACATTAAATTGATAAAAAGTTACAGCAAATAAATGTATAGTGTTACAAAAGTATTCTGTTTCAAATAAACGCTGTTCACAAAGAATCGGGGGAAAGAATTCACAATGGTTTTCAACGTTGATAATAATAAATGTTTCTTGAGCAGCAAATCAGCATATATGAATGATTTCTGAAAGATCATGTGACACTGAAGACTGCAGTAATGATGCTGAACATTCAGCTTTGATCACAGGAATAAATTAGATTTTAAAACGTATCCAAATATAAAACTGTTATCTTCAATTGAATAATATTTCACAGTATTATACTTTTTATTTTTTTTTATTAAATAAAAACAGCCTTAGTGAGAATTCTTACTTGCTAAAAAAAAATAAAAAATGCGCATAGTGTTTGTTAGTTTTTTTTCTTTAGAAAAGACAATAAATAAAACGAATCTCTCTTTCCTACCAAAGTGCATATTTTCAAGAATAGTCTTTATTTGCGTTGTTTTCCTCTTAGCTTGCTCACTAGTTGTATGGCACTATTTAGTTGTTTCGTAATTATATTTAAATTAAGAATGAATGTTTTCTTCATATTCTAATAATGGATAGAAATTGGATAAACTTTTAACTTTATGCAAAGTACTAAATATTAATTCCATGTAATATTTAAATAATTTATTTAGGCTTTAGTATGATCTCTAGGTAATCATTTAATTAATAAAATATATTTTTGCTTACAGTATGTGACTATTTTAAAGTTTGAAAACTCTTTGAATTAGTTCATGCTTACAAAAAAAATCACTAATTTATATAAATCTGTTTAAAATAATAACATTCGTTGAGATTTGACTTTTTAGTCTTCCTGTTATAACACACAGTCTGATGACAGAAAATGAGTCCGTCGGTTGTTTACCACAGTTGAGTTTTCGGTGTTGTTTGAGGCATGTAATGACACCGTACCGCTCTGCACCTGTTGTCTAGGAGTTTGTCTGATTTTGCACACCTGTTGTGTAGGGTTTAATCTTCACTGCATCTGTTCTCCAGCACTATTTCACACCTGCTCCGCTGTTTTTATCACTTCCATGAGTTTCTCTCATTTTTCTGCACCTGTCCTGCAGGTCTTTATATTGGAGGAGCTTCTGAGTCCCATAATTACCCCCTTCATCCTCATCTTCCCCCTGCGGAGCAAGTCTTTAGAAATCATCGACTTCTTCCGCAACTTCACCGTAGATGTGGGAGGGGTGGGAGACATTTGCTCATTCGCCCAGATGGACATCAGGCGGCATGGAAATCCACAGGTATCAAAGAGTACACGCATGCGTGTTATCAACGCTTCAGCTCACAGTAATCTGGTATGTGTGGGTATGTGAGAGCAGCTTCATGGTTTGTGCTTTTCCCTCTCGCTCAGTGGATGTCCGAAGGTCAGACGGAGGCCTCGGTGTACCAGCAGGCTGAGAACGGGAAGACGGAGCTGTCTCTGATGCATTTCACCATCAAAAACCCGCGCTGGCAGCCGCCGCAGCAGAGCTCCGTGTTCATCAGTCACCTGAAGGAGAAGGTGCATCAGGACGCTCAGACAGGACCATCTCCTCAGCTGCTGCTGTCCGAGGCTCCTCTCTGCACCTCGCTGCTGTCCAACGAGTCTGCCACGGGTGTAAGTCACGCTGTATCTGTTCTATGATCTGTTCCAATCAATGCAATTCACAACACATTTAACTGCTGTAAAGTTACTTACTAAGGTACTAACGTTACCATTTTTGGACCATTTTTGCATTGACATATTTGAAGATAATTAAGATGTAAAAAAAATGTAAATCATCATCAAGGTAAAAGAAACAAATACTACCCTGATTTATCAATACTTCAATAATCAGTTTTGTCTTCCATTGCAATAGTGGGATTTTAGTTTTTGCATTAATCATGATTAACTGCTGTGAGAGAACTGCTTAATTGTCAAAGAAATGAAAAAGAAAATCTTGTTGGATTTAAAATGGTTTTAGTTGTTTTTTAAATGTTTTTTTTACATATGTTTCTACTCAAAAATATATTTTGTAAATGTGCAGTGATGAATCATGCGAGATCATACCAGGCACTTATTAAGATAAATATACATATACACTACCATTCAAAGTTTTTTAAGGATTTTTTGATTAATAGAAAGTTCAAAAGAACAGCAATAGAAACAAAAATATTTTATAACATTATCACTATTAATATCCTTTCAAGATAAATAAAATAAAAGTATTAATTTCTTTCTGAATGAAAGAAATAATGAATTTCTTAAAAAAATAAATTTAAACATTAGTGTAAGAATATAATAATTATGATTGTTTTAATTATTATTATTATTATATAATATAATTTTTCTTATGTTTTTATAATACACTGTACAGCTAGTTTTGTCCGATAGAAAGAATCAGGTGTGTTTGACTAAAGCTTTAGTTTTGTCTTTGAAAAGTAATCAGAATCTGAATTTCACAAGTAAAAAGTTGAATTCAAAATATTGATATCTGCAGTAGTTCAATGGTTAAGGGCTTTTATTTATTGAGTGGGACACACTTTGAAACACTCCATTGCGTAGGGAAAATGAAAGAAAAGGAAAAATACATTTCCTGTGGCATTCAGGATATTAAAAAACCTGCCAGAGGACAAGAAATATTGACATTTAATTTTATGCTTCAGCATTGTTTCAGCGCTTGCTGCCAGATTGGTTATTTCACAGATCATAATCCTGAGCGCAGAGACTGTAGGCATCTGCGGGGTTACAGCTCATTTTTCACTTCTCTTAATGAGATGCATATGCTTCTGCATTATTTGTGTTCTTCAGCCTGATAACCTGTTGGCCAGTGTGTTAGCTCACCCCGTACTGAGCGCCTCCGGACTGCCTGGGAGGAACCGCCGCTTCGTCCCGCCGAGCAGCGCGGCTTCCGCTGCCGCTAGTGTCCTGGCGTCTCTTTCGTCGTCTCAGCAGCCTCACACCGGCCGGTCTCGCTCACACACTCTCCTGTCGTCCCGACCACAGCACGACGACACCATGTACTGCAGCGACCACACTGTGGGCGACAGGTAACACCTGAGAAAACTAATCATGACAAGTTTCTCGGTTTCAGATTCTTAAGTGATCGATGTTACCTTTTCATTAGCATGTCTGCGAGCGACTCCCGAACGCTCAGCCTGTCTTATTCGGGCCTGGCGTCAGAGTTTGCATCAGCCGAGATGAGCCTGCACGCTATATACATGCACGAGGTGAGTGGTCACAACATGCTCAAACAGCTTTATAATCCAGTATAGTTTCCCAATACCTTTTGGCCTTTCCCTCAGGTGCATCAGCAAAAGACCCAGCATGCATCTGGACCGTTTCAGGCTTCAGTGCCAATGAGGGACTTGAGCGCCAACAGTGGTGAGTCTTTCGAATCGTCTCATGCATGAATGGCTTTCAAAATGCATCAGATTGTGATGGCCATTAGTTGGGTACTTAGGCAACACAGGGCAACTCTTTGCTCGGGCACTTTTCCATTGAGAATGGGTAACACATTTCTATCTGGATCATTTAGATGGGTTTGGGCCCTGTGTCTCACCTGGTTGCCTGTTGACGGCAACATTGCTCAAAAAGCTGTATCATCAGCCTAACACTTTAAAACAACACTAAACATGTATCCATAAGAATGGAAATATTGCCGCTTGGCAGCGCCTGAAAGCACACAGCATCATCTTCCATATTCCATCATTCCACAATGCATTTCTTAAAGAGCATATGAGATTTGCTGAGAAAAGATATTTCATTTGTACATACAGGAGGTCAAAATGTAAATGTATTTAAAATATGAATGAAAAAGTAATTAGCAATTTTCTATGGAAATGTAATTTGAAATATTCTAACATTTTACAATAGTTACATTTGTTAGCATTAGGTATCAAACTAACAATTTTTTTTACAGCATTTATTTATACATTTTTAAGGTTGAAAAAAAATCAATATTATATGTATGTATATATATATATACATTTAATATTGTTAATTTATAAATATACTGATTTTAATTTTATATATATATATATGCGTGTGTGTGTGTATTTATAAATGTATAAATTATTAATTTATCAATACATATTTTTTTATTGCTAATCAATATTAATTTATTGCATGATCAATATTTTTACCGCTTGACCGTTAGCATAAGTGAAAAGTAATTACTATTAATATTTTGGAATTAATACATGCTGTAATTTTTTTTTTTGCTATTGCGAATTCATGATACAGAAAGCATGAAGAAATACTGACAAATGTGACCTTATTATAAAGTGCTGCTGTTTTACTAGGGATGCTAATGATACTATTAGTGTTGCTTTAAGAGTTATTCAGTCGGACCTTTGCTTAAGCGAACAAATTTTGACCAGAACAAGCTGCAAACAGACCCAGACATCAGAAGTTAAATCTTTGGTTTAATAACACATTTAGCAAACCTTCTTCATAAAAAATATTTTAGAAATATATTCATCACTTTTTACCACAAAGTTGAATTTTTTTGACCATATTAAGATGCGACTGTTTTATTAGGGGACGTTACTCAACTAATCCATTACTTTTCAGACTGTGGTTGGTTGCTTTAGAAGTTATTCAGTTGAACATTTCTGAACCAAAATAAGCTGCAGACAGACCCAAACATCAAAAGTTAATGATAACTCATTAATAACTCATTTTGCATACCTGATCATGGTATAATTATATAAAAGGATCTGAAGCCACTTGTTCCTTTCAGCTCAAGGTCCTCAGATACAGTCCTCACAGACCGTCACCTTGGTGCCGCCCGCTTCTGGCCGCTTGGGCGGCTGGGCTGAAGAGGAAGAGGAGGAGCAGGCGGATGAGGAAGAGATCAACACTAACCCTGTGCCGGATCAGACCAGCAGAGGGAGCAGCTGAAGTGCCTTCAACCTGTACAGTGCGTTTCACCACATCACTTCATACCATTGCACAGGATTCAATTTGGACAATCTAATTAAGATCTAATTAGTGTTTCAATGCAAAATGACTCCAGATGATTTCATATTGTAGTTTTAACAATCTCTTTTTCTGGTTTGCAGTTTTTGTTCGTTTCTGGGAGTTGTGGCCTTACTTTGGTTGGACACTCTTTGATCAAGCATGCTGGGACGCCACACCGAGCGACATGCTCAAGGAGCCGCCGAAGCCGTTCGGTTCTCTGGACACACCGTCTTCCAGTTCAGAGGAACTGTGACGTGACGGCCTGCCACTTCCCCTCCCTCGTCACGTCAGTTATTTACATTTCAGACTGCTGTGTGTTTGTGTTAGAGTGTGTTCTGGTCTATGATACAACAGGGTGACACTTGTTGTACAGTATTTATTTTCTTTCATGCAACGTTTGTTTCATTTGGGTTTGAGCAAGTTATGCTTTCCACGTCTCTGATTCAAAGGCGAGTCGGGCAGCATTTACTTTTGAAGCGCTGCCTCGGTTTGCAGGATGAAAACATCCTTTTATCTAATATTGCTAGTTTCATTTTTGCATTACATCATCGGCGGACAGGAAATATCACTGAATGTAAAATCATACCAGTTGCCTCATGAGTAAAAAATACATTATTTGTAACAAAGTTATAAAACATGTTTTTCCTAAAGAAAGTATAATATATAGACTTGTGGATAATTTTAATTAAAAGTCATTTGCAGATGTTTTGACATCTTAACAATAACCTCTTAGCCCGAGATTTTTCTTTTTTTACATTTAAACAAGAAAAAAAGATTTTAGCAATAAAACGTATTTGATGTAGAAGGGAGCGCACAAAATAAATACAAAGGAAGTCTTATTTTTGCGGTTTGTCTAAAACGTAGGTCTGTCATGAGCATTTTCATCTACAGCAACACATATACTAGTTTTAATCATATTAAAACATCTTCAACGACCATATGACTGCATTAAAGGATTTGTTGTTTAAATGATACTAAAGCTATAAGAATGATTAACTATCAAACTGAAGAGTAAATGTGGAAAAACAGATTTAATTATTAAAATGAAAGCATTTTTTAAAGCCAGACATTAGTCCTAATTCACAAACATTGAGATATTATTTCTAGACTGCTTGTTAACAGTAGATTAGCACATTATTTAACCACTGAAGTTCAAATGAAACACTACTCAAGACTAATGTCAGTTTGAAGGTGCGAGTGTTGTTTTTGAGTATTTTTACTCTGTAACCAACCGATAACAGTCTCTTTCAGCGTGTTGAATTAAAGCCGAATCCCAGAATTCATCAGTTTAAGCAGTTCATGTGGTGTGTCCGAGTCTGTGACAACCCAAATCTGACGGGTATGTTTGTGTGTTGCCTGCGTTAAGAGTTCAGTCAGGTTTAAACTAGAATCTCCCAGAACAAAATAATTACTAATGTGCTCTCTCGAAGCGCAGGAAAGTTTGTCTCTGTAATACATCACTATCACGAGAGCCTAAGGCCTTTTGACAGTTTACCCTGGTCAGATATACCCATAATTCACGTGAAACACTGAACTTCCTGTGGCCGGAGCGTGTCATCTACTTGAAATACTGCAGTTAGAGCGTAGTTCATAAAGAGAACGGCATCCATATCACACCCACTGAAATACCTCCGGATGTACCTTAAGTACATCCTTATGTACAGTATTTATTCATGTGGGACGTTATTGAGCGAACGCGATCAGGAGTCGTAGACGTGCTGTTTGAGGTGTTAAAGACTGAACTGTGGAAGTGAAACATTGTTTTACAGCTTTATCTTTCAACAGTCTGGGGTCAGAGTGTGACAGGTGCTATATATGTGTATATTTCATTGTGTGTATCGATATTTGTCGCTTTTTGTCTGATCAAAATAACACTATCAAAAATAAACCATAGCAAAACCATGATTTGCTGTCTTGGTTTATCTTTGCAAGCACCAGTGCTATTCTAGTATTACTTGTAAACAATTGTAGTAATGCTATATTTTTATTAACAACACTCAGGCACATATGACAAGGACAATAAAACAAACATTATAAACGGACAAAAGCAGCACCGGATCACATACAGAATCAACAGACAGAACATGTTAAGAGATGGTTAAATATATTGTTTATTATACTGGTTCATTTACATGTCACAACTGTTTTCAAATTGTGATACCTGTACTAGAAATCCCATTGTAGTTTATATAAAACAATACAATAATACACTGTAGCTGAAGTGCAGAAAACATGACGGAAGGTGATATTTGCCTTTTACCATACTGCAATGTACTGTGGTGAAGCTGAAGCACGCCAAAACGTATTTGGACACTCGAAAATATCACTGCATGAGAATTAAAGATTTCCCAATGTGCTTTTCAGTTCATCACATGATCTGTTAAGATATGAAATACCTTTTGTCTATTGTTTTACAATTGAACACCTAACAACTTTATTTTGTTAAATGTTTTGCTTTGAAAGTGTGCTATATTTCTTTAAATGCCACTTGGTTTGATCATTTTCATCTATTGCAATGACATCCAGCTGTTTTTATAGGAGTAGTTCTCCCAAAAATGAACATTTGCCATCCAAGTTGTAGATGAGTTTGTTTCATCGGAACATATTTTGAGAAATGTAGTATTACATGTCTCAAAAATGTGAATGGGTGCCGTCAGAATGAGAGTCCAAACAGCTGATAAAAACATCACAATCCACAAGTAATCTAAATAAATTGTAATAAATCCATCAAGACATTTTTTACTTCAAACTGTTGTTTCCGATTAAAATACCAGTCCATAATCCATAACACTTCCTCCAGTAACAAAAGTTGTCTCGTCTGCATCAGAAGAGATGGCCTTCTTCACTGGAGGAGGAATTATGGATTATGGATAAGTATTTTAGCCGGAAGCAACAGTATGAAGTTATAAACTGTTTTAATGATGGATTTGTTTCTTGCAAACACACAGCAGCTTTTCGCTCCTCAAGATGTTAACTGATGGACGGGAGTGGTTTATCAGCTGTTTGGACTCTCGTTTTGACGGCACCCATTCACTATAGAGGGTCCATTGGTGAGCAAGTGATGTAAAGCTACATTTGTCTAAATCTGTTCTGATAAAGACTCATCTCATCTATATCTCGGATGGCCTGAGCGTGAGGAAATTATCAGCTAATTGTCATTTTGGGTGAGCTGTTGCTTTAAGTGTCCAGATATGTTTTGGGCTATATTTGAACATGTATATCTGAGCAGTTCGTGCAAGAAAAGGAAGACACCTGTACCTTCTAGGCTGACCCCCAAAACACAAACCAATCAAAATCAAAGTGCTTTCGAGTAATATGGCAAGTTTTTCAACTGTATCATCTAAAATAATTGAATATATTCTAGTGGATGTGGAACTGTGATCTATTTTTAATGCACATTTTAATTAATATGAGCGCGTAACTCGAGAGCTTTTAGCAACTGATGATTTGATTTTCACATCAACACATGGCATACAGTCTTTGATGAATGGATTCACATGTGGGATTGGATAAGTGAAGCTTTACACATATCATTCATCAGTACTCGATCTCATCACTGCCTAGTGGATAAAGTCAAAATAAATAATAATATCAGCGTGTGGAAATAAAACGCATGATTGCTGGTAACTCAGGTAGTACCGAAAGCATCTGGTTCCTTCTGTTTACCTAACAGATAATACTTAAGACTTGAAGGTAATATACGTTATTCATTAACACATTATGCATATTATTGCACTTATATACACAAAATATGAACAGACAAACATTCTGAATGATTACATATTTTCGAGTACTATCGCAGGCTGAATTCAGTCAAACCGCGGTTAAAGCGCACACGTTATTATACAAAACAAAGTGCCAAAATATATTTAAACCTTGGCCTAACCGACTGTTATCTATCACATTTTTTGTGCAATATTAAAATGCTTTCTTTTTCAGATTGGTTTGAGGCGGCTTGATCAGATTAGGCCCACAGTGTTCGTACAGGATTCAGAAAAAATACTATCGGATGAAATACCGTCACAGTATTTGTACGTTTGAAATCATCCGAAAAGAAATGCCATGACATGTACCAGGATTTTCCACAATGTCAAACAAACAGTGGCTGTGATGTTAATAAAACCTGAGTTTTGTTTTGGAAGTGTTGCCTATTTGTACTTGATGATATATCGATTCTATTCAGGTGTTTTTTTATTTATTATTATTAAACCATTTAACATGTACATTTACGTGGACTTACACTTCTTTTGGAGTCTATGCGATATATATTTCACAGTTTTCCGTCGTATCCTCAACCGTCCCGCCGGGGTCCCGTCACCTGCGTCATCAACAAGCAAATTCCTCGAAGTTGCCTATAGCCGGGTGACTAGGTAGCACGTTCGGCGCGAATCCGAGACTGTCCGAGTGACTCCGGAGTGTGTCGCATGTGCTCTGAAACAGAGGAAACGGGAGATATCGAGGGATACCAGATGAGGGTTGAAATGAATTCATGACAGTGACACCCATTAATAATAACAGAAGGAAGTATGGGAGTGAAATAAACAAGGGGATGTGAATAAAACAGAACGTCAATAATGAAGAATGCATGTCAAGTTGGATAAAAAGGAAGAAAAGAATCATGGGGATGGATGGATGGAGGGGAGTGGGGAAGGAAGAAGTTTTCTTAGTTTTGTTTCTGTAGATATGCAAATCTCCAATCACAACTCAGCAGGATGCATAGAAATCATCCAGTCTACTCTCTGTATGTACAGGTGCATCTCAATAAATTATAATGTCGTGGAAAAGTTCATTTATTTCTGTAATTCAACAAATTGTGAAACTCGTGTATTAAATAAGTTCAATGCACACAGACTGAAGTAGTTTAAGGCTTTGGTTCTTTTAATGATGATGATTTTGGCTCACATTTAACAAAAACCCACCAATTCACGATCTCAACAAATTAGAATACTTCATAAAACCAATAAAACATTTTTAGTGAATTGTTGGCCTTCTGGAAAGTATGTTCATTTACTGTATATGTACTCAATACTTGGTAGGGGCTCGTTTTGCTTTAATTACTGCCTCAATTCGGCGGGGCGTGGAGGTGATCAGTTTGTGGCACTGCTGAGGTGGTATTGAAGCCCAGGTTTCATCTATATTTTTTGGTCTCTTGTTTCTCATTTTCCTCTTGACAATACCTCATAGATTCTCTATGTTCAGGTCTGGTGAGTTTGCTGGCCAGTCAAGCACACCAACACTATGGTCATTTAACCAACTTTTGGTGCTTTTGGCAGTGTGGGCAGGTGCCAAATCCTGCTGGAAAATGAAATCAGCATCTTTAAAAAGCTGGTCAGCAGAAGGAAGCATGAAGTGCTCCAAAATCTCTTGGTAAAAGTCTTCCACACTTTTTCCTTCCACTCAACTTTCTGTTAACATGCTTGGATACAGCACTCTGTGAACAGCCAGCTTCTTTGGCAATGAATGTTTGTGGCTTCGCCTCCTTGTGAAGGGTGTCAATGATTGTCTTCTGGACAACTGTCAGATCAGCAGTCTTCCCCATGATTGTGTATCCCAGTGAACCAAACTGAGAGACCATTTTGAAGGCTCAGGAAACATTTGCAGGTGTTTTGAGTTGATTAGCTGATTGGCATGTCACAATATTATAATTTGTTGAGAATTGGTGGGTTATTGTTAAATGTGAGCCAAAATCATTATAATTAAAAGAACCAAAGACATAAACTACTTCAGTCTGTGTGCATTGAATTTATTTAATACACGAGTTTCACAATTTGAGTTGAATTACTGAAATATATGAACTTTTCCACGACATTCTAATTTGAGATGCACCTGTAGACCTGTGATGACACCACAAAGAGATGCATCTAGTGATGTTATTGAACACGGGTCTCATCACAATAAAACAATGGAAGCCATTTAGCCTTTCAGGCTCAAATCTGGATCAAACTGCATACATCTATGGATTTATCTTCCCCTTGAATTTATAGTAAAGTCACTGGTTACATTTAGCTGTTAAGTTTTTAATTCATTTTTATAATATATTTCTTGAGTAGATTCCTAATTTCTATATTTTTAAGTGTACATTTATATATTTAGGTGCCATGCTGTTGATTGGCACATTATATATTTTACTAGTTCTTCAGTTTGTAAAAGCAAGAATAAAATAATTAAAGGAATCAATGCAGCTTGTACATCTGTATATGGTGTATAAATAAATAAACATGCAGCTTGTATATTTGTACACTGTATATACATACAATTAAATGCATCTTGCATATTTGTTAAAATACTTATATTAATTATAATATGTACTTTATATGAGCTGTAAATTAGAGCATTAATGAGTGATTTTACATACTATGTTTTCAGATAAATAAACAGTTTGTATGTTGTATATAAATAAACAAAC
Source organism: Oxygymnocypris stewartii (assembly GCA_003573665.1). Taxonomy (NCBI): domain Eukaryota; kingdom Metazoa; phylum Chordata; class Actinopteri; order Cypriniformes; family Cyprinidae; genus Oxygymnocypris; species Oxygymnocypris stewartii. The sequence continues at coordinate 149,920 of QVTF01022340.1, read as the reverse complement.
TGTTCATCCAGGTCTTGCATAAGACCGTGCATCATTGTGCATGTTTTAATGAACTAAAAATATCTGTGGTAATTAACAGCACATCACATATACTGAAAACAGAGTTTCATCTGTATTCAGACTGCAAATGTTTCAAAAAGCCTCTGTATTTCCACTGCTAAAAATAACATGATAAAAAGATAAAAACAGCAGTTTCACAAGGAAACACATCAGCAGTAATTCCTCTGGCAAGGTGGCTTATTCTTCATATTTCATAAGCCGAAGCTTGTAGACAGACTTATGAAAGGTGTCGTTGGGTGAAAATAATTGCTCTGTCTGAAATAAACCAATAAAGCTGCAGCTCTGGGATGCTCGGCGTTTCCTATATCATCGCTTTGTTTATCACTAAAATATGAGATTAGTTCTTGGATCGCAGTCTAATATATAATAACTACACAAATGTATTTCATGTGGGTATGTTAAATATTCATGCAATGAGCCGTATTCACAGCAACAGCAATATAAATGGGAACTTTCTCATATAAGTCATCATTTTCCATCACATTTCACCTTGTTTTAATCAGAAATCATCAAATCCTTAAATAGCACAACAATAGCTTCAACCAAATATATATGATCTAAATCTTGACCTTTCACTTAGACAAACCTTTCGGCATTTAATAATGATGGCCTGGTGTCGGCACTATAGAATACAGAACCAGAAGTGTTTGTCAGCAGGAATCATTCACCATCTACCAGACAAACCCTTCCGGTCTCCAGAGCAGATCTGTACAAGGCTGGAAGCATCCCAGCTCTTAACAAGTCAAGCAATCTTAACTTAAGACGGCTTTCACGGCTTTCTTTCTTTAAGATGAGATGAGGGGCAGACCATATATTGTTCAAATGTTTAGAGTAGGATTTTTTTAAAGATGTCTCGTGCTCATCGAGGCTGCATTTATTTGATCAAAACTAGTAAAAACAGTAATATTGTAAAATATGTTTTCTATTTGAATATATTGTAACATTTAAATTATTTCTGTCATTTCTGTTCTGTAAAAGCTGAATTCTCCATATGTTCCTTCAGAAATCATTCTAACATGCTGCTCAAGAAACATTTCTTCTTCCTCGTATTTGTATTATTATTATTAATGTTGAAAACCGTTGAATATGCAGTGAAGCAACAGTTGTGATGCTTCACTTTTTTTCAGGATTTATTTTAATAAATAGAAATGTAAAGAAAATAGAAATATATTTGTAATAATGTAAATTTCTTCACCGTCACCAATTTAATTGACTACTTTTTATATTTTAGTTTGATGTCATTTCACTGACCCCAGGCTTTTGAACGGTAGTGTCATTAAGATACAAAAATATTTATTTGATTTAAAACAGCAACTTTTTTGGGAAAAAACACAAAATATGTTGGGAAGAAAACAGAAATCAAAAAGACCGCTACAGGTGTGGTTTTTACCTGGACTTCTGCAAAACATCATCTCCATCTTGAAAGCTACAAGGTTTTGAAAAAGGGATCTTAGAATGCGTAACAATGACAGAACTGCTGACGAGTGGCGTGAAGAATGCAAGGATTTTAAAGGACACAATAAATGCTTCTGCAAGATTATTAATGCGGTGCTACCTGGGGACATGGTTAGGCGTGACACCTGGGCTGGTGGGATTCTCGGGGATATCCTGGAATAAACATGATGGAAAGAGATGAAGATGACCAAACCCAGGCTGAGGCCAATTCACTTACAACTTACTGTCATTAGACATACTGTCTAACATGAAACTAAATATTTATCATTAAATAAATACATTTATATACAAATATATTTTAAATACTTTTCATTTATTTGACTTGAAAATGAATTGACCTTCACCAGATTTATGACAAAATAATACCGTGCTGAAACAGCAATGGTCCAAAATCATGTTTCTCTAAAATATGCATTTTGAGTTTATTTAAAGTTAAACGTTTAATCAAATTATCTCAATGGGTGGTAATGACTTCTAAACATAGTATATAACAATAAAACAATCATGAGCATACTTTATAGTGGTAAACATTTTGAATACCAAGCTTACCTAAACTAATATTAATTCTGAAGTCTTGTCAGTGTATCTTAATGTTTAATCAGTGATGTCCTGGTGCATGCTGGGAAGGGGATGGATTGTTTTGTCTGCTATGGTATAATAATGGTGAATGTGGTACAGTATTTAAGTGTTCTGTCATATTGCTCATGTAAAATGAACATTTGGTCATCATTTACTCAACTTCTGCAACAGCTCTTTATCACACAGCCGCAGCACAGCGGTCAGGTTTCAGAAACAACCTGATCCCCATAAAGAGTCCTTCTGAAGTCACTGTAGTAGCACGTTATAAGAGCTCGACTGACAGACTCCGAGGTCTCGGATTACATGCGTTCTCCTTATGCAAAAGAACATTTTGTGTTCCATGGAAGGAATAAAGAAAGAACAGGTTTGGAATGACATGAGGATGAGTAAATGATGACATATTCAATAATGTTGAAATATCCTGTCGTGGAAAGAAACTTCCAGGCGGTGGAAAAAGAAATCTTGAAAGCAAAATGTTTTTGGTGCTCAAGAACATAATGAGCATGTAACTTCCTAACTAAGAACATTTTGATGTAAAAAAAACAAAAAAAAACCCGGATCATAAGCAATGGGTCTCATATAGGGGCAAAATAAATATTGGAAACACTGTATGTAAGAGCTGTTGTCTCAATCCCATTCTTCCTTTCTCATCCCTAATGTTTTGTCTACACTCCACTTTTTTATTTAAAATAAATAAAAAGTTCCAAAACTAAAATAAAGTATTAAATACAACTAATGTATGGCCTGCAAGGACAGATATATCACACATACACCGTAATACCAGGGCTGTGAATATTAATACGGTGACATGAGTTTCACTAATTGATTTAATGAAGAGCACAGATCCTCTGATCTAAATCAGATACAAGGTTTGTCACAAGCGAAGGGTGATTTATAAAACTTCCCCGGTTCTGGTTTTGAGTTTTGTCCTTATTCAAACACAAGCCGATGTCTTTTGTGGAAAGGCCATCTTCATCAATCATTTCCCAGAATTTGAGCCAAAGGCAAATAGATGCATGCAGCATTCAAGAGAACAATCCAAACGAACAGAAATATGAAAAATACCAACAAAACCATGCATGCAGAGCAACACAGGAAGCACAATTACCAGATTGTCACTAGCGCTCCGATGTGGCCGTCTCTTGCGCAGAAAAGGTCCCAGCACTTTGTCCTTAAAAACCTGAAAATGGTGCAGCATTTGTCAAATATACTTTCAGCTAATCATTTTGAACCATGAACACATTACAGCAAAAGAAAGAGATAAATCAGAGAAGCGAGAATGCAGACCTCATATAAATAATCAAATATCTCCAATATTGTCAAGACACTGGCTCCAATAAACAGACCCATCTGACCACCAATATCACCTGAGAGAATATACAAATATAATAACAAATCAAATATTAAAGCAGAAGCCAAATATATTTTCCATATTGGTGTACATGTGTGAATTTTCTGCACACTTACCAAGTAATCCAGCCACTTCATATGCTTTCTTTTGTTCAATTTTCTCATAGTTCAGAGCCTCAAAAAAGATATCCAGCACCATTATGTTGTCCCTGCAAGATTAAACGCAATGCATATCTTTACAGGATATTAATACAAACCCAATGCAGAAATTAAATCAAATGCAATGTGCAACTAACTTAAATATGAAAGTAAACTTACGCAATATACTGTTCAGTTTTGTTGAACTTCTTGGCGAGATATTTGGCGGAAGCCTTGCTGGGTATTTTCACCATGGACAGCTCTTTACCGTATCGAGTCATGTTGCACGGCGTCTCACAAACACAGTAATCATTGTCCTTCTCCACTAGAAAATCTGTCAATTATTACTCTTTTTATTAATATTTAAAACAAATTATTCATTTAATGAATCATATAAAATCATGGTTTTACATATCAGCAAGTAGTGAGTTCTAAAGAACACAAATGGCTCCTGATGTCCTCCTCTTACCTAAAGCTGGATCAGCACAGTCTTTATACTGCTCCGGTGTGCAGACGGTCGAGGTGCCTGGGATAGAAAGACAAAAGATTTGTGATAACCTGTACAGTAAAGTAAACACAACAGTTAATACATCTCCACATATAAAGAACTAAATCAAAACAAATGATAAAAACCTGTTCAAACTAAGAACTACTGAAAATAAAATGAGAGTAAGCAAGCATGTGGAGAGATTAAATATAATAAAATAAAATACATACATACATACATACATACACACATATATATATAGAGAGAGAGAGCTGTTTAAATATCAAAAATAAATAAATTAACATGAAATAAAACTTCACATTCAAGAGAAAACTTAAATAAATAAATAAAGTACATTTGAGAATAAATTACTGTAGGTGTGGATAGGCAAATGTGTGGAGAGATTTAATAAAATAAAGAGATAAAAAAAGGCCAATAAGCTGTCAAATAAAACACAACAGAATAAAATACTGTAGGTGTGAGTAAGCAAGCGTGTGGAGAGATCAAATAAAATATTTTTATATATTTTTTTCTTCTATTGTTTAAAAAAATTTAATATAAAATAATAAAGCTCCACATCCCAAAAAAATGTCAAATAAAAAATGTAAACTAAGTACAATTGAGAATAAAATACTGTAGGTGTGAATAAGCAAATGTGTGGAGATTTTTAATCAAATAAAATGATAAAAATAACATAACATAAAAATCTGTATGTGTGAATAAGCAAGCATGAGGACTGTTCTGCACATTCAAAAATGTAAAATGGTTAATATGGGCACTGAAATAAAATGTCCATGCAGTATTTGTACAATATATTGAATACTGTGGATTGGCGTGTACATGCTGAAGCAGTAAAGTCGTGGTCTGTCTGTAAATGTAACGTGTGGTCTCCACACCTGGCATGTGCACCATTCTGCAGTTGCAGTTTTCCAGCAGGTAACGGGTCTCGCAGTCGATGCGACAGCCCGTGATGCTGTAGATGGAGAAGTATTCAGAGTCCATCGGGTCAGATCTGCAGTCGCCCCACGGCGGAGGAAGATATAGGAGCTAGAACATAAAGATGTATTCATAACTGGCAGGATAAAGCTGTTCAATAACAAATCAAAACACACTCAGCCAAGCCAAAGAGCACAGCAATCAAAGGACATCAGCGGAATACAATGAAACCCACACTTTTCACTGTCTAGAAAATCATGCGTGAAAGAACATGCTGGAAAATCAGTGAAACCTGAAGAAAACCACAGATATGAACCGACCTATGTTCATGAACTGAACTGATACACACACACACAGACAGACAGACAGACAGACAGACAGACAGACAGACAGACAGACAGACAGACAGACAGACAGACAGACAGACAGACAGACAGACAGACACACACACACACACACACACACACACACACACACACACCACACACACACACACACAGAGACAGACAGACAGACAGAAACAGAGACACACACACACACAGACAGACAGACACACACACTCACACACACACACACACACACACACACACACACACACACACACACACAGACAGACAGAAACACACACACACACACACACACACACACACAGACAGACAGAAACACACACACACAACTATTTAATTTTTACTTCTTAAAAACATACATTTAAAACAAGTTTATTTGCATTTTAAAAAGTTGAATTAAATGATAAAATACATAAATATATTTGAAAAAAGATAAATATAACAATTAATCAAAGGAAATCCTCATTTGTGATTACACTCTTACACTCATTATTATAAACCCTGAAATTGCTTTAATATAAAAAATATTTATTTTACACATTTTTGGATCATTTCTATAAAACGATACTACCAAAATAACAAAGAAGCTTGACTAATTGAGGTCGGCAACAGTTGCTAAGGCAGGATTGGCCAGTAAGATTTTTAAGGCGGGGCTTAGCATTTACTGGAAGCAACATTGCTGTTCATTTCTTAAGTCATTAAAATTATATTATACTCTTATTAAATTTAAGAGCCTTTTAATAAGAAACGAATACAAAAATAATTGGCTTTTATATCATTTTGCATATCTAATGGCACCAGTAGAGAAGATAATCCTCCCATTAAATTAAATCACTTTTTGAAGTCACCAGCAAAAAGCGTCACATAATAGAGACTTTATGATGGATTCAGAGTGCTTTGAAGTTAAAAATGAAGAGGAAGTAGAAAAGCAAGATTAGGAGCGTGCAGTTGCCTTTAGCACTTGATTAGTTCACGGGTCGATGAATGAAGACATATTGATCTTGGCCGTCTTTGATCCACTGAAGCCTGTAAACGAGCGCTTTCCTGACGACCTGCCAATTAGTGTTCACTAGAACCTGAATTAGATACTCACGAGGAGTCACGTGACCTCAGTGCACACAACCATCATAAAAATAAACACTGCTTGTCTTGGAGCAGCACTTAAACATTTATACAGATTAATACATTTAATGGAAATAAATACATAACGGTTTCCTTTTAAATCTTTGTTTTAAAGTATTTAAATAAGCATTTAAGATAAATTAATATTGTTTAAAGAAAAAAAATACATTTAAACCTGTTCATTTCATTTTGTTTTAAAACAGTTTAATAAAATGTAACAGATTTAAATAGTCTATTTTATTATTTAAACCTATTTAATGTAACTTTATAAAATAATAAAGACATTTTAAATGCAACTTGCGTGTAAAAGTTATTTACATAAATTAAAAATATTTGTAACTAAAATTGTGTTTAAATAATATAAATTATTACTATTGAACTAAAAATAAACAAATCAATTAAACGAAACTAAGAATTAATTAAAATGTTTAATTTGTTTTAAAATGTAGTTTAATAAAATTCAAGTTTTAAATGTCTATATTTTTCAATTTAAACGCTTTTATTTAAAATGCAAAAATTAATAGTTAATAGATAAATAGAAATGCACCTTGTAATTCACAAAAAAATTAAATACATCACTTTTTAAATGCACAGATTAGCAGACATTTAGTTTTTTGCATTGTTTAAATAAGATAAATATTTGTATCTAAAGATTCTTTAAATATTTAAATATGATAAATGAATATTGTTTAACTAAACAATGAAATATGAAAAATGTGTATTTAAAATGCAAAAAAAATAATTGCAAATACATTTTTTTATTAATCTTTTTCAATAAAGCATTTAAAAATGCGATTATCATTATCCAGTATATCTCTACTGTCCCTTTACTACATATATGTTTGTATACGTAGAGGTTGCATACATTTATTATGACCATAAATATAAAAAAAAACAGTTGGTGCATAATATTTTTGTGAAAATATGATCAATCTTTCTAAACCTGAACTGGATCGTGTATGTAAAACCTTCCTTATTTCTGCACCAAAAAAAGTGTGGTTTTCTCCAGGTTTGAAGAGATGATGGTGTGGAAGGAGAGTAAGCAGGGCAGCTGATAAATGCCATGTGTGATAAATGCGATATGTTTAGCATTAGGTACCAGTTGTTGCTGACAAGACACAAAAGTTTGAAAACCAGGGGCCACACCAAATCCCAGCTGATCGATGAAGGGCGGCTCATCCTGGCTGTGGATCTGAACTTTGATGCCCGCCTCGTACGAGGTTTCGTCTGCGGGAGACATTAAACAAGATTATTTACAGAGCGGGAGATTTGATGTCTACTGCCTTGAGGCATAACTATAATGAACTTTATAATTAGTTCATCCAGAATGCCAATACATGTTGGAAAACTGCCTCTGGATATAAAAAGTCCCCTCTAGAGCCATTAAAACGACCGAGATTAATAGATTATAAATATGTAATCTTCACTGGCATACAAGTACATCAATTCTGAACACTGACCGCATGTTGTCTACAGTTGATTAAATTGCACTTGGACATTCGTTACTCTTTCTGCTTCGTATTTTCTTTCTGTGCATGATTATGTTGAAAAATGACAGCGTGCCACAGAAAATGAACGAGGCGTCTGACGCAGCAGTAATGGGGCAGGTGTACTCTGTAGAAAACGAGCAAGAAAAAGACCTAACCTTGTTATCTCTGCATCTAAATGTTCTACCACAAGTGTAATCATTTTGGGGCGACCACTTATGGGTGAGTTATGCTAATGTGCAATGCTGTATATCAGTTCCTTCAGATATGATGTATCTTGTCTTTTTGAAATATTACTTTTTGGAACATAATTCAAATGAGGAACCGGTACAGTTAGTATGTTATTTAAAATGTGGCAGCAAACCTAGAATGATGCATGTTGTCATAAGCTGTCATTTAAAACACCAGGTTTGGATATTACATAACTTTCTGTCTGTAACTTTTGAATTGATAAGATCACTGAAGAAACACTTTAGTAATATGAATAAAATGACAGGTCTTCAACAGTAAATAAAGGATGAGAAACACATCACTGATGTCTGTTTTGATTAATTGCTCACCTGTGTCACCCCAAACCGGTAAGTACTCGTCCTGTTGAATATCCAGCATGATTTCCAGCCCATTTCCTGTTCCGCCTTTTAAAGTCGTCAACAAGGGGTTTCCATCCAGACCAGAGTTGAACGTGTAACATTTCCCATATCTTGTGTAAATCTGTGGGTGGACAAACCATAAAAACAGTAAATATCAAATCACAATAAAAAAGTAGTAGTAGTATAATATCTGAAATTATATTTTTATAGTAATATAGGCTTTCCTGTAGCTCAACTGGTAGAGCATGGCGCTAGCAACGCCAAGATCATGGGTTCGATTCCCAGGGAAAGCAAGAGCTGAATAAATGTAGAAACTGTAACTTAAATGCAATGTAAGTCGCTTTGGATAAAAGCGTCTGCTACATGCATAAATGTAAATGTAATATCCAATGATATTTATATATAGCAATCATATATACTGTATAGTACTATTCAGAAGGTTGGACTTTAAAAAAAAAATTACATACATAATGTTAAAGTGTTAGTTCACCCCAAAATGAAAATTCTGTCATTAATTACTCACCTTCATGTCGTTCCAAACCCGTAAGACCTTCGTTCATCTTCGGAACACAAATTAATATATTTTTTATGTAATCTGAGAGCCATCTAATCCTTCATAGACAGCAGCGCAACTGTAATGTTCCCAGGTCCAGAAACTTCAATTTCAACTTCAATTTTGTGAAGCTACGAGAATACTTACGCTGCCCCCCCCCCCCCACCCCTGAACGTAAACATCGCTGATTATGTTGATTACTCTCAAAAATGGCAGAAGACATAACTCGGGGGAAGAAGAATTGTTAAATAAATCATGTTATTATTGTTTTCTTTGTGCACAAAAAGTATTCACAAAACTTCACAAAATTGAAGTTAAACCACTGATGAGTCACTTACTACGTTTCAGGACATGGGAACATTACATTTGCGTTACAGATCATTACAGAGCTCTCAGATTACATCAAAAAATCTTAATTTGTGTTCTGAAGATGAACGAAGGTCTTACGGGTTTGGAACGACATGAGGGTGAGTAATTAATTACAAAATTTAAATTTGGGGATGGACTAACCTTTTAAAAAGAGATTTCTGTTTCAAATGAAACCTGAAAAAAAATGGTTTCCACAAAAATATGAAGTATTACAACTGTTTTCAACATTGATAACTAGAGATCGACCAATATATCGGTTTACCAATATTTTTCCCGATATTTAAGCATTTTACCATAATCGGATATTGGTTTTGAAAAAAACGATAACCGATATATTTTTTTATGTTTTGTGTCACATACACAATTATACAGAGTAAAACCAGCAGTGAAATGTGTTCTCTGCATTTGACCCATCCAAGCATACACACATTAGTGAACACACACACACACACACACACACTCCTGGAGCAGTGGACACTGTTCACTCAGGAAATGCTCAGCCACCGCATGTAACTTTATACAAGATTCACTTGTTTGAAACACGCTAAATTATATTAACATTTACTATATAACCATTATTTCACCAATAAATATCTAAATAAATACATAATATAATACATCTAAATAAATACAGTTTTTTGTTGTCGTTAAGATGACTGAAATGAGGAAAAACCAAAGTGAAGAATGGACTTACTTCAGTTATTTATTTACTTTATAACAGTAAATAAATATCGGTTCTGCATATCGGTTATCGGGTACATAAACGTACAAATAATCGGTAATAAAAAATCAATTTCGGTCGATCACTATTGATAAATAGCATGTTATAACTTGGCATGCATGACCAAAATAAAAAATACAGTACCGACATGGTTGACAGCTGTTAATACACAATAACCGTTTTAGATCGATCTAACTGTGATACTGTATAAGATTTACATTCTAATTTAAAGCCTACATAACCGACGCGCTGTCGGTTTCATAGCAAAACACAAAGCAGTGACATTCACTCACACTCTTCACTCGGCAGCGCTAAAACCACATATAGTTACTTGCCGGCAACCCACCAAAATAAACACTTGTTGATTTTAAGTTTAGAAATTGTGAAAATTCATATTTAAAAAATAAAATATAAGCATTGTATAAGTGTACTATAAAGTAACTGTATTTTTATTTGTATACTCATTTTTATTAAAAAAAATAATAGCATCATGACATTTTCATCATTTTCTTTTATTTTAAACATGAACTAACCAAATAAAGTGCAATATACTATTATTATTACTATACTATAACTATATTTGTATAGTATTTAATTAATAGGTCACACTATATGCAGCATGAGCATCAAACCAAATCTCCAGGTGCTCTCGTGAGCAACAGACCAAAAAACTTATGTGCACCCATGACAATAATAAAACGTTTCTTGAGCAGCAAATCAGCATATTAGAATGATTTCTGAAGGATTATGTGACACTGAAGACTGCAGTAATGATCCTTAAAATTCAGCTTTGAATCACAGGAATAAATGAGATTTTCTTTATATTTTCAAATAGAAAACAGCCATTTTAAATTGTAATTAATACTTAAAAATGTTGCCATTTTTACTGTACTTATGACTAAATAATGCAGGTGTGAGCATAAAAGATACTTCTTTCAAAATCTTCCTAACCCCTAATCAAATTAGATAACATGTTTATCTCACATAAAAGGTGACATTGCGGTTGATGTCGACACACTTTCACTGTAATTTAAAGAACAAGCTTCATCCTTTTGTAGATTAATAGCTGGCTGAAATCTGCTAGTCCTGGCAGTGTTTTGACAGTGATGCAGCAGTGATGAGCTCAGTCATGGTTTCCTGACCCTGCTGTGACACTAATGAGGAGGAGATCTTCAGGCTTCCTTCAACAAGGACTGTCTCCCACTCACTGCTCAGGAAACAAGATCGACCTCGACAGCACACAAAACACTACGGCTACATTCGGTCTGCTTCATCCCTGTGGCTTCTGAGGCATTTCAGCGAGAGAATGATGAAGTACGGATAATTAAGGGCAAACAGAGCAGCTGACGATAAAGAACATCTAACGGTGCTGAAGGAACATGTGATTCATTTGTTCAGTGTTAAAACAAGTTCTTCTATGTACAGGAAACTGTAAGTCAGTGGTTCTTAACTCCAGTCCTCGGGACCCACTGCTCTGCATATTTTTAATGTTTCCTTATCTAACGCACCTGATTCAGATCATTAGCTCATTATGAGAGAGATCCATGAACTGAACTGAGTGTGTCAGATAAGAGAAACATACAAAATATGCAGCACAGTGGGTCCCGAGGACTGGAGTTGAGAACCACTGCTATAAGCAAGCCAATCATAGGTTTTCATTCAAAAGAACAAACTAACAATCACATATAAACACGAACTACCCAGAACAACTTAGCAATTGCCTAGCAACACCCTAGCAACTGCGAACATGTTCTAAAAATGACTCGAATGAAAAATGAAACGAACACTGTAGCAACCACATAGCTACACCCTTACAAACACTAAACTACTCCGAATACCTTAGAAGCTTCACAGAAACCACAAACGTATACAAACATGATATACTACTACATCTTAGCAACTGCATAGTAACACCCTGGCTACCTCACAGAACACTGTAGAAAATGCATACAAATTTGAAACTGGCCTGAGTTACCACAACAGCACATCAAGTTTGAAAAATCACCTGAGTTCTGTAAGTAGTAGGCTACGCCTATTATAGCAGCCTATTTTGTTGGTGTAAAAAAAACAAGCTGCTTTTATACACCATGTTAATCAGTAATTTTACACAATAAAAACGTGCACTTAATTTGCTTGGAAAATACTTGCGAATAACAGAGAAAAGAAACAGAGAGAGATAACAGATGCCATAATGGAGTTCATCGCTATGGATATGAGACCCATTCATTTAGAAAAATGAGCTGTCTAGCCAGCCTAACATTACCTTGTTCTATTTAGCCTATTACAGTTTGTTTTATTCTATATAAAGGAATTTACTTTATTTTATTTAAACTGTTAAACTGTTCGTTAATTAAAATGTGTGATGCTGTTATTGAAAAGTATGCTAGCACGTTCTTTATTTATTAGGTCTTTGAATTTTTGAATCTTGAATTGTTCATTTATTTTTCGTTCTTGTTTTACTTAAATAGCCTACGTTTATGGTTTCTGTAATTACTGTGCTGCTAATTTCTGATTTGGGAGTGATTCGTTCGTTAGAAAAATGTTCGGGTACCTTATTAAAAGTATTGATCTTAGTCTTCTTAAAGACCTGTGTGTTTATATCACTAGTGCAGTGTCCGTTCTCTGAGCATTTAACCCCTGCCCGTGTGAGGTGCGCCGCTTCCGGCTCGCGCTGTTCTTTAGTTTAATAAAAGTTCATTCATTCTGAATGTGTCGCGTGTCCATATTGCACCAAAACGCGACACTGCACTCCCTTGGGTTTGCAACAACACACCCGCCACACGCGAAGTCGACTGGATGAATGGTTCTCGACATAATACAAATGCAAGCAGACAGACAGACACACAGAGATTTGTGCTTTTATTAGAGAGAAGAATATGTTCAGCCCCACCCTCCGAAGCTTCAAATATTCAGTGTTGATTACTACTGAAGCTTCGAAGCTCAAAAAATGGTATTCGGACGAGCCCTAGAGCACTCTAGCAAATGCAAACCCACTAAAATACTCGGAATACCTTAACTTCAAAGCAACACCCTAACAACCACAAACATTCATGTTAATACTACTCAGAAACTCTTAGCAACTACATGGCAACACCCTGACAACCTCACAGAGCACCTGAGCAACTAATTACAAATGTTTGTAATTAGTTGCTGACACTTTCACAGCTACATTCGCCATTGCCACGTTCTTATCAAGCATCTGACGAGTGAGATGTGAGTTTAAGATTGATTATCTCAAAATCTCAATTAACACGAAAGCGCTTGGAGCAGAAATGAACCGTTGTTGTCAGCATGTCGCTGCATCACAGAGGATTTGTGTTTGCCATGTCGAGTTCACGGTTTACCAAAACACACCAAATGAGCACATTGTTTCCGAACAATAGTTGAAGCCTCTCTCTCTTCCCTGTTTCCCAAGTAATTAACTTCATTCATTCTGAAGGGAAGCGCGCGCCGCACCAGGCGGGAACTCATTTAGACTGATGATTCAGAGCTTTGTGCATATGTAATCTGCAAGTGAGCGCATTCGTAGAAAGCAGTCGTGTTGATTTCACATCAGATTTGAGCAATTCCATATGCTTAAACACTGGAAGGGATTTGGGGATTATGAGAGGAAGATTGGTTTTCCATCTGATAATGGAGAAAAAGAGGATCAAGATATTGAGCAAAGGAGTTTAGCTGGAGGCAGGTTTTAAGCACATCTGTGCAAAGCACCCAGAGCTTTTTAATAATTAATGCGTCTTCTACACAGAAATTTGTCAGAGTGCAGTTTCTGTGCCAAGAGATGTTACTGAGATTTTTAGCCTCAGGGTTTCTGCGAACAGTCCTCTAAACATGCCATACTTCTCTACAAAAGAAAAGAGAACATAAAAAAAAGATAATTCTGATGACAAATGCAGCCAGCAATTTTGCAAATAAATGTTCGGAAATTAACATTTTACTAATGAAAACATGCACTGGTGATTCTGGGTGAAAACCAGTCATGAACATGAGCAGCTCAATTCTCCTTATGCATAAAAACAATAATAATAAATAAATAACTAATTAATACAAATAATAACAATTAAAACCCTCCTTGTTATAATACCAAACAATAAATAAATAAATTAAATGTATATTATAAATAAATACAAATTTAATTCATAATACATATTTTACAATAAAATTAAAAAAAGAGTTATATTAATTTATTCATATTATTTAAATTGATTATATACTGTTTTTCATTGCCACTTTCATGTCGTATATTTATGCACATTGTATTATTTATACAAAACAGTAGTTTAATTATACTGCATTTATTTTTATTTTATTTTAAATTATGTATTACAGTAATGATAATCTACTTTCATTGAGAAAAATGGGAACTATGTGTAACTGAAAAAAGAATTTCACAATTTTTTAAAAGCAAAATTATATTTAGGTTTATGCAAAATATGAATATAATTAGAGATCAAAAAGAAACATTTTACAAATAATTGTATTTAAATAAATGAATAGTAAATATTCATTTTTTCCCTTTTAATTTTGAGGTGAAACATAACCTAGACATGATTTTGTAAGATCCAGCTATCCACGCACGCACACACACACACACACACACACACACACACGCACACACACACAGGAAATGGTTTTTGCAATCCCTTCTAATAGACTCTGAGCTGTGAATAGGAATCACTCTTATTTCTAATCCACTTTAACACCTTGCCCTGCACTATTCCCATAAGATGTAACTAGGCATTCTTAGAAACACAACAAAAACCCCTCAGCTAGATGTATTCAGGTAGTCTAATCAATTAATGAATTAATTATAACTGTGACTTGCTTTACTGGGTTATGGATGTTAAACCCAAATGTGGCATCAGATGTGTGGACACCTGTTGATCATGAAAGCACTGTTTACATACAGGGGTGAAGTTCTTGTAAGTGCAGTTTTCACCCCGGAACCTGCAGTCCAGCAGCATGTCTTCTAATTGGTGGCCCAGCCTGTCAATCATCTCTGTGGTGTTGAGCTGGTAGTCAGGAGGCGGGCTGTAGTTGGAGAAGTCCAGAAGATGCAGCATCCTCTCGCGGTGTCGACTGTGTTTGAGCATGGAAACGCTCTGGCGATTGACCGTGTGGTTCAGGTGCATGATGTCCATCCAGTAGCCGCTGTGGTAGAGGTCAGCTTTGGTGAGGCTGGACACGCGGAGGAGGTTCTGGTTGCAGAACGTAACGGCCGGAAACGTCATGTTGTGAGACCAAACCATGTAGATCTTGGTCACGGCCGGGTAGGAAAAAAGATACAGGATTCGATTCCACGACCATGTGAAGAGGAGTCCCAAGCAGACAAAAATAGCCAGGAGCCAAAACAAGCGTTGGGTTTTAGATTTGTATGGTGAGAATGCGTGTTTTAGCCCGTGGACTTTTGTTCTGAGAACAAATGCGGTCGTAGCGTCTTTAGCACTGTGGGTTAAAGTCATTTTGAGTCTTCGCCGGCTGCTGCGTCTCTTGGCATCATCCATCAGAGGGTCTTTGTTTATTGCCTCCTGATTGGATGCAGACAAATCCTCCATAGTGTTGTTAAACTCCGAACACAGGCTGCAAAGTTTCAAAATACATCATTCATTTGGTCTTAATGTAGAAAAGTGATCCTGTGATTGATGATAATATTCATCAAATTAGCAATGGAAAAATCCTAATGAATTCATTAAGCTTGAATATTCTGCATCATTGCCAGTCCATGCAAAGAAAAACTAAAAATACAACCAGCCAAAAAAGATCTGTACGTTACCAAGCTGTTCCAACAAAGCTTATTAAGATAAATACAGCTAATTTCACTCTCCTTCACAGCGCGGTTTCTCCAGGATCCTCAGGTTGATTTGTCTTTCACTTCAACAGATCAGATTGAGTTTTCTCTCTCATCCTTCACCTCTTTTCTCTTCTTCAGCTTCATTTTTTTGTACAGAACCACTATGAGGCTGGCAGCAGATTCTTGTTGCTTTCCCCTTTGTGTGAGAGCGCCCTAGCCCCTCCCGCTCGGCTCAAATTATTCTGTCGATGGATTTGCAGCAGGCATATAGATCCATTTGTCCCTGTTTCTTGCATTCCTCAATCAGGAAACCCAGAAGCTTACATATTTCTTGTATTAAAGTAGAAAAATGTCCAACCAAGAATGCACAATAGATTCCCGGAGGGTATGTCATTTATCACACTTGTTTTTTCTGTCTTCATTGATGCTATGGGGGCTTTTCACAGTTGTTTATTTTACATTAATATCAACAGTCTTCTCATGGGACATATCGGTTTTATTAGTATAATATTTATGTGCTTTAATGGATTCACTCAACTCAAATGAGCTCAGTTGTTTACTGGTTATGTGTGACGCAAAACTGATACAGTGGACGTGCAGCTGATCTTTATTTCTACAAAACCCGGTGCTGACACCTCTAGGACACCATAAAGTGCTATTATTTTGATTTATGATACATATTAAAGTATATATGTACAGTAGGGGGCCAAAAAGCCAGGGATCACACTGAATATCTGGGACTGGAAATAAACAACAGTGAAACTGATGTCAATCTTTTCACTCAAATTATGGTTTAAATAAAACTTGCAAAAATATTATTTAAATTAAATTGTAAAAATGCATAATGGAAGAAATCTGACAAGTGATCTCAGACAGAATGATTTTAGGCTGATTCATTAATTAAACATATTGCCAGGCAAATATTTTCATATATTCTCATCTGTAAACGCCCAGTTAAATCTCTGTTTATGCTTGCATTTTATTATTTTTCTTTGCTCGATAACTTCCTCCCCTTCCTGAAAGAAAATGACCATAAATATGACCTATAAAAGATTAATTTCAGGCATCAGTGACATTATCAGCTTCAGCTGAATGTGACTGAACGCCATCAAAGTAATACTCATCTGATCAAGAATCGCATCAGGTAAATAGATGAATATCTTCAAAAACAACGCCAGGGCATTCTGAAACACAACATCATCTCTCTCTAACTATTATCACTACAAATCACAGTTTCTGAAGATTGTATTCTGCCCTCATTTGCTTGCCAATACGTCCGAGCAGCCCCAGGATAAGCAACCCAGTTTATCATGCTCTTTTTTTATCAGCCACTGGACTTTCTGATGATCTGCATAAACAGAGTTTCTGCAGCTTTAATGAAGGTAAATGTAGGACTTTTTAAAGACCTTTTTAAGACGTCTTTGGGTACGTAATGATATGACGCAGCACCTGAAAGTAGTCCCCAGCTAGGTAACTAGTTATGATATGCCATGGTACGGCAGCAAAGTTCCTTGATTATTACGCTGGAATGAGAGTATAGTTCATTGCCAAATCGGCCTAGAAAATCACAACTTTTGATTTTCCGTCAGTCTTAGTACACAATGTAACTAAAGAAGAGTCAAGGTTTAAATGGGAAAAATATTGAAACTCTTTGGTAATTTTTGAGCGAGATGCTAACGGTCTAATCCAATTCAATGATCTATGCTAATCTAAGCTAAAAGTGCTACCGCCAGACACGGAGATCGGCTGAATGGATTCAAAAACGGTAAAACTCAACTGTTTCACTCTCTATTTCCTAAAAAGTGGAGTGTTCCTTTAAGACCTTAATTTGTGGAAGGGTGAAAATACCTTTTTAAGACCTGCAGAAACCTTAATAAAGAACCCCCACATAGAAAGACAAACCATCAGACCGACATGTAATGCAACCAATTACAGTTTGTTTGGCATTTATGTGCCATTTAGTGAATGCCACAATAATAAACTAGTGTGGAAACGGCATTGCAAGAAAATTGCACAAAACACCCATAAACATCAATACCAGAATTTATGTTCATCCAGAAGTAATAAACACAGATTATTTCGTAGGCACAACAAAACAAAATGGCAAATATACAGTCTTAATTGTGGATCTATTCTTGCTTGCTTGCCACAAACATAAGTGTCTTTCAAAAATCTGACCTCACAACCTTCGGCGTGATTATTTCATCCTAAAAAGAACTCATTACAAAGTCCGTCTAGCTCATTAACATTGACAGAAATTAAACTGGTTCATGAGCTCATTAGAGCTGAAAAGAGATTAAATTAATCTTCTAATCAATTAAATTTGCAGCTGCTTAGTAACTGTATATCTCAGTCAAAGACAGAATCATTATTCCATAATATTCCAGCTGTGTTCCATAATATTCCATTCTTGTGTTTATTTACCAGACTTCGCAGGAATGAAGAACTATATGTATTTCTTGCTCAGGTAACATGTTTCACTGCACGCTGATATAAATATAGATGAGAGCCGGGACTCTCAGCGGAGGCTAATTTTCTCAGCTACACTGAAGCCACAGTCAATATTTCTCCGTCTAGGATCATTAAACCTCATGGATTCATTTGTCTTTCAAAAATCATCCAGTTTTCTGGTGCGGTGTATATACATTCACATAAACTAAGATCGTTATCTTTCTCCTGAGAGCTCAATTTCTAAAATAATATTCAGATGGTAAACTTGAGCTTTGGTCATTTCATTTTGATCATTAGACAGCTTTCTGACTGCCAAAACTCATCCAACTGGAATGATCGGTTCAAACTTTCTTACCTGATGCCATTTGCCCAAAAACAACTTATCAAATTCAAACTTACATGAATAAATCAAATGAACTCTTTCAGTCGAAGTGGTCAGCAGTTTTCCATTACAGTTTGGTTAAGATAAGCTTTTTTACATTTATTTTGACTAAAAATCATGGCCAAAATAATGTCACCTATTGCATTTGTTTTTCAGAAGTTGGAATAAATCAAAGCTGTTGCAAATATTCTCCATTATTTTCCATATCTGCTGAATTAGACGGTCTCCTATTCAAAACTTGTACACATCCTTTGACTTCTATGTATTTTAATAAACATTCAAGCAAATTTGATCACGCTTTCACCTACCAATAAATAAGAACTCTCAGCTTTGATTGAAACATTGATTAATTTCCCATATTTGCCATAGAGTTTTCCATATTTCCTCCCAAAAATCTTTGTCTTATTGCATCTGAGCATGATCATGCTGTAAATCTTCCAGCTGCTAAACTCAGAATTTAAAACAAGCATCTTGGGATGGTTCAAAACAAATCATTGGCCTTTTCTGAAGTGGCACGCAATGAGTCCAGATCTATATCCAATTGAATACTAATGAAGAGACCTGAAAACAACGGTCGATAGATGACAGCCTTCAAATCTGGAGCATTTTGCTGAATAAAAATGAAGAACCTGTTGGAAGAGAGACGTACTAGGAATGTCTGTGGGAAGTGTTTTATAGCGGTTATAGTCCAAAGGCAGGGCAACCGAACGTTAAATCAAAAGCGTGGAGATAATATTGTCCAGACTATTATCTGTGGGGTTTTGGTTCACTGCATCAAGGAAATACACGTGTGGATGAATTGCTTGAGAAAAAGGACAATATTTTTGGGCATGAGTGTACAAGGACGATTCTCTCTACGACAGCTCAGGGTTAAGAGCCTTGTTTAACGGTACACTGACAATAGTCCGATTGGGGCTTAAAAGCCAGATCTTTAATCACTAAACTACACCACCACTCAGATAAAATAGTGAGGGTAATTGAAAGAGATATGAAGATGGTTGAGATGGTTTCTACGCTGTCAACTTCTATTGAAGCTGATCATGGACGTTTAGGAAAGAAGGACAATTATTGCTGAAGTGACTAATGATTCAAATCTCCTCTGTTTGGATTATTTAACAAAGCATTGCTCTAATGCCTAGTGCAAAACTGACACACTTACAATTTGTAAACGTGTAGGATTTACAGCCGCTTGGTACTAAACCTCAGCACTCCAAACTTTAATTATCAGGGAATAAAAGCCACATGACCAGGCTTTACAGAACATCTGTGAATTACAATCTTCATCTGCTTTCAAATTAGTACCTTTTCTCAGGGAAGATCCTGTTAATGTCCCAAAGGACGTCTGCTGGTTCAGTAATGCAGAATTACATTAAACGCGGCACTGTGAACTTTATATCAGGTTTCATGTGCTTAAGCGCTAATTTGAAAACAGAATTTTAATGAGCTCGTGTGGAGCAATAAGCACTACGGCTGCGTCTCTACAGCATATGGCTATGTATGTATGTATGCAGCTGTGAATATGAATCTTTGAAAAGGGGAAACTAATATAGATTAAGCTCCTTCTAAGGAACATTTTTTTTTTCTGGTCCAAAAAATATGACTGACAACAAAAATATTTCTTAAATTTGAATACTGAATTACTGAATATTTTTGTGTAAAAAGATTAAAGATGATTAAAAGGAGTTTAAAAAGGCATGCTAAAGACACATTTTACCTCAAGGTGGCGATAGAGAAATAGTGTAGCTATGAGCAATAATGATATGGAAAAAATACTTTCGATAAGATGTGACATTTAAGCACTTGCTTATATAAAATAACCACTTTATGAAATATCCAGCATTTGTTTCTGGATGTTTATTCATTTTGGCATTTCATAAGTACTTTCCTGAGTATTTGATATAAATCTTTTTAGAATATATTTAACAAAAAAAGTGTGTGTGTGTGTGTTATTTTAGTATCATTGTTTAATATTATAGTTTTAATATACATATTTGGAAACCATTTTATGTTTTCATTTTAAGTTTAGTTAACTTTTTATTCATTTTTATTTATGCTTAAGTTATCAAGTACAACTAACTAAAGAAAATAAAATCGTTAGAGTTATTTCTATAAGACTAATGCCGTCCAGATAACATCTAGAAGTCCTGAAATTAAATCCTTCCCTTTTTTATTAGCCCATGATCCATATTTCAAGACTTTTACTGAATTGATCATATCAGTTTTATTGAGTGCATCAACCCAGTGCACATGTGTGAGAGATATGAGCAGCGTTCACATGTCAACAGGCGGTTGGTCTGCCGTACGGCTGCACATCACTAAATCATGTCAAGTATCTGCGGTGGGGTGTCGATGTAATGTGTTTGAGCTTTACAGGGAGGCTGTGAGGCTCAGACTAGTGAAGTGTGTATCAGAATGAACCCGAAGGACGACCTGTCCTCTTGTGAAGATGCTTCTGTTTAAGCTGGAAATAAGTGGTCCTGAAACTGCTCTGCAGGGATCGTAGTTGATTTATCTCTATTTACAACGAGCTAAAGGGAAAAAAAACATTTTGTGGCAACTATCGATTTCTGCAGCTTTGCAGTTTGTGGCCTACTGAGGGATTTATCTGCAACTTTATACAGAAGCTTTTATGTTGTTCAGATTTGATTTTTCAACTTAAAATATATTCGAGGGCTGAAAAACACATCTTAAATCAGAATAAAATGGCCACTGGTCCAACTGGTCTGTTTCAATGGTTCTTAAAGGATTAGTTCACTTTCAAATTAAAATGTACTTAATTACTCACCCCCATGTCATCCAAGATGTTTAAGTATTTATTTCTTCAGTCGAAAAGAAATGAAGGTTTTTGATGAAAACATTCCAGGATTTGTATTCATATAGTTAGTTTCAATGGACTCCAAACGGTTGAAGGTCAAAATGACTGTTTCAGTGCAGCTTCAACGGGGTATAAACGATACCAGACGATTAGTCTTATCTAGCGAAACGATCGGCCATATAAAAAAAAAATGAAATACATGCATATGCTTCATAAACACACAATACTGGCCTGTTTTCGATGCGCGTCCCAGACTTCATGTAATACATAATACATAATACATACGTTGAAAAGGCCACGCTTGAAAATTTATTTGTCAAGGAAATATTCATCATTTTGATTTAGTTTAATTTATATAATTTAGTTTCTTTTCTTTCTCTTTATTTTCTATTCTTTAGTTGTACTTGATGTACTAAAATAACCAAAGCATAAATACAAATTATGAATTAATAAAAAGTGAACTAAACTAGAAATGAAAACAGAAAATATAAAAAAAGTTTCAACATATTAATACTAAAAACTATTATAGCAAACCCAATGATAATAAAATAATTGTTTTTGTGCGGCATCACAGATCGTTTTTTATTTATAATTATATTACATTATCTATAAATGCATGTGTGTGTGTGTGTGTGTGTGTGCGTGTGTATATGAAGTATTTCGGGGTAAAAAAAAAATATTTAGCTACATGTTCGAAGAATATTTAACTTTTTCGGTTACTGAAAATAAAATGCTAATTATATAATCTCAAACAAAACTGAAAATCAAAAACAAATCTCAAAAATCCTTAGGCCAACTTTACTGCTGAAAACAACAACAACCCATTTTAAACTAATTTAAATAATCCTAAAATCTCCATAGTCAACCAAAAAACATATTTAGCTTCAAATCCGGAAACAGACCCAGATTTGTGCTGAACAAACGTTCTTTGTGCAGTTCATGCAGCTTCTTAAACACATCCGTACATCAGTTTGCAGGGAAAACATGTCACCTCTTTGGTAACATCGCCATCTTGTGGCCACAGTTCTAACACAGCACTGAGAGACTAGATAAAGACTAACCTGAGTGGTCATAAATCAAAGATATTACTATAGCACAGTATAAATTATGAAAGCCTCTTTTAAAGGCACAAACATTAGATTAATTTACACGGAAAACCCCACAAATCCAAACCAAACAAGTGTGTCCCCCAGGCACTAACTGTTAATAACAGCAAGCAATATATAAAGTGTTAGTTACAAACAGTGATCAAAGCAGTTGGCATTTAAAGCTGCTAGGGAGACCCAAGGCACTCCGTCCGAATGATTGAGCGAGTCAGGAGCTGAAATGAGTTGCACCGCTGTCTGGCTGCTTCTGTATTCCCTAAACGCAGAGTCTGCTGGGAGACGAGTGTGTCTGTATCAGTAAATAACAGATGCTGTTTTCTTCAAACCCAGGTTCTGCGACTCAGAAACAGACTTGTTCCGTCACTCGCAGAGCGCGAACAACCTGCCTCAGGTTTAATATCTACACTAACTCAAGATTTGGAGCTAGTCAAGAAAGGCTGGACTCTCTTCAAGATTCAGTTCACCTAAAAATGAAAACACTGTCATGTTGCTTTTAAACCTGTAGGACTATTTCTGCCCAAAACACAGACAATTAGACATTTTTTTCTAAGCAATGCAGCGTTAACGTTTGAGAAAGATGCAAAAAACATATAGAAAATGGGGTGCATATGAGTCTATGTGCTATATGTCAAATCTTCTGGAGCCGTATGATAGATTTATGCTAGGAATTTTAGTTCACATAAAATCTTGACAACCATCCTAGCTATCCTTGGCATGTTAATGAGAGTTGCCATAAACTCAACATGAAATGGCATTTACATCCCTTTCTACATAATCATTCTGAAATAGTTCTTAGTGCAACGGGATATTCAGCTAAAAATGTGGAGCAAGACCTGCTTTATTTATTAGGAACTGATTGGACTGAACTGTGAATACATAATAGAAAATACAAATGGGGGGGTTCTGTGATGTCAAACATTTATTTATTTTTAACAAATTTCTAGAATTTTTTTCAATTTCAAGAATGGCTTGAGGCATGTTTTATGAGGAAAAACAATCATAACTAATAACAATTAACTAATTAGTAGTTATTTTAGCAGAATAAATTGTACATTAAAATAAAATATGCATTATCCAACATTTATAAATAAACACATTCACATTTAATAAATAATATAATATAAATATAAACAAATACAATTATTTGTGATGTCACAAAAACAAACATTTAATAAAAAAGTATAATATTTATATAATAATTAAAATAAACATGTACATTTAAAACATTTAACATGTAATATAAATAATATAATTATAAATAAATACAAATATAAGATTTGCGCTGTCACAAAAACAAAAATAATATTGAATTCCTTAAAGTTGCAATATTGGCATATTTTATGAGGCATAAAGAATAAGTATAGTATATTTATATAAAATAAGCATGCACATTTTATTTGTAAAGAAAGAAAGTATGTGACATCACAAACAAACATTTATTATTATCACTATTTCTGGAATTATTTTATTATTATTATTAATTATAATATTTAATTCTGGAATTATTAATACTTAATTCTGGAATTATTATTAATTCTGGAGTTATTTAAAGTTGCAATACAGGCATATTTTAAGAGGCATAAAAATATGCACACACAAAAAAGATCAAATAAACATAACAAGGAACATGCATTAAAGAAGTAAATAGATTAATAATATTACAGGAATATTTCAGATATATACTGCACAAATCACATTCAGAGCAAATGCTACTCTCATTAGTCTTGTTAAAACAATGTTTCAGTTTCATGACTATATTTTCAATAGTGTACACTTTTAACAATAACGTTTAACCCCTATTGACTGGAAGTGCATCACTGTAAATATGATTATGATTTGAATCAAAATGATATTCTGTGGTGCACAAATGTGATCAATAAAGCTTCCTTTAACGTGCCGCGTTCATGTTTGTGTATCATTACATGAGTTTGTGCCAGAACAAAACACAACATCATGACAAATATTCAGAAGCCTGCTGGAGAAAGAGCTATTGATCACATTAGACACGAGTCCATTGAATCAGACAGACCAGACCGCAGCTGAGCCTGGCCGTATTCATTTCACATAGCGACACAGATGCTGATCCGGCTAGCATTACCATCCCAGGTGCGTCTGACGCTAATTAAACATCATCAGGTGAGAACATAATGGCCAAATGTTCGACCCAGGAGTATTAATCACAATCTAAATTAATTATAGATGCTTTAAAAGAGATCTGAAATGTTTGCTCGTGCATTTGAGCAGTTATTAATGAGATTTTCATCCCACAAACAGTATGACAGTATATTGAAAGTGCAGGAAGCGAATACTTTAATCAGCTGTACAAAAGGGCATGTATTATTCGGGGAAATCTCGGTTTACACTGAAGTGGTAATGAAATCCTGGAGTGATGATGGGGAGTTATAGATCTGTTTCAGCATTATGAGAAACAAAATCTCTGCACATGGGAAAGAAATACGAGACACAAGGTCACACTGCTGGAAACTGATGGAAAGGCAGTGAGCTTCATTTGTTATTCAGAAACTAAAGAGAAAAAGGCCAGTCTGTCTGTGCTCTCTAATGTGATGCAAACCTTCAGAAAGATCTTCTCAAATGTTCTGGGATTTTTCACCGGGTTCGTGACACCGTCGATGGATTTATTTCCTGATGCCGCCGAGGCATTTCCTGTGTTTTCACTACTGTATAACATTTTGATGCTATTTTAGGTTCACAATGAAAGAAAGCCATCATAATGATCCTGTGATTTATAATGCAACTTCTGGAATATGGCATTAATAAAATAAACACTATCTGACAATTTAACATACGGGTAATAAACTGTCAGTGGCAAATTAAATTATGGTGATCAATCAAGAAGAATAGGAGAAGCGTTTGACATTGATCCGCAACTGCATTTGACCTTTTATTTTAGATTTATGATTTAGCAGCATTTACCTGTATTAGATGAAGGGATTTCTTTAATTATGGAATTCATCAAAGCAGAAAAATTTAAATAATAAAAAGTAAATATTAAATGTATATTTTATAAATAAATGAATGGTCAATTATAAAATATTATATTTATAGAACTATACAAATAAATATATAAATAATTAATAGGCATAATCCAATAATAAGTGCATACATATGTAAAATAAATATAAATAAACATATGTACATTAAATTAATGAATTAATGAATAAATAAATAAATAAAACATACATTTTGGATAATACATTTTGTTTTGTTTCCATTTTTTAAGACTTTTTGCTTTATTTAATGTACATGTGTTTATTTTTATGCATCTATATATTTTAGATAACATTTTTATTAAAATGTTTTAATGTGTTTCTTCAGAATAGAATAACAAAATAAATGTATAAATTAACTATCAATTATTAAATATTATATTTATAGACATATACAAATCATTCAAAGGCATTATCCAATAATAAATACATAGATATAAAATAAATATAAATAAACATATGTACATTAAATTAATGAATGAATAAATCAAAACAAAAAAGGGAAACAAACCAAAACATGCATTACCCAACACGTACAAGACGTTTCGCTTTATTTAATAAACATGTGTTTATTTTTTATGCATCTAGATGTTTTGGATAACACATTTTTATTTGATTTATTTCATGTGTTTATTCAGAATATAATAGAATAAACTATTAACAATTACAGGTAGATTATTCCAGTTCAGAAGAAACTGATTGTGGGTCTAATAAATGTGGCTTCCCTGATGCATTTTGGGTTTGAAAAATAAAAAGACTGTCACCTGAAAGCCATTTAAAAGTATAATTCGGTCAAGCAAAAGACCTTAGCCTGAGAAATTAGATGCTTTTGGTTTGCTGTTTCTGTTTAGAGCGATTCAGACTCTCGGCTGGCAGAAACAAGCTCATTAGTGTGGGCAGCTGTTGGGTGTGTGACTAAGATGGAAAGGAAAGGGACTCCGTACATTCTGCTTCTGTTCGCTCCATCTCTCCCTACAGAACTAAATCAATGCCACATCCATACATTTCATCCCCAAATCACTCCATCTCAGCCCCGTCTCATTTCACCTCACCCTTATGCTACTCAAGCAGAACCGCAAAGGCATCTTTACAGCCATCTCATGCCATAATACTCCATCTAGTACCAATCATCCTCCTTTCATTTCCAGAGCCACTGCTACAACCTATCATCATGAGATCTGTTCAGACATGACTTCATTTCAAAACAAGCTCACGCTGGACCAAATGCTACACCATTTCCATCGGCTTTTCAAAGAGACTATTGCAATTTTCATTCCAAAATAGAAACATCATGTCTAAGCTCTAGGTATGTTGTGCTTGGCCCTGCACTTGCTGGTTTTTATGTTTATTTATATTGAATAATGTGTGTGTGTGTGTGAGCGCCCATGTATGTGTCAGGGGCGGACTTACCCATTAGGAAAAGGTAGGCGATTGCTTTGGGCCCCCAAAAGCCAAGGGCCCCCTAAAACGTTTTTCATATACGAGATGCGCATTAAACACGGACACGCGAAAGTTTATTACCATGACAACCGTCTGCGTGTCCGAGTTGAACGTTCTTCTTGTGTATCCAGCTCGTAGCAAATGAAAATGTTGTGCATCTGAAGCTGACTGCCGTACGAGCGCGAGGTCTCTCTCTCTCTCTCTCTCTCTCTGCTTCTGCTCTGTTCAGCAAGCAGCTGAAATAAGGAGCTGCGCTTTCTGTTAAAACACAGATATGTTGCTTTTCTAATTTTACATGCAAGTATATCCAAAATCACATTGTCTTTATCTTAGGTGTAGCCTATTTGGTTTTATCAGATGCCTGCACGATTATAAATCAGGATTTTTGTGCAGATCTTGAAACATCTTGAAAGGGAGAGCTTTTAATGTAGTCTTAATGGTCGCGTTTCAGTCACTATTTCATATCCATCCTGTTGTCTGACAATAGAAACAATAAAATATATAAATGAAAACAGTTTTACTGAGAATTTAGCTGCATCAAAATAGGCTACAGTATGTGGCACAGAGAGGCAAACAAATGTAATGATAAATAATAAAGGTATATTTTGCATGTTCAGAAGAAGTGAGCTGCCCTGTAGTGCGGAAATGTAAACATGTCTGTGTCAGAAAATTGCTCCGTGCAAAGAAAGAGAAGTGATGGGAACCTATTTGTTCTTTTCTTTGTTTAATGTGTCTAATAGACATGAACAAGTTAATTGAAAAACATATATGACCTTTGAAACATGTCTACTCTTCATGCTCTGTTAACTATGATTTCACTAATAATAAACATATATTGCATAAAGCATCCATATTTGCAAACATCCATGCCCATGTCGATTAGAATATTAAAAACTTGAAAAGTATTAACTTAAGGTATTTAGAACAGATAAATGTGCAATTAAGTTGGGATTATTCGCGAGTTATCTCATGACAATAATGTGATTAATCGCAATAAAATACTTTAATCGATTTACAGCCCTAAGTTAAAATTAAATATAGGCTTACACTTGTAACTCATCAGTGGACTTTCCTCGTCAATATAGGCTATTTTTTTGACACTTTTCTCATTCTCGTTAATTCAAGTTTTTATATGAATGAATTATCAGGCATTACCGGGGAAACCGCTATATTTCTGATGTTCCAAAAGCACCTCCTACTGGCAGAGAATGAATGTGCATTTTCAATAATCCAGTCTGCAGTTTTTGTTCAGACCAATGCGAAAATCCACCCACATAAACCCGTTTTAAATAAAATAATAATTTATACTTCTGACTCATCCCTTTTCTTAAAAAAAACTAAATGGTTTAAAGGTTCAATTGTGAGGTTAATCATTTTATAATTTATTTAGTTTGTTAAAACTTCTAATGGTAAATCAATTGCTATTTCGTGGTCTACAACATGAAAGAATAAAAGTGTCTGCTAAATGAAAAATAAATATAAATGTAAATTAAAGAATCCCACCATATCATTTACAGGTGCATCTCAACAAATTAGAATATGGTGACATGCCAATCAGTTAATCAACTCAAAACACCTGCAAAGGTTTCCTGAGCCTTCAAAATGGTCTCAGTTTGGTTCACTAGGATACACAATCATGGGGAAGACTGCTGATCTGACAGTTGTCCAGAAGACGATCATTGACACCCTTCACAAGGAGGGTAAGACACAAACATTCATTGCCAAAGAAGCTGGCTGTTCACAGAGTGCTGTATCCAAGCATGTTAACAGAAAGTTGAGTGGAAGGAAAAAGTGTGGCAGAAAAATATGCACAACCAACCGAGAGAACCGCAGCCTTATGAGGATTGTCAAGCAAAATCGATTCAAGAATTTGGGTGAACTTCACAAGGAATGGACTGAGGCTGGGGTCAAGGCCTCAAGAGCACCACACACAGACGTGTCGAGGAATTTGGCTACAGAGGCGTCTTTCCTGGGTTAAGGAAAGAGAAGAACTGAACTGTTGCCTAGTGGTCCAAAGTCCTCTTTTCAGATGAGAGCAAGTTTTGTATTTCATTTGGAAACCAAGGTCCTAGAGTCTGGAGGAAGGGTGGAGAAGCTCATACTACTTAAACTACTTCAGTCAGTGTGCATTGAATTTATTTAATACACGAGTTTCACAATTTAAGTTGAATTACTGAAATAAATGAACTTTTCCACGACATTATAATTTATTGAAATGCACCTGTACATGAAAAATGTTGAAACATTGGACGCAACTATGGGGCACCATTGTACAGCAGCAAGCATCACGAAGAAAAAAGGAAACTTAAGGTTGATCTCGGTAAATGTGAGCATATGTATAGGGCCCCATTCCTATATTTGCCTGGGGCCCCCAATTAACTAAATCCACCCCTGGTATATGTAATATGTTGTGTGTATTATATAGTATATAAAATATAATATTTATAATATAACCAAATTAGCAAAACTAAATAAAATATAAATTATTTAAATGTGAAACATTTATTTAGTTTAAATATAATTTATAAATCTAAATATAAATTAATGAACAACATTTTTTACAGATTTGTAAATTTAGTTTATTATATTTGTGTGAATGTATAGTATAACAATAATCAGACATCAATTATACACACACATACACTTTATAATCACACTAAATTGTTAAACTACTTTTAATTTTATTTATATAAAACTGATTAAATGTTAATGCTACAGAATATGTTCTATAGAAGCACATACTTGTATATGACTAGTGCTTTTAATCAGAGCATTTTGAGAGGAATTTGTACTTGACTTAGTCTAAATGTATTTTCTATTTAACATTAATCCATATAGTGTAACATATAATGGCTCTGGTACAGTAAAGAATCAAGCCGGAATACCATGCTCAATAATTACCATATTGATAAACAATCATTTTTAGATGGTACTTCAAATAATACACATCACCATGGTAGCATGTCCAAAAACACTTTAATATCACAAGTACTTTGTGTTTGTGCTGTGAGACGAGTCTAGCGCCTGAAGAGACCAGAGACCAGCTATAATGAAGCAAAGCATGCTATCCTGTTATTAGGCTGCTAGAGTGATATGGCTGTAAAACAGCTTATGTGTCAGATGCACAGTCACACTGTTTTCCTTGCAAAATTACCCTGGAGTGACCAGAACGTAAGCCATAATACTCTTTCCGCTGTTGCCTTGGGTACGCCAAGTTGACAGGGAGCTAATATTTTGAGCCGCTCTTAACTGACTAGCTCATTTACGCATTATACAAACTAAAGAGTCCTGCTGGGCACGAAAGTTCCCGCTGAAGTAAAAGGCACAAACAGAGGCATTCACACCAACAAGTACCGCAGTGTCCAATCTTATTTGAACCTACTGCTGCTGGCTGAGCTAATGCAGGAATGCCAAGTCGTTTAGCCAATTATAGCGCCTGTATGTTTTTTAGCGTAAATAGCAATATTTCCAACACATACCAAGACAATTATCTAATAATAATGTTAGCAGGGCCTTCTTATACTAGCATAGACTTCCTTGTTATGCCAAGTTGTTGACATGTACCATGGTAAAACCATGCTATTCTGTGAAGTACTATATTCGTATATACTCACTGTAGTTTTGTAAATATGATAGTATAAGAATATGCTTAGAAAGTCAGTACAATATAATATTTTTTCAAGTTTTAAATAATTTGTATTTATTATAAGAAAATACTATTTCAGAGACCAAGAAAATTCTTATTTTTATGATAGCATGGCCTTCATAGCCTAGTATAGTCTTCCTTATATTTTATAAAAACAAGGTACTCATATAGTCACTGTAGTTTTGTGTGATAAGAATATGTTCAGAAATAAAGAACACTTTTTTAAGTATTTAAATACTATCTTGGTCTTTCTACTTCCAAATTCAACATTACTTCCCATTTATTTGTAAACATTTGAGAAATGTATAGGGCCCTATGATATCCATTACATATTTTCCAAAATTCATTTACATTTTTTTACCAAATTCAATTTGTTTTCTGTTTTAATCTTTATGGATTTTGTTTTTTTCCATTTCAATTTTTCTAGAATATTTTAATGGTTAAATCAAATTGTACTAATCAAAAAGCATGTCTAATTAATTGAAATTAACAATTTAACAGCAATTTATAAAAATTTAAAACAAAAATTTAATTTAAGGCCCTATGAAATGTTTTATTTTTCTCAAATTCAGTTGAATTTTTACCAAATTCTGTTTTGCATAAATTTTCTGGGTTTAACTTTAATGTCAATCATCAAAGATTTATCCATCCAGAGTTTGGAAGATTCCGTGACATTCCGCATTATAAAAAATCAGTTTTTATGACAAATTCACAAGCAATTTCTGAGTGAAAATTGTTTTAACCATTTCTTTTCAAAGTACCATAGCATTAGCATTTTGTACAGTGCTGTTGCATTACTTTTGTAAAGGTTGCAA
This sequence comes from Oxygymnocypris stewartii, assembly GCA_003573665.1. Lineage (NCBI taxonomy): Eukaryota > Metazoa > Chordata > Actinopteri > Cypriniformes > Cyprinidae > Oxygymnocypris > Oxygymnocypris stewartii. Next base: position 118,272 of record QVTF01022340.1, on the reverse strand, counting down.
CGTAAAATGTGTTAATGTTAATACAACAACAATGAAGTTTTAGTAGCTTATACAACAAATCACAGTTTTCCTGATTCCAGTATCATTAATTATGTGAGCGCTCTCCTTAAAATATTGAGACAACATTCCCGTACACAACTCTGATTAGGCCGCACCACAAACCGATTACTGAAAAACAATCCTGTGGTGGAAAACTGCACACTTCACGGCTAGATGAAAGACATTATGTAGACACGTCCACTGCCAACAAAACAATTAGTCTCGAGTCTGGACAGCAGCTTGAGAGACAATTTCATCATGATACATGGCTGACTTAGACGATCAATGCTTGTGCTTGTGTCTCTGTAAACTAATGGACAGCAGCCACTTACACAAGGCATCAAATACAAACACTTCTAAAATTATCTGGTGCAGAAATTCTAGAGTAAATGATTTTTGGATTGTTTAACACAAACCTTATCAGCTCATCGACTGCTTTATCGATTGCTTTTGTTGCATTTCATTTTAGTTTTTGTGGTAATGAAATGTTAGAACTTGTATTGTTAGCGTGATGAAAAGTTGCATGTTCCTTTGCTTGTTTTGGTGGACTTGGCTGTATTAATGCAGCAGTTAAAAATCATATCATGAGCTGGATCAACTGAACAGCATTAGTGACTAACTGATGGATATATTTCTTGTTAATGATCTCTGCCAGACAATCAGACCACCGTGCCCAAGGCTTGGGAAACATATGCACTCGATGAAGGCATTCATACATATTTAATAAAATCCCTCTAAACTTAGAGCTGACTGCACAGCTTGAATTACCGATATTCAGCTGAAATCGAAAGTCTAGCGAAAGCAAGGACGTGACAAATACATCATATCCACAGACCCAAAAGCAGAAGCTTTGGATATCGATTTCCGTGTCGTCCTGAACCCTGGTGTTTATAAAAGCAGACCTTCTTCTGACAGTTCAACAGCAGCTCAGCGGCTTCTGCTATGATGGATAAGATGACGTTTTAGATATGTTGCACAGACACTTGATCAGTGCAAAAAGACAGATTCTTTTTAGAGCAACAGACCCTGTGTGCGGCTCCACTTTCATTACTCAAATCAATGGGCTATATCATTGAAATGCAATCCTTTTTCTTCAGGCTTTGACAGCCATTTGCTGGCAGACTAAGACATTTTCTCGAAGTTCCTTCAACAGAGAAGAAACGTAAAGGTCACATGCACACACTTTCTAAGTGCCTAGAAGGTTCACATTTTTGGTGATATTTAAAGAAAGTGGAAATTGGTATTTTCAGAAATAGCGTTAAAATTGATCGAAATTGGGTTTGTCTGTAGTTTCAATTAAACAAGGCTTTTATCTCAAAATTAGATTATCCACTTTGCTACTTACGGGCTCTTATTGGTTTGCGTTCTTTATTTGATGATTGGACACAACTATGCACTGACATTATTTTTTATAAATGATCATTTTTTTTATTATATATGGTATCAGTGTCCAAAATTGGATAATTATAAATATTTAATAGATAAATTGGACTTATATATAATATTGTATTATACACACACACACACACACACACACACACACACAAAATAGATTAATATATACAAAAAAGATTGGGCTGTTCATAAACAATTGGCCATGATATATATAAAATGGCCAAATATGTTATTATTGTCTACTAATATATTTGGCCATAATAATACATATTTATATACTGTTACATAGAATTATAAATATATATACTGATATATTGCTATGGTCAATTATCTATAGCCATAAAATATTTAAAACGATTCAATTATAAATGTATATATGTATGTATGTATATGTATATGTATATATATATATATATATATAATATTTGGCCAATTATTTACAGCCAGGATATAACATATTTAAAAACAAAAATATATTTTTAAAGAAACTATTGCTATGGCCAATTCTCTACAGCCAGTCTATTTTGTCTAAATTAATAAAAAATTAATTCAATCAAATCAATTTAGACATTGCAACATTATAATGTATATTTATGAAAACTGTATATGCATTTTGAGATGACTTAAACACAAAAAATGTTTAAACTCAAAAAAGCTAAATTAAGCAATAAGACAACCAGTATCATCCATTATACCAATTCCTTGGGAAAAAAGGCTAAAAACTATTTGGTCCTGACATATCGTGCATCCCTATAAATGACCAACGGGACAATCAAACAGCTTTAACCTTTACTCACAGCTGTGAAGTTCTCCGGCCCGCAATCTTTTCCACGATATTTGCAGTCCAACAGCATTTCTTCAATGTTGTGGCTGGTTCTCTGCACAAACTCCAGCATGTTGAAGGTCTTGCTGGGGAAGAACTTGCTGTTGTCCAGAGGCTGTCCCAGGGCGGCCATGAAGTCATCGAAGTCGCCTTGCTCCACACCGAGCAACCCCGCCATCCAGAAGAGATCGTTACGGGTCATTTGGGAGCGTCTGAAGCTGTTGTAGTTGCAGAGGGTGATGGCTGGAAAGAACATGAAGGGACTGTCCATTTCGTCCAGGATGGTGACGTGAGGATAGCTGAGGTAGTCCATCACAGCTCCAACCACCTGGTTGAGGAAGATGGACAGCGAGGAGAGGAACGCTGCTGCCCAGAGCAAACGTCTGACGGTCACTCCTCCGGGCAGGAAGATGTGGCTCAGGCCATGAAGGCTGCAGTTGGCTCCGAAAACAGTGATGTCTGATGGCCGGGGCTGCTCTTCGTCTTCGGCGGAACCCATCACGATGGACTGAACGGCGAGCTAGTGATCTAAATCTAACCTCTACGAAGTCTGGATTGTTCGGAAGTGAGGGTGGTGCGGTCTAAACCGGGTTGTAACACCCCCGTCCATGCGGGGAGGTTCGGAAACATGAGATGACCATTTTGATGCTGACAGCGGTTTCTGTTTTGTGCATTCTTGGAGGGCAAAGAGGGCCAAAGATTGAGTTTCGTAGGGATGAAATTTAGTCCCTTAATAGATAAAGGATGAGGAGAAGCCCAGGAGAAACCATAGAAATTAATCAATAATGAAGTAGTCAAAAAATCCAATAGCAAGCAGAGAGGAATGTCAGGCAATTGGTCTATAGGTAGTTACTTAGAGTATTAAACTTCGTCTCGCACCATTTGTGCTACAGACGTGCACGATACTTCAAATCGAGCAGCTCGTGTGCCATTACTTCTCAGAAGTGATTGCACTTTTTACCTAGTGGATGGGAAAACATTTCCACCAAAGCAAGGACCGAGACCAGGATATCTTAGAGACGTCAGAGTGGGATCCTTTGACTTGAGACTGTAAGTAACCACCTAGCAACCACCAAAAACACCCTGGCAACCACAGCAACAATGCCAAAAAATTATAATAAAAATAAACTAAAATAGTGATGGTGGAAAGAAAGAAAGAACGAAAGAAAGAAAGAAATTATATAGCGTTTTATTGTGTATTGCTGTACACCCAAAGCACTTTACAATCATGTGGGGGGGGGGGGGGGGGTCTCTCCTCAACCACCACCAGTGTGCAGCATCCACTTGGATGATGCGACGGCTGCCACAGGACAACGGCGCCAGTGCGCTCACCACACACCAGCTACAGATGGAGAGGAGAGAGATAGAGAGACAATCAAGTGTATGCCCTCACCACACACCAGCTACAGATGGAGAGGAGAGAGATAGAGAGACAATCAAGTGTATGCCCTCACCACACACCAGCTACAGATGGAGAGGAGAGAGATAGAGAGACAATCAAGTGTATGCCCTCACCACACACCAGCTACAGATGGAGAGGAGAGAGAGAGATAGAGAGACAATCAAGTGTATGCCCTCACCACACACCAGCTACAGATGGAGAGGAGAGAGAGAGATAGAGCCAATCAAGTGGAAGGGGGTTATTAGGAGGCCATGATTGATAAGGGCCAGTGGAGGGAATTTGGCCAGGACACCGGGGATGCATCCCAACTCTTTACGAGAAGTGCCATGGGATTTTTAATGACCAGAGAGAGTCAGGACCTCGGTTTAATGTCTCATCTGAAAGACAGTGCTTTTTGACAGTATAGTGTCCCCGTCACTACACTGGGGCGTTAGGACTCACACAAACCACATGGGTGAGCACCCCCTGCTGGTCTCACTAACAGCTCTTCCAACAGCAACATAGTTTTCCCAGATCTCCCTGTTGTCCATGTTGTATTAAATACAAATAGGCCGTATTTATTTGCTAAAAAAACAGTAAAAGTGTAATATTTTGGAATGTTTTATATTTATATTATTCATAGATTTTACACCCCATTTTTCTATGATGAATAGAACAGCATTCTTCTGAAATAGAAATGTTTTGTAACAATATAAATATCTACTGTCACTTTTGACCAATTTAATGTATTATTGAATGCTGATAAACAATAAAAATACCATGCAAATGACTGATAATATTGCAAAGCATCAACCATCAAACATAAGAGAAAAAATTGGCATTGAGTAACAGGAAAAAAAACAAAAACATTTTGTGCCTATGTCCAAATTAAACAGATGTGAAACAATTACAAATCAAATCAACTGCAATTATCGTTTTAATGAAGAATCTTTTGTCTTCCAACTCTGTCAATCATACAAGTTTGGAACGACATGAAGGTGAATAAATTATTATAGAGTTGTAATTTTTGGGAGAACTATCCCTTTAAATACTCCCCCAAAAATAAAGCAGGAGATGGAATGTTTACTCACTTAAAGACAAAATGGATTGTTTTATTTATTTACACCAGTGCAGCCAAAAACCCAACAGTGCTTGATAGATTGTTTAGTTTTATTGTTCCCAAATTGTGTCTATCCATTTACTTATCTAGCTATTGTCTTCTGTCTATTACAGATCTAATCGATCTTCCTGAATAGCCAAACACATACAAATAATTTCACAGGGAGAAAAAAAAGGACTGGAGGAAAACTACATCCATGTGCGTTTAGCAATTTATCTCCCATGCAGCATTTGGTCAATGCAATTCTGAAATCAGTGGAGCACAGCAGACTTTCATAATGCCGCCTCCAATCTGAAGCCTTAACACGCCGCTTCCTTCACATCAGCATTTCAGTGTGCAGGGGCCCAAACGAGTCTTCACCCCCTTTCAACATCCAGAGAGCTGCATTCACACGTGTTCAGATTACTGATCTCAGCCTGCCCGCGCTTTCATATCCCGCGCCCTGTTTCCCAGACATGCAGGAAATGTCAATGTTAGTATATAAAGAGTGCCAAATCCACTTAGGTCCTATAAAAGGGAAGTCTTAAACCGCCAGAGTACAGAGGAGCCGGGAGAGAAAATCCATCAGGCAGAGGAACCCGACAGACACGGATCTCAAAATGAGGATGGCTTCAATGTACAGTACTAGATTATGTAGTATGTGACGTAAATGACTGCTACACTGTACACAACAGCATCTTATTGAGAATCAGTAAGACTCTAGAAGTTAATTATCATTACATTTATTGATTTGCTGCTTTAAAATGTGACATCTGACATTATAAGCTACGGATGTTCAATACTGCCTCCTGCTGGTAATTTTCCCTGCCGAGTCAAGCATTTATTTTAATTAGAGCACAATAGGCCAACAGCACAGCATGATCAAGACCTTTCAAATACTGACCTGGATGTAAAACGTGGCACACAATTAAAAATGTCACATGATCCTTCAGAAATCATTATATTATGCTGATTTGCAGCTCAAGAACTTCTTGTTATCAGTGTTGAAACAGTTGTGCTGCTTAATATTTTGTAAACGATGAGCTTTTTTTCAGGATTCTTCAATGAATAGATAATTCAAAAGAAGAGCAGTCATTTGAAATAATCTTTTGTAACAAATGTATTTACTGTCCCTTTTCTTCAGTGTAAAGCTTCCCTGCTGAATAAAACTATATATCAATATATATATATATATATATATATATAAACTTTTTATTTGCATTCTCATTTGCTCCCATAGCAAAAGAAAATATCCACGATAGTGTTTCCACGACTTTCAAAAAAGGAGGGAAAATTGAGAGACTAAAAAATGACAGTCAGAAGAGAGAATGAGTCAAATTTACCTTCACTCTCATAAATGCTGCATTAGAAACACCCTTGCATTATCGTTAACTAGTTTTTAATAATTGACATAATACAAAGTATAGTGTTAAAAAAAAAAATTCAATGAAAAGGGTCCATCCACACTTCATCTGAAGAATTTGCATTCTGTTGAAATGACACTATTGTGATGTTATCCATGTACCAGGTCATTCCTAAGAAACAAAAGGACACTCTAAAGGCCCCACGCTGGTGCTTTCCTGATAGTTTGACACGTGAATTCCTTTCAAGCTGAAAAATGTATTAACATTTGAAAGGGGAAAGGTGACTTTTCCAGTCCCTGAGGTAAATGTGTGAAGAGCCATTCTGTGGAAATGAACCGAGAGCTAATGAATCTGCCTTCAGTGAGAATCTGGCCTTATCAAAGACATTTGAGGCGAAAGCGAGATTGCTGTCGTTTAATGAGAATGTAGAAACAGAGGGCCGGATTTGGGACACTCGCGCTCGCTTTGATGTCGACACTGAATAGCACAGCCATTATAAATGGAAATCAAACATGTTTTGGCTCATTTCAGTCATAAATGAAACACTAGTCCAAATTCTGTTATTGTTTACTCACCATAAGTCCCCTATTCTGTTTTTTCTTAGAAAAGTGTGATTTGTGAGGGGAAGATTTTCAGTCAATAATGACTTCAGGTTCTGTTCTGATGAGACCCCCCCTTTAAAAATGCTAGCTAATGTCAACACATTGGACTAAAACTTATTTACCTTGCACACAGGGTATAACTAACCCAAAAATCAATGTTTTGTACTTTTTGGGGATTTTAAACCTGTGGTGTTCCCGATTGAAAATGACCCCCCTACACACACACACAATTTTTTTTATAAATATCTCATTATGTTACATTAACACCAAATCTAGGATTCAATCTTTTTGTCAACTTGTGTTCTTTCAACTGGCACAACTTTTCTTTCACTGATATGAGCTTATACACCTCATTTCTTGAGTGAATACTGACAAAATTAGCCACAAATAAACTTTTTCACTCAAAAACAGAGGTCATAAACTCATATCAATGAGGCAATAATCACAAAAAAAGTATGGCATAAATAGAGACTTACAAGCAATTTTTCCATTTTAGGCCAGTCATCTTCAAACACAGACACCAAATTAGGTATGTTTGTTTTCAGTACAGCACAAGAACTACATTTCAGTCTGCTGCTCATATAAAGTGTTCATATTGTATTATATGTTATGGTACCTTTCATCTTTTTTTGTGATCTTATCTTATTTTTAATGCTGTTTATTTCCATACAAAGATTCAAAAAGTTTTTTTTTTTTTTGTTGCAGGGATGCCATAGAAGAACCATTTCCTGTCAGTGAACCATGTTTTTTAATAATCTAAAGAATCTTCTTCCACTGTGAAGAACCTTTTGTGGAATGAAACGATTCTTCATGAGACCACAGGTGCCAATAAAGGAGCTTTATTTTTAAGAGTGTGGAGGTGAATAAACATGCAGTGAGAGGATTTATTTTTGGCCAAATCTACCTTTAACTTGCTCATTCTCCGTGGTTTTTTGACAGGCTTCGCTGATAGCTACAGGGAAGACGATGCAGAACTGAGATGGTGAATCTCTTGGGCTGGATGTGGAGAGCTTGTTAAAAGGAAACGGAGGCAGGTGTTAATGTATTCGCTCTACTGTATCTTACTGTCTACAGGAGAGTAAACAGCCCACATAGTTATTCAGCACAACCAGCAAGGTTTCAAGGGCCATCAAAACATAACCGTACGCCCTCAAGCATATGAGCGGGGTGGGAAAATTCAGGCCGAAAGCAAATAATGCGTCATAAATAACACAACATGGTGAGTAAGAGTCTCTTTGACATAAAATGGTGGTAATTATGAACTTCAGATTTAAGTAATTCCAGGGTTTTAATAGAAGAGCATAAATCTACATTCATAAATTCATAATCTCTGATGTCCGACGTCAGTCTTTCAAACATGAACGGCTGTTTGAATATGCAAATGTACATTTAAAGCCCACTTAGCTGAAAAAAAGAACTCGCTTTTTTGAGTTCTGACTCCCAGATCCCGAAGGATGTTTTAGACTAATGATCGTGTCATGTGGTGAATAATTTCTGACCTTTTAACTCTTTAAAAATGGAGAGAAAAGTCTTTATTTGCATGTCTGTCTGGAAAGAGAACTCATGATGAGTTGCATGTAGCTGAAAAGATACGGTGCGCGCTGCCCTTCTACGTACACAAACGGTTCATAGTGATGCTTTCAAGCTACAAAAATGAGCAAATTGCAGAATAAAAGAACCATAAAAGTACATATGACTCATGTGCTGTATTACCGTCAGGTCTCCCAAAGCCACACAATAGCTTTGTGCAAGAAACAGTCGAAAACTGTAGTTGTTATTCACCAATAATCTTTCTTACTGCAAAAGATTTGGACTCAAAAATGGCACCACAAGCAATGAATTACATTTGCTTTAATTTAAAAAGATTAAATCATTGATTTAAATTTAATATGCATCATACATGAATGTGCTGTGCCAGATCAACATTAATAACAAGTTTCTTGAGCAGTAAATCCGAATATATGAAGGATTTCTGAAGTGACACTGAAGACTGGAGCAGTGATGCTGAAAACTCAGCTTTGATCATAGAAATAAATTACATCTTAAAATATATTTAAATAGAAAATAGTTATTTTAAATTATAATAATATTTCACAATATTCCTATTTTTTATTATATTTTTGATCAAATACATGAAGCTTTATAATGATATTTATTTTAAAAACAAAGTATAACAACCCAAAACGGTTGAATAACAGTGTATTTATTTATCAATTATAATAAATTAAATGTGTACACTCCCATTTTGCGTTTCAATAAAAATGTAAAAATACTTTTTGTGTGAACTATCCCTTTAAACCATCACTTTCACCGTCCTCCTAACATGAAATGATGACCTCTGCAGTTCTTTTCACACCCCTCGATGTTTTATTGTTGAATAATAGAGACATTCAGTGTGAGAGTTGCTGATTTATAGCTGCTCTGCATGAACCAAGCACCAATTTTTACACGGATCATTTATCAAGGATTTCATGCCTAAATGTACTGTTACATTTGATCTCAGCAGATATTTTTATACCACAGCGACTTAAAAGAAACAGCTCTCATAAGTGGCAACTGCTCGAGTAGCTGGATAGGAATTGAACACAAGAACTGAGGTCAGACTTTATGAATCAAGGAGAACACAGTGAACATGATACAATTACATAATAACTGGAACATATTGGTGAAGTCCAGAAGGTTATCAGATCAGTGGAAGTAAGTTCAGTCAGTGCACACACTGCAAATATAATAGTAGCGTTTCCCTAAAGTAAAGCACTTTCAAACATAAAATCAGTTGTACTGAATATTATATTATATTTTTTCAAACAATAAACTTTAAATAAACAATTCATTAGACTAATTATATATCAGATCAAAAGAATAGGTAACAAAACTATTTTAGTCTACACTGTTAAAAATGAAAGAAAAAAAACATAAAAAAATGTATTTCTAAAATAATTCACACACAACAGCCTTTATAAATTTACATAAAATATGGCATTTTATTAAATTAAAATATTAAAGTAAATCATTTAATTTAATAAATAATTACTGTAATAAAATAAAATAAACGTTTGACATTGATTTTAACTTAAAATCAACTGTAACTTTAACGTAAAATTCTTTATTTTAAGGAAGAACTACCAATAAATGTGTACTGTGTTAAATTAATAAACTTATTTTATCGATCTGATGGCCTTGGTTAACATATCAAACAAACCAAAAAAAAGAGGTAGACAAATGCTTGAACTACAGCGAAAATAGAAACCAGCCTTTAACCATTTCTAAATAAAAGTCTTAAGACAAGACAAGGGAGATGAAAACATTATTCTCTGCATACTTCTATTTCATTTACAAACTCACTTTGTTCTCATGAACACTGTTTTTTGTTGTTATTTTTTGGACTGTGATTTAAGCATTACATACTGTAAACCGAGAGATGAAATTAAACTTGTGGGGGGTACAAATGCAGCAAAATAACTTTCTTTTTCAGTGATGAGTCATCCACATGAAACTGCTTCTTATCACCAACTCTCAGAAGGCACATAATCAAGCGGCTCCTTTGAGCTTGAGACAAAAGCTTTCTGTGATTCAAAAGAACGTTCTGGAAGAAAATCTTGTGAAACAGGAAAACGTGTTGTGAAAAGGGGAAAAACACCACATTTTGTTGGTTCGCGAACAGAAAGGAAAATTGACTGAAAATGTTATTGGAAAGAAAACACCTACACTATATTGCCAAAAGTATTGGGTCACCCCCTTTTAATGAAAGGTTTGACTGCTTTAGTAATTTCCATGAGTACAAATCTTAATGTTGAAGCATATAATGATATTCTAGGGAATTGTGTTCTTCTAATTTTACAGTTTGGACAGGACCCTTTTCTATTCTAACATGACAGTGTCTCTGTGTATAAGAGAAATGATGATTCAGTCAGTGTGGAAGAACTTGACTGGTCTGCAGAAAGACAAGTCCTAATCTGAACACCTCTGGTGTGACTTTAAATGAAGACCTTGAGCCAAAAACTCATCACCGAACACCAATGACTTGTACATATGGGTACAGTTATTTCATACACTTCAAAACTGTTGCAACAGAGGTGCAAATACAAATTTTAAGTAAAATGAATTATGTTTACATCTTTGTTGCCACCGTTTGGAAGTGCCTTTTTCTCTTCTGAAGAAGGGGGTGTCCCAGTACTTTTGTCCATATAATGAATGTACAAGTCATTGGTGTTTGGTGATGAAAAAGTCATCAGTGTTCAATTTGGCACACTTTTTTTGTCTTTATCCTGAGATGAAAATGCTTAATAGTCTTAGGTCACATTTTAGTCATTTGAGTCTTTCATAGTTTTAGTCTACGAAAAGTCATTGCATTTGTCAACTTTTAGTCAAACTGCAGTTACCAACATTTATTTATTTTGGTAGATATTTTATATGTAGTAGTCGTCAAATTAACATCATTAGTTCTTCTCTTTTTATACCAAATCTAATTATACCAAATCATACCTTCACTAACTTTGTTAAATCGACAACGAATTGTGACTCCCGGGAAAAACGGGATGTCTGGTCACCCAGTCCCTAACCCTTCGGGTGCAGAGGCCATAGTTTCAGATCGCTAGTTTGCGTTTTGGTAGCCCAACTGGCCACTGCGGCTGCCCTACTGAGACTAGAAATACAAACGCCCCTCATCTGATTGCAATCCAATGACAAGGATGCACACTTTGAAAGACAAGACAGTTAACTTAGCCTATAGAACGTATTTTGATGGTCCGGTAGTTCTCAAATAACATTCTAGTCCCGTCTCGTCTTTTTAAAGAAGACGCGGCACACATTTCGTCATGGTTTTGATCATCAGATATTAGTTTTAACTCGTCAACGTCTCGTCTTAGTCACAGGAAAAAGGTTTGTTTACTAATATTTTTTTGTCGTCGTCTTCGTTGACGAAATTAACACTATTTTGCATAAATTCCAAATTCATAAATATAAAAATAGAAATATACGTAAACAGTACCCGGTTTCTTAAGCCTATAGTCTCAGTCTAAAATGCATGTTTTAACTGAAAGCACCCTACACTGACATATCTTAAAATATGTCAATGCCATTTTTTATTCTCTAAACCACATTTAAAAAACTACTGCTCAAATGTCCTAATTTAACTGAAATGTTCTACCTTGCTACACCTACAATAAAAACCTACATAAATATCTTGTTATGCTGTATTCTTACCATATATTGGATTAAATCTGTTTATTTTCCTTCAAATTGATTAGGCACAATTGCTCTGAGCTTATGCACCTCAGTATTTGTGTGGAAAAAAAACCTATTTGTGAATAATTTTGGCAGTATTCACTCAAAAACTGGGGTGCATTAGCTCAGATCAATGTTTGCAATCATTCAGCTCCAAAAAAGAAAGATAAAACCTGTGCTAACTGAAAGAAAACAAGATTAAATCCAAGACTTGGTGATAATATAGCATAAGATTTACAAGCAATTGTTATAAGGATGGTCATTTTGACCAGGGACAATTACCTCATAAATGAGGGAAAATATTTAAAATAGTTTCCTAAAAAAAGAAATGGAGTGTTTCTTATTTTGCTCTACTGAAGTTGGCAGCCGTAGCCAGCCTCGGATGTTCACTTTCAGAGACATGCAACGGTTAAGTGAGCACCGGCACTGAGCTGATTGAAATAGTTGCATTCGGAGCTCTTTGTACACAGTGTTGGCATGAGAGATAAATGGACTTCATAGACCAATGACCATCAGTCCTTTACTCGGCGTTTAGAGGCATCCATCAAGACCTCCTTAGCCGCAGCAGGGTTAAGGAGAGTATATTTAGTGCCACGATCTGCTCTGAGAAATATTTCCCCAACACTTCAGGTAATGAGCTCTGCAGGTCAAACCTGCCAAAGCGCAAACGTGAACTGATGGGCGTATGTGCTAAAATTCCAGCTTTCTTGTTCTGTCCGTGGTTATTTTTAGCCGGCTGTAACGTTAGTGACTGGAATGGAGGTAATTACAGCCATTTTAAATGGCTCAGGTCTGCACCGCAATAATAAAGGATGCTGTGTTTCTCTCTGGTGGCCATCGGTAACGGCCGTGGATCTGTGAACGAGTGACTCATCACCTCAGATGGGGAGGACGTCTGGAAATGTAAAAATGCATACTACAGCGCAGAGAAGCTGTCAAGAATAAAGAGTGGATCATTAAACGAGATGGGGAAGGGGTGAGGCTGTGCATAGATTTTTGCAATAAAAAAGTTTTTAAATCACACGTTCAATTCAAAATATCGACCTCTGCTCCAGCTGTCATGTGCTCCAATATCATGTCTGAGATCTTGTCTGGAACTGCTTGGGGCAAATCTAATTCTTGAATTAATTGAACATTATGCCGTCTTATACTTTACACTACTAATATGCATCACTTTTTTAATTCTTTGTGTAATTTTTGGAATGCACAACTTAAGACTAGTTATTCTTAGCCCTGGCACATTTCAAGATGTGTTTTTAAAAGCTTGTTTTAACAGAACATGCTGTTCTACAGATGGAATGTCATGTTTGCAAAGACCAGCATTTAGAAAAAAATCAATTTCAATGAATAAACAGCCAAGTCAATCAGTTCAAAAACATGCTACAACAATGAGTTGCAGCTCTAAATTCATTAGCAACAGCACTTAAAACATTAAAATGTATCATTAAACCTATTAAGTAATTAAACCTAAAAAAAAACTACAACAAAAATATAGTTTACCTAATCTAATTGTCTTGAAAGTTGTTCTATCAAAACATGACCAGCTCAACACAGGAGCACTGGCTCAACCAATGGGCTGAGCTGGGGGCGGGGCTTTCTTTTAGTTGACCAATGGCAAATGAGGCTTTATTTGGGGGAGTATTTCTTATCCCTATAACTTAACTTATATCCCTATTACTTTTATCCCTATAAAACATTTTGTTTCAGAAAAAAGACTGCATATATTTGATCAAAACCATAGTAAAAACTAATATTGTGAAAAAAAAACATTTTTTTAAATTATCACTGCTGAAAACTGTAAATAATATTTTGTAGAAACGTGATACAAATCGTTCGAATCAAAAGTCTCTTTACACTTTTGATCAATTTAATAATTTTTTTCTGATAAACAAAAAAAAACATTCTCACAAGGCTATCATCACGGTTTACTTTCACTGAATGTGAAAAAGCGGTGTAAGCATACATCAAAACATATATTTTATGTTCCAAGGAAGAAACAAAAAGTCAAACAGGTCTGAAACACATGAAGGTGAGTAAATGTTGACGATTTTTAGTTGCGGTTGAACTATTCGATATCATTCCAACCTCATTATGTTGGGCACGACACATCTGATACGTCTACAGTCATTCACATCACTTGTACAGTTCATCTCAAATGAACTGATTCAACTCTAAGATGCAGCATAACCTCTGAGGGCTCTTCACAGCACTTTCCAGGAGCCAAAACTACGCTTTGAGGTTCAGTCATCGAGTGCATGAGAGGGGCTGCTTGAGACGGTGTGCTCGCCGAACACAATCTCATCCTCCCCGCAAGAGCATTCTGATACACGTTTCCATTAAAATAGAACACAAGAGCACGAGAGACGTCTTGAAATGCATGTGGACGATACAGTGAGATGTGCAAAATAAAGTGAGAACTGCAAGTCAAACAGACATTGCTCTCACTGGGCTGTATTGCACTGATGTCACTCGTTTGACAGATTCATTTCCACAGTTCAACACCAATCACAACATGTTGTTTCGCTACTTTATAAAAGCTCTGTAAATATGTATTCAGTCGCGCACTAGCACACTGAGTCACTTTGGCTTTGCTTTTCAAGGCTGCTTTCTAGTTTTCGCTCTCTTTTGTTTCAGAATGCCAATTAGATCTCATGAATCGGGGCTTCTCAATTAGCAGGTCGCAACAGAGGAGAAAACCACCATTTGTCAGCATTCACATTCATCAGAACTGCACAAAAACACAATCTGAAGCTTGCGATGTTTGCTCATAAGCAATACACACAGTAGTATTAATATTTTTGATTGAATTAATTGAATTAACGATTGTAAAGCACTTTGGGTGTATAGCAATACACAATAAAGCTCTATTTATATGCATCATTCATTCATAAGGCCATGACTCTACAGTCAATTATGTGAGATATAAAACACAATGTGATTCTGGAGCCAGAGGAAGATGAAATCTTGATAACATGACATCAAAGGCAGCAGGCAGAAAACATAAGTCAATTCCTTGCTTGTATATTTCTAGCCTCTCGAAAAGAATTGTGCACTGGTAAAACATATATTGGAATATAATGAAATACATGTTGCTTGAAAAAATGAATTCATCAAAACACAAGGCTGCTTTACATGACTGTCAATGAGGAAAGAAGCAAGTGCAGTTACATCATCTATATAGGAACGGTTGAATATGCAACATTTATTTACCTTCATTTACATTTATGCATTTAGCAGCATTTGTCAAATTCTTTGACGAATTTCTTTGTTTTGACGAAAGTCACTTTGGATAAAGCATCTGCTAAAGACCTAAATGTAAACACATGCAGTAGTGTCTGCTAAGAGATTATTACTTTGGTTTTTAATAAACTTCAGACAATTCTATAATTTGCAGATAATCTAAAATTCAAAAATAAACAATGTAAAAAAGTAAAAAATAGGAGAAATGAGAATGCACAATTAAATATACAATTTATTATATAAATACTGATAAAATAAGAATACACATAATATTGATAAATTAAAAAGGTCTATATATAGTAATAATACATTCGTTTTAGATTATCTTTGCTTTAAATATAAAATTATATTAATTGTATTATAAGAACTATTATACTTGCTTTATACTTGCTTTATTAATTGAATTAATAATACATTGCAATTATTTTATTATAATAACTATAACAATTTATAACAAGGATTTAATGGAAATAATAAAATATGGTCATAACAATAATAATAATCTTTTACATGAATAAAAGTGTCTGCGATATGAAACATTTCTGCAACAACAAAATATCATGACACTCAACCTTGCTTATAACAGGTCAATAGCACATAACTAGTGCTGTGCAATTTCATTACAGTTGATAAAGACATTTTGGTATTGTGACAAACCTACTTTCTTTATATTTTGTTGTTGACATTAAAAGATGTGCATCCACACAAACCCCTTATGACATTTTGATGCTCATTTATCTGTCACTTAGCAGAAGCTGGCCAAATGCAGCAGATGCCAACATGGACAGGTTGAGACACACATACTCATTCTGAAAGCATAAACACAACTCTGCAAGACAAAAGAAAAAAAATGATGAGTCTGTGCAGCTCATGGCCATATATTCAGATCATTCGGTTCACTCCTGCATGACAAACAATGCTGCAGCCTTCTGTGTTGAGCAGCACTGTTATGAATGAAGGTATGTGAGAAGCGTGTGCGTTTGACTGATGCTGGGCATATCAGTATTAGTCTCCAGGCTTATAACGGAAAGTCGTCTGTTGTAATTTAACAGTCCTCTCATGAATGAAAACTGTGACATTCAGACCCGCATGTTTGTCTCATCGATTTGGGTCTAGCTCAAAAGGAATCGTTCATTCCCTTCCCATTCCGCCGCCTCCCCTCGGAAGCTCACAGAAGCAGGACGCAGAATACCAATGATATGTGATATTTAAATGGTTGTGATATTTGTGCAATTCAAACAAGCGGCTCTCTCTCGCAGGGGTCGCGTTGGTGACAAATACATGCAAATTAGCTGTGCAGAAAATGTGGTAATGTCATCTGTGGAGTTCAAACCACTGCTTTACTCTTCAGTGTTCGGCAAACCTCTGATTTTGATGTCTGATGGAAATGTACCGACTCAGTCAATTTAAAAATCAAAATTTCGTCAGTGCAATGAAGCAAAAATACCCCAGAGTGCAATCAAAAAATGCTCAATTCATGTTTTTCCATTAAAGAAGTAGCTGCATGTCGGCACAGCGCTGTCAGCGCACACCAACACAACAAACTCCCTCCCATCATAATCAGAAAATCTGCAGAGACTGTCAAAGTGCTCTCAAAGAAGACCACACGATTCTCTCCCGATTAGGTGTTAACCACATGCTTTCTCATACGTGACCCACCCACTTAATTCCCCGAAATTAAACCTGGAGTAGCGGTTGCTTGAAAGGTTATTGATCAACTAAAATGTCAAGACGTTAAAGTGTTTGTAAACGAATCATTTGAAAATATCTCACATTACCGTAATAGAATATGGCATTGAGCTCAGGAGGAATCTAACAGATATTAACACAATAACACAGCTTGAGATAAGGGAGTCGGAAATAAACATTAAAACGCACCAGACAACGGATACGTTCTCCTGTATTACTGACTGAGAGCATTTGTAATTTACTAAGCTAGATAGCAGTACTGTAACAGAGACTGTATGTTACTGTCACTTAAGTTATTACAACACTGCATGTAATGCAACTTGATTTGCAAGGCAAGGCAAGGCAAGTTTATTTGTATAGCACATTTCATACACATTGGTAATTCAAAGTGCTTTACATAAAAGAATGTGAAATAATCATTCACAGCAATAAAAACAAGAAGTTAAAAATAATAAAACAAGGAGTTTTAAAATGATATAGAAATTGATTTAAAATGAGATTTAAAACAGTTAAATAGAAAATGATTATACATAAAATACAATGCAGTCAGTTCGGACGTAGCACAGCTGCTCATTCAACAAATGCACAGCTAAATAGATGAGTTTTGAGACTGGATTTAAATGTTGCTAATGTTTTAGCACATCTGATCTCTTCTGGAAGCTGGTTCCAGCTGCGGGCGGCATAATAGCTAAAAGCAGGACTCCCCTTGTTTTGTGTGAACCCTTGGTATTTCTAACTGACTCGATCCTAATGATCTGAGTGGTCTGTTAGGTTTATATTCAGTGAGCATATCTGACATATATTTAGGTCCTATACCATTGAGCGACTTATAAACGAGTAAAAGTACTTTAAAATCGATCCTAAATGTAACTGGAAGCCAGTGTAAGGACCTGAGGACTGGTGTGATATGCTCAGATGTTCTGGTTCTAGTCAGAATCCTGGCAGCAGCGTTCTGGATGAGCTGCAGCTGTCTAATGGTCTTCTTTGGAAGGCCGGTGAGGAGACCATTACAATAATCCACCCTGCACAAAGATTTGATCTTTGTGTTGACTGTTAGTCTAGGTCAGAAATAATTGCCTTTTCAAATGCTTAGAAAGTTGAGCAGATTTTACTTGCCAACAAAAATAATCATCTTATGGTAACATCATATGAGAGGACTTCATTTCACTTCTAAAATGCATTTAAAAACAACACAGCAAATAACAAAGATCAAATTAAATAATAAAATACTATAACAAACTAAAATAAAAACCATTAACACAACACAACAAAAAAATAAAAAACAAAAGCAAAAAATAGATTAAAATAATAAAATACAATAAATTAAATTCATAAATTTGCAAAGCAAGATAGTATTATTGTAATCAAGATTCCCCATTACTGTACACTTCATTTGATATTTGTATTGATTGCTATAAAAAATTATATATATATATGATGTATATGTATATTAATTTGTATCAAATTAAAATACAAAATGAATAGCAGATTTTACTTACCAACAAAAATTCAAATATATATATATATATATATAAATAAAATGTAAAACAAAAAGTACATTTAAAAAAACTGAATCATAAACAAAAATAAAAGTATATACATTATTAACAATATTTTTAATTGCTACTTTTGTTATATTTAAAGAACAAACAAAAGTAAAAAAATTAAAATAATCTAAATAGTAAAATAAATTGTAAAGCCCATAAATCAAAATAATGCATTTAAGCTTGACAAAAAATATCATAAGCAAGACTGTTTATTGAGTACTTGAGCTGTTTTTGCTAAACATGCATCACCTAAATCACCTAGTGTTCCGACTGACCCTAAATCTGCTGAATGAGCACTTGACACAAGCTCCAGTGCATATGACTCCGTTAACGGCTTTCAGTATCTCAGGAAATGTGGTTGAAGGTGAAGTCACTGCTTAATTTATGGCCCGGAAAGATCTCCCTTTGGACCCGAGTCAGCGACTGGTAAAGTATCGAATCGCTCAGTTTCTTCTCACGCTGGCCGCTCTGAATTAAGCCACTCTCAAAAGCACATTGTTGAATTTGTCTCGAAAATGAAATGGATGAGAGATGCTTAACTACAATCCAGCTCCGTTCTGTAATTTTTCTAAATTCATTTAGTTCCAAGCAATGAATTACACTGATAACGTTTGGAAAGCACTAGAGAGATCAGTCACACACACGTGAATCCGAGAGGTTTTCATCTGCATGAATCCTGCAACGTAATGATATTTAAAAAATGAGAAATGTTGCAGTCAAACTACAGTTCAATGAAAGAAATGTTGCCTTATGAAATTATCTTTTTATAGATATTTTGTTTCACCTGTTTGTGTTCTTCTCACCATAACTACAAAATCTACAGATGTCTCTGAGATGCCTTCATTATAAAAACATAAAGAACATTGTACAGAAATAGCATGTTTCTTTAGAGATTCTGCAAGCAGAACGGAAGGGAGCCATGGAAACCTGATCAAACTATGGCAATAAATAATCTGCTTTAATTACCAAACTTTGTTTTCAAACTGAACTATAAATGACAATATTACTCTGACTGTCATTCTAACACTGCATATGATGCTATCTCATTTGATATTTGTAGTGATTGTTAGTCTGTACAGAAGAAATTATATTTTCAAAAGAAATTGAGCATATTTGATTTACCAACAAATAATAATAAATATTATAAATAATACATAATAATATAAATCAAATATTTTTTTTTACAAAATACACGTCAATATAAAAAAAAAAGTTTAAAAAATGTATTAAAAACCAACATAACTTAATAAAAAAAACACAAAAAGAAATAAAAAAAAACTAAATAAAAAAAACAGCACAAAAAAGTAAAGAAAACTAAAACAAATAAATGCAAATAATAAACTCCACAAAAAAAAAAAGAAAAAAAAAGACAAAACAAAAATAAAGAAATACACAAGATAAAGCAAAAAAAAAAAAACAGAGACAAAAGTAAAAAGGCAAATTAATACAATTTTTTTTTTTTAAATATCACAAAGCAAATAAATGAATACATTTAAAAAGTAAATAAATAAAAACAAAGAAATGAAAAAAATATAGATTTAATTTAGTTTTGTGTTATTTAAATTAAATTAAAAACACAAAAAGTAAAGTAAAAAAATAAAATAGCAGTAAACAAATCAAAACAAATAATAAAAACAAAATGACAAAAGTAAAAAGGCATATAATACACAAAACAAACAACAACAAAAAAACTCACCAGTAAATAAATCACCACAAAACAAACTAACAAACAAATCAATTTAAAGAAAAAGAAAGAACATTTCTATATTCCGCTTTTATCTAAGAAAAAAAGAAAGCTTAAAGTCAAATTAATTTAAACAATTTTAAGAAAAAAAAACATTAGATAATCCTCTATCATCCCTTCTGAATACAACTGGGCTACATACTGAAGCCGATACAATAAAGTCAAGTCTTGATCCGTATGATATCTATAGGCCTAAACAACAGTCAAAGCAATTATAATTGCAAGTTTCAGTACCTGGGACAAATGTGGGACTGAAATAATTGCGATGTTTTTTACAGTTCTCATGGCAACATTATTATACAAGCGTTCAGCGTGGCCTCGACTAGAACAAGTGACTGATACGCTGCACTTCACTCATGTCACGATCTAAAGGGATAGAATACAGATCTATACGCTCGCCTTACATACAGCACATGAGTGCAAATTCAAAATACTCAAGAAACTGTGTCCAATGCTTTTCATTGATGCAGCCTGGTGAGCTCATACATTAAAAGTATCATTTTCATATTTGATGTCCTGCATTAGAGACATAAATCTTTCTTACACTTCGCCTCAAGTGGATAGAAACATCGCCTCGAGAGGCAGCTGCCGTATATAAAAGGAGCTTTCTAATAAAAGACCATTAGTATTGGTTTTAAACTCTGCTAGACCGGCGATGAATGAGGCCCGTGGCTGACTACCGTAAGCCTGTGCCGTTGCCGAGGCAACTGTGTACCTCAATGTACTTGATTGTTATCGGATGATTGAACCATGGGCTGCTACATGAGAAAGCAGGCTTGGCTATTTCTCAAAAACGAGTGCTTTGAAGACATAAATAAAGCTTATTCTTCGTTCTGCATATCCAGTATTCACCGTGACCTTGCAGGGTGCAAAACCGTGCTCATTGTTCGGACGTGCGTATTTAGCACCCTCGGTTTGAAATATTCGGCCTTTTCTGGTCACTTCTAATTGTTTTCTGTCGTGTGTTGAAGCACGATAGCGCTCGGAGCGTCAAAGCTCATGATCAGCATAAGATTGACATACAAACCCTAATCCGACAGTCGACGCCGGCCTCCTTATTTTCCGTTTTATTTGCCTGTATTTATCCAATATGCTTGACGCGATAAAAACATCTGAGAGGAAATCCTGTCTTTCTGTGGGATTTGAGGTGTTTTAAGGGTGTTTATATTGTGGCAGTTTAAGCACTTAAATAGCTTCAGGTGTCAGAATGGGTTTGGCTAAACCTATTTTGAGTGTTTACCGCAACGGCAAGTGTATTGAAGTAAACAATGCCTCCTCGTTTCCATTCTGACAAATAATGCATGACTAAACGCAATCAAATATTCATTTTGAATGCATTCTCGAGGCCTACCGCATGTATTCAATAACAACATCTGCATGAAATACTCCCCCGTATTCATAAAAGATCACACTGAATGTCTATAATAATTTACATTAATTATAAAGCAATGATAAGAACAGAAAATTCAGTGAAGATATGGTATCACTCTGTACGAGTCCGTGGCGTTGGGATTGTGTCTTTCATGAATGCTTATGGTCATTAAAGTATAAACTAGTAACTAATTTAACTAGACTGTTCAGTTGTGCGACTTTAGCTCAGCTGCATAATGTAACTTTTCCAGCAGAGCAGTGTTACATAGCTGTAAGTACAATCATTTGTTTAAACAGCCGTGCAACTAAATAAATAAATACATCTTTCTAGTATAATTGGGAAGTCTGAATCATTTTAGTGAGCTGGTTCATTCAAACCCTTCATTTTAATAAACAGAGTCAAAAACATTTACAGATAATTAATAAATAATCACTCAGTTGTGTTCCTGGAAATGCAGTGCATTATTTAGTTCTGTCATTGATAATAATAACATTTTAGCCAAATCATACATTTAATATGGATACAAAAATACATACATGCACACAATAATTAAATGTTTAATATTTAAAAAATATATATATTTAATATTACCTTTAATTTAAATGTATTATTTCAAATTATTTTGAAAATAATATTATTTTTAAATAACAAAATTAAATGTTTTATTTTACAATTAATTTATATTTTAAAACATTAAAAAATAAGGAATTATTTTTAATTATTAAATGTATGATTTAGCTACAAAGAGCTGGTCAGGGTCAATGTCGTTTTTATTCATATAGCACCTTTAAATAACATTAATGCTGACCAAGGTGCTTCACGGTAACAATACAATGATACAATCAACAACTTAACCCATAAAACCAAATAAAATCAGGAATAAAAATTTAACTCACTGAGAACAATATATCCAACAATTAGAAATAGGCCTGAGAAAAAATATACGTATTCAATGCGGATTTATGCAGATAAAGAAGATGATAACCTAACAATAACATAGCTGTTAGCAATAAGGTTATCAATATAAATAAAGTATTTAAATCTAAGATTCAAGTTAAAAATATCAGTATAAATAAGGTTATCATTTTATATTTATCTATGGCCCTATGAAATCCATTAGATTTCTTTTCCCCAAATTAAGGTTTTTACTTTTTCATTTTAATGGTTCAATAATTTTTTGGTAATAAAAAGCATGTCTAATTAATTGCAATTATGAAAACTGATTTTACAATAATTTATTAAAAGTTTAACAAAAATTCAATTTTAGGGCTCCATGAAATGAATTTTTGTTTTCTCAAATTGTATTTTATTTATTTATTTTTATTAGACACCGTGTGTCTGTTTTAATTTTTCTAGATTCCATTTTAATCATTTAATTCAATTTGAATAATGAAAAATCATGTCTAATTTAATTCATACATACATATATAATATATACATATATAATATATATATATATATAATAACAGGGCTTTAGTTTTGCCACTTTTAGAATTGTTTTATGGACTGAAATATTTTTTCTCACCTGAACAATTAGCATGCTGTTAAATAACAGCACAAGCCACTGAACACTACTTCTGTCCCTCACGGCCTCGTTTTCATTCTATCCAAAACTAAACCTAGCACAATCCTCACTTAGGGCTATTGCG
The DNA here is from genome assembly GCA_003573665.1 of Oxygymnocypris stewartii. Taxonomy (NCBI): domain Eukaryota; kingdom Metazoa; phylum Chordata; class Actinopteri; order Cypriniformes; family Cyprinidae; genus Oxygymnocypris; species Oxygymnocypris stewartii. The sequence continues at coordinate 95,102 of QVTF01022340.1, read as the reverse complement.
AGTGATTGAGGGCCATGTGGAATCAATGAGTTTGATGTCGCCGTCTAACACAATAGCAGAGCTACAGCTTCATCAGCGTAGTGACAAGTGCTGGGGAAGCATGTGCTGATAAGCTTTGGCACAGAGACGATTTCAGATGTCAATGACTCCCTTATGTTCATCTGCGCTCACACATCTCCAACCTCACCGAGAAATCAGAGCGTCTAATCACAGCAAATACCATCGATGGCATTGATCCAGTACACAATGTGAGACTCTCTATCTGCCCAAAACCTCTCCCCAAACTACAGCTAACAGCCTTAAATCGTTAAATCTGCCACTAGAGCTACTCAGTAGTAACCTTAAAACACAAAAGGCCAGTCTCACTGCATTAAACATCGCTACAGTATATAGAGGAAGGCAGGGAACTGTGACACTTCAGTTAAGTCCATTTATTTAAAAAAAAAATCTAGTTTAACGATGGGAAAAAACGGTCAGCGTGCTCGGCACATGGTCTGAAAGGGTTGTCCCTATATTCTTAATGAGCAATGGGTGTGTTTTGGGTATAACGTGCTATAAACCAATCAATGAGTTGGTCAATGGCGCAGGCTATTTCACTTGCCTTTCACTTTCACTTGCCATTTATATGAATATAAATATAGACATGTAAATATTTTCAAAATATATACTGTATTATATATACACAAATATGCACAGAACACAAACATATTTTATGCAAACAAAAACTATGCGATTAATCGCGAATCATTTGACAGCACTAGCGCAAATGCATTTGCTATTTAAACAACGTGGTGCAGGACCTGAAAATGATAACCGAGTAGGGCTGAAACCAGCCAAGCACACTTACTAGTGCCGCATTGCGCTGGGGGTATGATAGGGCCCTTAGTTTCAAAGTAGTTTCCTAATACCAGCTAAAGAGTCTTTTCCCAGAGCCTTACATAACCAAGATACACCTACAATAGATCAATCGCAAGGTATGACCAACGCTGCTTCTGGATGCATCTGACAGATTGTTCAAGCATCAGAGACAGACATGGCTTATTCTCTTCCCAGATTATCGGTTCCGAGATCCTTACTTGAATCAAAGTTGCTTTGTTTAAAAACCCATGTGTGTCTTCGTAATGTTGTCATGAATTAAGATGCAAGAGTTCTAGCTGGAGGGAGAGATTCTCGTCTTCATTATGAAGCTAATCATGCTCGAAACAAAGCTATAACAGCTCAACCTTCTGAACCATTAATGCTTTTTCATTCCACCTCCGTATCCTTATTAGCTCATCCCGATGAATGTTTTAGAAATCATCCTGATTTCAAGCACCGATGGAGCACAGCATATCAATACATGCTTCATTGACAATTTCTGACTTTCTAGATTAGGGCAACTCTAATGTCTAGGTTAGGACGATCGTGACAGAAAAGACTTTCCACAGCAGTACTTCTTCAGATGCACTGATGTAATACAGACAATTATGTTTCTCTATGTGGTCCCCTGACAAAACATTATTTCATAGCCTTCAGCTTTAGAAACATAAGTCTCGAGAGAACACAGTGTAATAGTTTTCTTACAGCAAAAACAATGAAATGAAAAACATGCGTATCCCATACTGCTTGCGCCCTCAGTGCAAAATGAGTCACAACTGCAAGAAATCTTTGTTTCTTTAGCTTCATATATATTTGGAAGTTCACCTCATAATAAAACCAGTTTTCATATTCACTTGGGAATAAAAAGGTTTAAAAGCAATATGAAAACAAAATGGCCCTTTTACCGTCTAATCGCACATGATTCATGTTTTGTCAAAGGAAATGTTTGTCTAGTAATCTTTCATCATCTTGACTTTTCCTTGACCGGCTGAATGTTTATGATAATGCATATACAAACCCGACCTGACTTGAGCTTATAAAATATTTCACATTTACTTCTTTCATACTTGCTTTACACCTCAGTTCATTCAATTAAATTAAGCAGATTGTTATGAAAATAGAGAGCAGACATTTTATGAAAAATGAATTAGCAACAAATATAACTAAATATAAAAAATGTAAATATAAAAAAATATATATAAACAAATATATAAAAACAATCATAGTTCTGCCCTATTTTATATTAGTTATATAGTATTTAACAAAAAGCTAATTTTCAAAAATAAATAAATATTGAAAATAAAAACCATAAAATAAGAATGAATGATTCTTCCCCGCTTTCCACTATAGTAAAAAAAAACTTTGCACAAATAAATAAATATAAAAAAAATACTAATACAAATGATAATAAATAAAAATAATTCTGCTCCGTCTATCAGTTGCATTGTATTTAAAAATGCAAAAGTAAATTAATGTTTAAAAAAACATATATATGATGCACGGCGAACATAGTTCCAGGCAGCGCTTAACCTCATTACATGTCCATATCACTTCACCAAATGATTTCTGTTATGTCAAAGGTCTTACAACAGCAAAATAACCAAATCCCACAACGACACTGGCCACACATTTAGTACGTCAACATTGACTAAATACATTTAGTAACCAATATGATAAAAACCACAGATCATTTCCATGTTTTTGCCACAAAAAAAATGTTTTATGTAGAGAAAGTTGCACCTTTGCACAACTATCAGTTGCACAACCAATCTGCTGTTAATTTATAATCTGTTGCAACTTCACATTATTACTATGTATAGACTACATAATGTATAGATAGTGTACATAATGTAGATGTGCCCATACGGTGTATAATGTGTATTGATAACTAAGTATGTCTTTATAGTACACTGCGTGTACTGAGTATATGTATGTGTATTTTGCACATTGTCTTCTGTACAGTCTGTAAATATGTACTGTCCATATGTAAATTGTTGTTTTTTTTGCACTGTCTGGAGCACGCTCATAAGAATTTCACTCACCAAGGCACTTGTGCTGTGGTGATGTGACAATAAAAGTGATTTGATTTGAAAGCACATACTCTATTTCTCCCGCTATCGCTCCCTCACAGATGCAAATAAGTTACATACAGTTTGCACACATGCTAATGTTGTAAGCGCTACTCTGATGATTTTATCAGTAAAAATAAGTTTCACAAACTATGACTTCTCACAAGCGAGGTAACAACAGCGCTGTTCGTGAAGGAAAATGAACTTCAAATTTCCCTATTAGTAAAGTTAGAGACATTAGCCGAACACTTTTGAGAGAAGCACAGGCTCACAGAGGTAATCCACATGCTCTCTCTCTCTCTCTCTCTATTAGTTATTAAATGCATTGGATGAGATGCGGAAGAAATTAATCTCTACTCACAATAGCGTTCAGCACAAAAACCAGACAAATACCTTGAAATATATTATCTGATCGAAGCTTGGAGGTATGGCAACCGTAGTATAAGCAGAATAATTGACTCTGAGCCGTTGAATTATTAGAAAAATAATGCACACTCGAGGTAGTGATGCGGCTACGAACTGAATAATTCAAAGACCAGGAGTAAATTATTCCTTACATACACACACATACATATATATATATATACACACACATACACAATCATGACCAAAAATATCAGCACCTTTGGTAAATATGATCAAAGAAGGCTGTGACAATTTATCTGCATTGTTAATCTTTTTGAACTTTTATTAAAAAAAATGAACCTTTCATTTGTTGGATAATACTAATTTAAAATGGGGGGAAATATCATTATGAAAAAAAAAATCTCAAATACACGTTGGACACAATTATTGGCACCCCTAGAAATTATTTTGAGTAAAATATCTCTGAAGTATATTCCCATTCATATTCAACATTTTGAGCACTCCAGAGTGATTATGAACATGAAATGATCCAGCCATGGCTTCCTGTTTCACAGAAATATAAATTGGAGGGAAAACGGTCCAAATTCACTTAATAATCCATCACAAGAAAAAACATGAGAAAAAACTACTAATATATTTCTGATGTGCTGCAAAAGATAATTGAGCTTCACAAATTAGTGCAGTGGCTTTAGGAAAAGAGTTAGAGCAGTGAAAATTCCCATTTATACTATCAGGGCAATAATTCAGAAATTCCAATCAACATAAACGGTTATGAAACTGCCTGGAAGAGGACATGTGTATAATAAATCATCCTAATGCACGGTGAGGAGGAGAGTTTGAGTGGCTAAAGACTCTCCAAGGACCACAGCTGGAGAACTGCAGAAAATAAGTTGGGTCTCGGGGTCAGAAAACCTTAAATAAAAATCTACATTACCACGTTGTTTGGGAGGGCTTCAAGAAAAATAAAATCATATTTACCAAGCGTGCCGATATTTTTGGCCATGACTGTATATATAAAAAAATATGTAGTAATCTTTCATCATGTTACGACTTTTCCTTGACCGGCTGAACGTTTCAATCGTGGAACTGCAAACCTGACCTGACTTTGCTTAAGATTTCACACTTACTTTCTGACTTTAGAGTTCATCCAATTCAATTTTAAGCAGGATTGCTATGAAACACGTGACACGGTCTCAAAAGTGAGATTTTGAAATCATCCTCTTTAAAAGCGATATTCACAAACCCACATCAAAGCAGGTTTTTATATCCCCATCTCTTTCTTATTTCCATCACAGCTTCGTCCCCTCGAGTCACCGCAGGCCTCTCCAGCAGACAATAGTCTAGTTTGAGTGAGACTGGATCGCCGCCTCGTCTAATGTGATTGGCGGCTTCTTCCCTGGCAGTGGTGTGAGTTCACAGATCATATAATCCAAGCGTGCTCTTCAAATAGAGAGGAGATGTCTCTGACTGAAACAAATGACTAATTCCACACTCCAGTGGACACAAATCATCCAGAAAAAAATATCAAGATTGAAGCAGGTCAGAGCAGAAGGCTTTGTTCAAAGCAAAATGGACTGGTCAGCGGGATCAAATCGATAAAGATGGGCATTTAAAGGACACTGTCTTTACTTAGAGACATCAAGACAGAGATGGAGCACTTTTCTGGATTTAATCGAATGCAGACACAAAGGTTTTTTTAAAAAGTATATTAACTTATTTATGGATTTGACAACTAAAGTCCTTTCATCTAGAAGCCATTTAAACACCACACTTAAGAAAATCACAATAAAATGAACGAAACACACTTAAAAGGTTCCAAATATACCTACAAAATATACCTGGTAATACACAAATGAATGAATACAATTATTTTATTAAAATTAATAAAAAACTTAAAATATAAAAACAATGATTCTGGCCCATTTTCTATTAGTTGCATAGTATTTAACAAAAAGATGATATGCAAAAATACATGAATATTAAAAAGTAATATAAAGAATGATTCTATCCCACCTTCCACTATAGTTAAAAATTAGCAAAAATGAATGAATATTTAAAAAATACATATATAAATAATTCTGCTCCATCTATTAGTTACACTGTATTAAAGAAATGCAAAAATAAATTAGTATTTGGATTATATATATATATATATATATATATATAATATATATATATAACAACATATATAAAATATACAAATAAATGTCCTATCTGTTGCGTCATATAATACATTTGCAAAATGAATTTAAGATATTAATGAAACATTTATATTAAACACTTTTTTAAATAAATTAATTTATATTATAAATAAATGATATACAGTATAAAAATAGCCAAAATAAATGTTTAAATTAAATTCATTAAAATAATATTTTTGTTTTTATTAATAAATGTAATAATTTCCCCCCAGCTTCAATTATTTGGACAGCAAAAAAAATATGTTCATTAGTCTTTTTCTGTACATTTGATTCGTAATGTTTAGTTATTTGGCTTTAAATTACCTTTCATTGCAAACGTTTATAGCAGCATCAATATTCAAAATACAAATCTTGAAAATATGGAACTGCTGTGAGTTATTTATACATGTATAAGATCATATTCTGTAGCGCCACCACAATCTTTGACAGTTTTAAAAACACTATCTTACAGCTGAACCATGATTTAATACGCAAGAATCGATTAAATACTGCTGACTTAGTAAATTAATAACATCTCTGTACAATGTTTAAGCTTTAGTCATGGAGAGAAGCAGCATTAAATCTTAGCGTGAAATCCATTAACATAACCACCATGAGCGCTGAATGAAGAGAGACTATCAGACGGCACAGTCAGGCATCCGCGAGCGGGACGGATGAGCCTGAGGACGGAGATTACAGCAGGTACTGCGCTCTCACAGCTTTATTGCCTATGAATATAAGGATGAGCATTTCACAACATCTACAAGACAGCGTTCCAGCTCAGATTTTAACAAACGCACTTTTAATGAGGGCAAAGTTCATCTATACTGTTTGGAAACAAGTTTATTGATATGGCACTTCCATCCAAATCATTTTATGACAGGATTTTATTGTATATTTGACGTATTCAAACTAAGTTTTTTCTTTAATATACTGTACCATGGTACGTTTTCGGGGTTTTTTTACAATAAGGATGTCCAGTCCAGTTCCGGTTAGACCAGAATATGGTTTGTCAACATTTTTAAAGAATTTTTAGCAACTTATTTTTAAAATCTGCATGTGTATATTCTTCAGTAAATGTGTTTTTATAATTATATAAAGATGAAATTTACATTACATTTAGTCATATAGCATATACATATAAATATAGACATATTAAATATTGTACAATTATGACTAATGAAATATGAAAAATATTTCTTTAAAATATTGCTTATGGTAATAAGTAATATTTAAAATACATATTTAAAAATAATATTTAAAATAAATAATTGATTCAACTATTTATATTTACTTTAAATATGATTTATTTCAATATAAATATATTCAAAATAAACAATTTGTTTATAATTTCACCTATTCTAACTGATGTTTCCGAGACTATTACAAGAACTTATTCAATAGAACTGATATTTCAACAAGCCTTCATCTATTTCAGACAGCTATACAGTGTTTTATTGGTGGCCTGTGACTCAAAGTGCAACAACAACATTCAATTTATCACTGAAGAAGTTATGCTTAAAGTTTGAAAGATATAAAAACAACCACTGCAAGATGCAGTGACAGGGCATCGCTGAACCAGTAGTGACACTTCTGTCAAATGGCCTGAAACTCGGTCACACTAGCAGTGGGTTCAGTATCAAAAAATACACTTCAGGTTACCGCAGCACAAAATAATTTACTTTCCACAAGCATTTCTCCTGTCAGGTAAACAAGTATCGCAGACAGTAGCAGACGAACCCTGAGACTGAAGGCACATATACAAGATCCTTTTCATGCAGACAATCATCCCAGCACAGACAGGGTCAAAGCAAGTTATCAAACTTGTTATAAACATTCATATCTGTAGGGGAGAGTGGGGTAACCTGGTCCACATTTGACTTATGTTGTTCCCTAGGCAAGAAGAAATGAACACCTCATTTTATTTCAAGTATGTCTGCTATCAACTGAAATTAGACTAACATAATTTAAGGTCAGGCCATATGACGCAGTGACTATTTGTTCTAAAACAGCCAAGAAAACAACAGTTTAGAAATAGATTAGAATTTCACATGCTTTATTTAATAATCCATAGCTCATGTTCTGTCAGGAAAACAAAAATATTTGTATACACTGTAAATTTACATTTAGTCATTTAGCAGAAGCTTTTATCCAAAAGTGACTTAAAAATGAGGACAATGGAAGCAATCAAAATCAACAAAAGAGCAATGATACGCAAGTGCTATAACAAGTCTCAGTTAGCTTAACGCATTACTTGACATGTATTGTACACAAAAATACATGTCTGGTCCAGTTCTTGTTAGGCCAGTATATGATTTTACCTTTTTTTTTGCAACATATTTAAAAAAAATTGTATGTGTATATTTTTCAGTAAATGTGTTTTTCTTTATTTTAATAATATATTTAACAAAAACAATTTTTCAAATGTATAAACATTTGAGGAAAAATAATGGTATATGTTAAATATGATTCATTATTAAATATTATATTTTGAATATATCATTATTAAACATAATTATTACAAATCGTTGCATATTATTAATAATATTAAAACATTTATATAAATATATTAAATAAATATTTTATGATTAAAACATTTACTCGTATGTATTATTTAAAATATTTATTTACTTTAAATATTACTTCTATAAATATAAATGAGATATTCAAAATAAAACACAATTTATTTATAATTTCACCTATTCTGACTAATGTCTCCAAGACTATCACAATAAATTATTTGAAAAGAATGGCACTTTTAACATTTAAATAAATAATATTTGAAGTATGTAAATCTTAAAATATATATTTCAAAATAACTACTATTAAATATTGTTTATTAATATAATATATTTATATTTATAATATATTAAAATAACAAACAGCTGTATATGATAGGCTCTGTGTATGTACACAGGTCAAAAATTGCTAGATTAAGAGGGTGGCACATCTTACCCCAGTTTGCCCAAGCTGTAATTAGTCTGCACGTACATATTAAAGGTTTTCTCCACCTCAAAATTAACATTTTGTCATTAATCACTTTTACAATTTAAACAAACACAACAATTTAAGATATTTTAGATGAAGACCAGGAGGCTTGTGACTGCCCCATTGACTGCCAAAGAATTAACACTGTCAAGGCACAGAAAAGTATAAAAAAAACATCATCAGAAAAGTCCATCTGCCATCAGTGGTTCAACCGTATTATGAAGCTAGGAGAATACTTTTTGTGCGCAAAGAAAAAAAATAATGACTTTATTCAACAATTTGTCTCCTCTGTGTCAGCATAGCACCATTTTGGAGAGTATTTAAGATAAGTCTTCTACGTTTGTTTATGCTTTGATTTGAATGAAAACAGCGCATCCTTGTGGCGCGGCTGACACAGAACAGCGTACGCAGTTTGCGTTCAGCGGATACTCTCTAAATGGCGCTACGCTGACACAGAGGAGACGAATTGTTGAACAGTCAGGGTTTTTTGCAGTACAAAAAGTATTCTCCTAGCTTCATAATGTTATGGTTGAACCACTGATGGCAAATGGACTATTTTGACAATGTTTTTTATACTTTTCTGTGCCTTGACAGTGTTAATTGTTTGACAGTCAATGGGGCAGTCACAAACCTCCTGGTCTTCATCTAAAATATCTTAAATTGTGTTCTGAAGACGAACGAAGCTTTTACGGGTTTGGAGCGACATGGGGGTAAGTGAATAATGACAAAATGTTCATTTTGGGGTGGAGCAACACTTAAAGAAGCAAAATGATCAATTCCCTTCAAATTCCAGTTGTTAATTTCTGTATATCGATGCAGAATCATTTGTGAAAGAGTCACAATGCATCTGTGAATCAATTCCCCCAACCCTGTCCTCAAATGCCTGCTTGATAATTCACACTTCATCAGAAATGAGAATATCTGCATAAACCCATACAGTGAAGGAATCCCCACACTCCCAACAAACATGTTCGCATACAGCTCAGCATCACTTTTTACAAACCGCTGCACATGTGTGAACATATTTTAAGGCACGCTGACCCGGCATTACCTTTAATGGTGGCAGCATTTGTTTTCCTGCCAAAAACACTGGCCTTTGACTCTCATGACTCATTTATAACGCAGCCCTCACGGACTTCAGGAGAATGATAGCGTCAGGAAGATCCTCGAAAAATTGTGCCGTTTCCCAAAAGCATCATAAAAGTTATTCATGTAGACAGTATTGAGACACCACTTCTGGCGAATCACCCTCAAGTCAAACGATGAACATCATAAGCCGACGATCAAGAGATGAGTAGCATCGTCTTCTGAGGTTTCCACAGCGGTGTCGCCGCAAAAGACGCCGCCGTTGACTTTTATAGCTAAAATCCACCTCAATCTGTTCAAGTCCCTAGGGCTCGGCAACAGTTAGCGTGAGAAACATAAAAAGTGAAGCGAATCTCATCTCAAAGAGGACTGCGAGCAGCAGGTCAAGATGAATATTGATCAAAGAGAGGCAGAAAAAAAGCATCCCGGCTCAAAGGAAGAACCTGATTAACAGTTAGAGACAAATGCTTGAATTAGCTTAAAAAGAAAGTTTGCAACTGACGACAAAACTAAAAGAATCACACAGACATCTTTTGAGACACCAAAGTCCATTTGTTTGTTGAACACAAGCCATTTGTGCTCTGATAATGCATCCTGGTGCAAAGACCTCGCTTTGTTTACACGGTTTCTTGCAACACTTTGTATCAAACTTGTGACAGAAATACAACAGACGTGTGAACAATAGTGTAATCTAGAGTGAATTCCATCATGTCGGCTTGAATCGAAAGGGCATGAAAGTAAATTACCATAATTACAATCACAAGCAGTTAAGTTGCTCTCGCTGCTTTTCTGACAGTTAACGTAACAAGGCGCTATAAAGATGGAAGATGCTTGAAAGACTGTGTTCAAAAGACATCTATTATATGATTTTGTATTTTCACCCTTTGTATTTTCCGGATGCAGCATGAACGGGGCAATTAGATAATGCGTTTTCCTGTAGTGCAAAGTGCTTTTTCTTTCATTGTGATTGAAATAATGGAAGGATGATGTTGTACAGAGTGTGCATTAAACATACCCTGATATACTTCAACAACAATCAAACACTATGCCCAGTTTATAGCGTTATGTGCATTATAGATCAAATTGAGCACTCTCAATATGAAAACACTCTCTAGTTTTGAGCCAAGACCGAGCACAGATGAAATCTAACTCTTTATCTTTAAGGGTGACCATGGCTTTGCTTGAATCAACATCTTTTGTTGGTGCTGGAACAACATTCCTGTCAAACAAACTTAACCTTAATTCAAACAATGAAAGGTGCTGTGCATAAAATGTGTCTTGAGGGGTCACCTGCAAAATAAAGTCCCATAATCGCTCTCCGCCTGTCAGTCAGCCTCACATTCAGGCTTTACAGGGAGGGCATGCGATGCGGCTGAAGGGATGAAGACGGGTTAAATCAATAGCTAAGTCTAGCAAAATGGCTTACAGCACCCTTTAACACTCCTAAAACAGAGAGAAATGATTGATTCATAAATCCTCAAGTATATAATTTGGGCTTTACCACTTGTAATTTATGGAGACTGTAGAGAGAAGGCAGAAAATCAAGGGAGGAAGAAGACGATAAGGAGGATAAAGAGGATCAGACGTGAAAACAAGAGCACATCAATTTTTAAACAAATCACCTCTAGGAAAAACAAACCAGGATAGAGATGTGAGAAAATAGGCATTCCAGTGAAATCATTTGTGAGATGTTGACCCAATCACAAACCCTACTGCATCTACTGGCATTTTTCAAATTATGAAAGCAGAATAAAAAGAAAAACTTAGCCTTTGCCTCAGACATTCCTGTGATGTCAATGTCATACAAACACTAACCACAATACTTTATTGACACGGTCATGAACAATTCAGTCTGCGTGGTGAATTGAGTCTAGAAAGCAGCTCTATCGGCTGAAATAACTTTTAATTTTATTCTATTCAAGTGCCTGAACAAAAATCTATCAAAAATGACGTCACCACAATGTTATTCGACCTTAAATGCCTTTTAAAATGTCAGTAAATACAACCTTTCAAAAGTTTGTGGCCAGTATTTGAATGTTTTTGGAAGAAGTCTCTTCTGCTCACTAAGGCTGCATATATTTGATCAAAATACAGTAAAAACTGTAAAATTGTGAAATATTATTACTATTTAAAATATCTGATTTATATTTGAGTAGGTTATAAAATATAATTAATTCCTGTGGTGAAAGCTGAATTTTCAGCATCATTACTGCAGTCTTCAGTGTCACATGATCCTTCAGAAATTATTATAATATGCTGATATGCTGCTCAAGAAATATTTCATATTATTGTCAGCATTGAAAACTTAATTCTGTTGTGCTGCTTAACATCTTTGTAGAAAGATAATTATTTCACGATTATTTGGTGTGTAGAAATATTAAAAGAACTGCATTTATTTTAAATAATTTCTAACAATCTTGTAACAATGTAAAAGCCTTCGTCACTTTTGATCAATTTAATGCATCCCTTGCTGACAAAATTGAAATAACTTTCTAACAAAAAATGTATTAAAATACATATATCCTACTGACCCAAACCAGTTGATTAGCATATCTACACAAATGTTCAATTACAGGGTTTTTTATGTTTTTGATTCATCAGGCATTTTAAACAGCTACCCATCGGGGTCCTTGGTGTATTTAACTCAACAGGCAAACTGAATAGTTCATGACCGCATAAAATAAAGCATGACAGAACATGTACGATCCCGGTCCGTCAAAGTGACAGTTAATGACTATTTGTAGAGCACACACATACTCTCCCTTCCAAACTTAGACATTCTTACAGCCACAGATTACAAACTTGCCAGAATTGCATGCATTATGAGAATAACATAAATCTGTAAAGTCATTGTGTTGCTTGAAAAACCTGACTACACCCATTCCAAATGACTTGATGAAGCTGTTTAGAATGAGTCACTGGCTAAAAAAAAAGAAAAAAGAAAAACCTGGTTGCAGCTCAAGGCCCTTTGGACTTCAAGGGCCGGAAGCAACAGCCAAATCGGTCCTATGGTAAATCCGAGCCTGTGTGTGCCACATGGACATTACAGCTCAATGTGTTTGTGCACGGGTGCCAAATGCTGAATCCTATCTCAGACCAGGCAAAATATTTCATATAGGCTCATAATTCACATAATTTAATCAAACTATTCATGGAAATTCTTAAGTATAATAATTCCTACGTGATTTTTTTATAGTTATAATCAAACACAAGATATATCATGTACATACATTGTATAAACAATGTATAAATAAAGTTAAAAAAGGGAATAAATGCATTCAATTTTAGTTATAATCATTATCTGCCACACTATGTAAATGCTTTGTAAAAAAAGAAAAAGGGGAAAACAATCTATGCTATTTTAATCGTTATCAGCCACATTATGCAAATGAATTATAAAAAATAAAAAAGAGAAAACAATGCATCTAATTTTAATGTTACAACCATTATAAGCCACACTATGTAAATAAATGATGAAAAAAAGAATGCAATTTTAGTGTTGTTTTTATTATCAGCCGCAAACCACCACATATTGACAATGTCACAAAGCTTTTACTGATCTTTTTATATATATATCAGAACATAACTGTTTTATGCACCTACAATGTTTCAGGTGGAGTAAAGAAAGACAATGCATCTGAACTGTCTGAGCAGCACAAGCACTGGAATACATAATGCGCAATGTTCAACAAGGAATATATATGTCTCTCCCATAATGCATTTGTTTAAGGGCAGAACCTCAGCATGAATGTTTGTGACCAGCAGGAATCTGACAGCTATTATAGTACTTTCACAAAACAGTTTATATATGCACGTATTTGTGCACATGCACACACAAATGCACAAAGTGACGGCTTTGGAGTCATCTCAACTACCTAGAGAGTGTTTGTCATCACGCACAACAACAGCAATTACCCATGAATGATTTGCAGTGCAATGCAATGCCTTGTTGCCAGGCAACACTCATGTTAATGAAGAAAGCCCTTTCTCTAAGTAAAAAAGTATAGGGCATGTTATTCGGCCGACAGAAACGAGGCTTGAAAACGAGCTGGATCACAGCGATACAGTCATGATGCTCAAGTAGCTGAAAACAGATGTATGCAAGGTGCTGAGGGTTGTGCTTTTGAATGCTTAAGACCAGGATCCAGGGTTTCAAGAACAACACTGAATGTTAATAGGTACTTGGGTTTTCCTAAGTACGCTTAATTTTCATTAAGCACCGATTTCTCTCTAAACTAGGTAAGTGCGCTCTGGACCCAAAGGTTTTACACTGGTACTCAGTCAGCGTTGATGTATATATTGTCAGGAGACCATATTGTAGATACCTGATCGCAACACTTATTTTCATTAGACAATCAAAAGCCACTATAGAGATAATTAGCGTAATGTTTGCACTCAGAGTTTATGGCACTTATACTCCAGTTAATGAACCCCTATTGTACCTAATTTCTGTTCATTTAGGATACTTACAGTGGAAATTAAAGGTAAATTATACAAAATGAGAAGCAAGGTATGCTGAACACACCAAATAATATCTCTGCTAAGTATCTTATATATTAAAAGGCCATTGTACCAAATGAACTTGCACAACCTACTGACATCTCAGTGGAATAGTTCAGCTACAAATCTCAATTCTGTCATTTATTCACTTTCATGTTTTTCCAAACCTGAGTGACTTCACTGCAACACAAAAGGAGAAAGCTTTATTGGTCACTCTATTGCATGCAATTACCATGAATGGGGAGTAAAAATAATATTAAAACATATTCAGGGAAGACTGATTATCGGACTGGCCGATTATCGGTGCCTATTTTAAGCATTTTATGGTTATCAACATTGGTTATTTTCAAAATCAATTTGCTGATAAAATAATTTAAAAGCATTTTAAAAAAAAAAGTTAATTTTTTTTGTCAGAGCCCTTGTTATTCTTACTTTTGACATTATCGTTTTTACATCAGACCTACATATTGGTTCAAAATATCAGTTATCCATCTAATATCTGTAATAATCTGTATCAGCCCTGAAAAACACATCTTGGTCGATCCAAAAAACTTTAGTATTTAGTAACAAAAGCTTCAAAAAGCATGCCAAAGCATCCTAAAATATCATGAAAGCAGTCCATAGGGCTTACTACAAGTGAAAGTGACGTGACATACAGCCAAGAATGGTGACCCATACTCGGAATTTGTGCTCTGCATTTACCCATCAAAAGTACACACACACGCGCACGCACGCACGCACACGCCCGCACGCACGCACGCACTCTCTAACCATTAGACCACGACTTCCTCAAAGGTATGTGTCAGAAGTGGGATATACGAAGTCTTCTGGCTTCAGAGGACTTGGCACATAGTGTCATATGGTTTTATTTGGTCATTTTGTTGCTTTCTAGACCCAGTCAAAAAAGAATGACCAGGATATTCTTCACAAATTCTATTAAAGAGAAAGTCATAAAAGGATGGGTTAGAAATGGCACAAATTTGAGTAAATAATGACAGAAATTTTATTTTGGGATGAATTATTCCTTAAATCTTAATGCTTTTGCAATGAAAAACATGCAAATGTATATTTTGAACAAGTGTGGAAGACCTTCTTAAGGCATAAAGAAGACTTTCCTCTCATTTCCTACCCAATCCATTTCTGACACCTGCAAAATTCTTATTATGATTGTGCATGCTGATATATAAAGCGTGCATAAAGCCTTCTAGGAGGTGTGGACCTACATTAACCTCAATGTTCAACATCCCCTTGACTTAGACCATAATGATAGCTGAAGTAATTTGTTTCACATGTCCAAACCAGGATCCAAGAATAAATTAGAATCAGTCACAGGACTTCTCAATATCTGGCACATAACTCTAAATGCTTTGCATAAATTAAATTAAAAGGAAATGCTAAAGCAGCAAATAGAAAAACACAGAAAAGACGACTCACAGAATGCATCATCTAAAAGAAAACCACTGTAATCAATCATTATCACTGTGCAATGCATGATAACTCGTTTCACATTTGTTGCCCTCTTTTACACCAAATCATCCCGTCTTTCATAGTCTGCCAGCCCTTTCAGTGCAATAACTAACTGCAAGAATGTGACATTTCACTCTTTGCCCTCAGCTGCATTTATTATGTCATTTCTCTATTTGAACAAGGTATTTATTCATAAGACCAAAGCTAAGCTACAATGCCAATGGCACGAAGTGGGAAATATTAAATAACAGAAATGCTCAACATGCTTTAGCCTACACATGCCACAGATAAAACAAACCATTTTAATGCAAAGCTTCTAAAGTTCATCAGCATAGCTCAGATTTTGCTGCTTGTCAATCTACATTTAATCAATTTCAAATGTGGTGATCGTGTTTTAATTTAATCAAACTAGCCCATAAAGGATGACTGTTTTCATAAATTCAGTTATCTTTGGATTAGAGCGGATTGCCTTTCTCACTGAAAAATGGCAAACATTAGCATAAAGATGTTGAACATGTTCACATTTTAAAAGTTACAATTCCCTTACTGCTAGCAGAAATTCATCTGGCCTTAGTTGTACATTTGTGCAATTACAGTTGGTCAAGAACTGAGTGAGAGAGCATGTGCACTCTTGTAATGTCTTTTGATAAGTAGCCATTTGACAGTCATTTTTAATTTTTACTGCCCAGCAGCCATTGATTAATAAATGTAATTGCATATTTCAACGTATAGATTTTTCAGCTGCAAATGGTTTCAAGGGGGGAAAACTACACTGCACCAGCAAAAAATGACTCTTGTCAAAAAAACTCATCAACAAAGGAGTAGTCTGAAGGGGGAAAAAATTAGTTTGCGTAATTCAAAACACACTGTCTCAGTCAATGCCCCAGTATAACTCATGTCGACTTTCAACAGCAAACTTAGAAGAATATACCACCATGTGACTTACAGTGGTGAAGTTTAAAGGGAAGCATTCCTCCCCTCTGAAGGTGCACTGCAAGAGCATATCGTTGATATCATGGCCCGTGCGGTTGTAGAAATCCGTCATGTTGAACTGCTTGGGCTTGTAGTTGCCAAAATTAGCCTTCTCCTTCAACAAAGCGAGGACATCCGGCTCGGCCAGGTGAGGGTTAGCAATCTGATAGTTCTCGTTAAGCAGTGCCAGCAGCTCCCCAACGTGGTACAGATCATTCTTCGTGATCTTCGAGAAACGAAACTCATTGAGGTTGCAGAAGGTGACAGCCGGAAAGGTGAGGTTGGGCGCCGCCACCTCGTCAAGTTTGGTGACGTGGGGGAACTCGAAGTAATAGCACACTCTGTCCATGCACACAAACATCAGGAGACCCAAAGAGCCCATGAAGGACAGCGTCCATAAGAAGCGACGGAACGTCATGTGGCCATAAGCGAATATGTGGCTCATGCCATGTAGTGTGGAGGAGTTGGCGAAAACTTGCAGGCTGGACGGCCTCACGCTTTCAATGCTGTCTTCAGAGTCTCCCTTCATGGCTGTCATTGGTATTCAGTGAGACAAATGGTAGAAAGTGTGCAACGAGGCAAGTCTAAACGCTTGAAAAAGCAGCAAGTCTTTGAAGAAGTTCTTTACGATTTCTCAAGGAGCTTTCCAGTTAGTGGCAGTCCTCACTCCATCCGCGACCTCTTCCGCAGTCTCTAAAAAAGCAGCTGTCATTCCATGCAGAACCAAACACAATGACAGCTCCAGAAAGACCAAGTCACATGAAAAGACAGGAGTGATGCCGTTCGGTTTCTGAGGGACAAAGCACAAAGAAGTGAAGGGAAACCAAAACACACTGATGGAAATGAAAGATCTCGCCTTGGCGAGAGCAGCTGAGTGGAGTGTGCCTCCTCCAGTCGGCACAGAATGGCTTTACATCGCTATGACAATGGCATGGAATGAATTAATGAATGGGAAGATTACAAGCGCCGAGCGTCTGTTGCTCGTCGCCAGCTAGGTCCCCCTGCGCCACTCCCCTGGTGAAAATCAAGGCTCATAGACCTCCTCCTAGCCCACCTCTGCGTTTGACAGCCTCAGCCGGGTTCCTCGTCTCTCAAGGATTCACAGCGAGCTGTGGCAAGCGCTGCCTCCTGACGTTTTAGAAAGCCAACGTGGTGGTCTCGCCCTGGACAGCGAACGTTTCTTCCACCAGATCTGGAAATGAGGATCTATGCACCTCTGCCGGCTGGTTGCCACCCCTCCTCTCTCTCCGTTGCTCTTTAGTAGTCAGGATCCATCCCACTGCTGAGCGTCTGCTTCATCACAGCCTCTCCGTGTGTGTGTGTGCGAGAAACATGGGGGGAGGGTGCTAGCGGGTCTGGGGGTGCTTCGACTCTGAGTTTCGTAGGAAAAGCTCTCAATGTGCAATGCTGTATTTCAGCTACAGGTAGTAGCAGAGAAGCAACCATCTGCGCCATGTGCTTGTATCCGAGGAGGTTGGTTTTGCACGGAAGCACATGCTCAATTTCCCCACAAAACCTGCATATTAATGTAGCTGGAATTTGACAAGAGATTGGAGATGATTTTGTATCTTTCTGAATTGTAAAGGACGTGTCCGTCATCAGAGACCAACTTGATTTATGGATTGAGGTTCAATCAATGTGCATTGTTTTTGTGGGGGTTAATAGTTCAGGGATCACTTGCAAATCCAGCCTTAAGTGACAAGCGATTACGGCTGCTATAATGCTCAAGGGAGATAAATTACCATAACAACGGGTGAACGGCCAGGGATAGAGATCCTTCTCAACCAAATTAAATCAATATCCAATCAATGTCCCAAGAGGAGATTGGGACTTAAAGACAATGCTTTATATTTATTTGTTGAGGGGTCTATTTTTTTAAATAGATGCAATTCAGTTGATGTGAAATTTAGTTTGCGGTCCAATAGAAAATAAAAATAGCTTTCAGAACTGTTCACAAAGCCCAGATGGAGTTTGTGCGTATGCATTCATATTCACATTTGCAAATATTGTAATGTCTGGATCCTGTTTACAGGCTCTCCATTATAGCAAATATGCTGAGCATGAGGATTAGCATATTACAATATTATTCTTGTAAATTACTGTGAACGCCATTCTGTGAATCGGTTATGTTTAGACTCAGCAAGCTTGTCTTGTGTGTAGGTAGCATATCCAAAACAAGTCTTTGAATAAAAGGCAGACGGATAATGCAACAACTAAAACCGGTTTATATTTCACATACCTCTGCATGATTGATTACTAGACATTCTCAGATGTGACAGATGTGGTTTAGCTATTTGTGAACAAGGCAAAATACAAGAGCAGTGCTTTTGAGATGCACTGTTATGAATAAACAGCAAAAGATGGAAAAACAGTGTTACATAACTAGATTTAATTCTAAAGCTGGACTTTAAAAGGAGGAGAATGGCATTATCAGAGAGTGGGTTTATTTCCACTGTTGCGTTCTAGGGAGATAGTGATTGGTGTTTTGAGTATGTTCATACTTACACCTGAGGGCTGAATTAATAAAAGATTGTATATGGTGACCAGTGAGTGATCAACAGCTGAAATCATAATCACACACACAATGACATGAGCTGAGTCACCAACAAAACCACCGTGAAACTAATTTGCTCAACAAAAACATACAAAAAAATATAGGCAAACTATTAGCTGTTTTAGCCATTATTGGCAGGAAATCACTTGCAGGCTTTTTGTCTAATTGTTTATTGGTCTCCTGCATCGACCTGGAGAACTTTTGCTTCGACTTGCTTTAACAATGCTCTTTTGAGGGCTTTCTTACTCACTTGACCGGTTTCTTTACCATTTATCTCTTAGGCAACCATCTGTGGATTTGCTTAACTGTTTTGGGTCATTATCCTGTTACAGGCTCTCCACATACAGGTACATCTCAAAAAATTTTAATATCAGGAAAAAGGTCAATATTTTTTTGTCACTCAACGGTTCAGGCTACTGGTGGTGGTGTAGTGGTGTAGTGGATATTTTTTTGGCACACTTTGGGCACTTATAACCAAATGAGTATCGTTTAAACGTCACAGCCTACCTGAGTATTGTTGCTGTCCATGTCCATCCCTTTATGACTACAGTGTACCATCTTCTGATGGATACTTCCAGCAGGATAATGCACCATGTCACAAAGCTCAAACCATCTCAGACTGGTTTCTTGAACATGACAATGAGTTCACTTTACTCAAATGGCCTCCACAGTCACCAGATCTCAATCCAATAGAGCACCATTGGGATGTGGAGGAACGAGAGATTCACATCATGGATGTGCAGCCAACAAATCTGCAGAAACTGCGTGATGCTATCATGTCAATATAGACCAAAATCTCTGAGGAATGTTTCCAACACCTTGTTGAATCTATGCCGTCAAAACAGAATTTTAGAGTAGTGGATTATTTTAGATTAATTCAGACTCAACCAACTGTAGAAGACATGTATAGAGCATAACTCATGATAGACTTTCCCTCCTTTATTAAAAATGGCACTTTTTGCTCTTATATATTAATTCGTTTTAATTCTACTCACTACACTAAAATTAAATTCAAATTACAATTCTGCATTGCAAAATGGAGCACATTTCTGCTATGTAATATGTATTTGAGGGAACATAGGAACACACAATGATTGATTTGTTTGACATATGATCAATATTTCCAAAGCTTCATTCAAGACAACCACATGAGCGCTTGACATCTGTCAAGAAAAGCACAACAGCATGTCAATGCTGAGAGCTTGGCACAAACCATGAGATTTCTCCTTCAGGGAGTCAACCTCTGGTCGTAAGAGGCCATGAGGAACAGGCTTACTGTCATTCATAAACCGGTTTACATCAACTGGAGTACTCGCACTCTTGCCAACCTGCTAGGACTCCTCGTTTTCTGCTGTTCAACAACAATGCAACAATTAAGAGAATTCACTCCAAAATGAAAATGCTTTAAGAATTTTTCAAGATTTGCTTTACATTTGGATGGAAACCCAGCTACTGATGTTATGTTTTAACAGGAAATTAGATGTAAACAGGTATGTTGGAGAAGTTAAATTCCAGTCTATTCCTCACACAAATCTATTTATGATTTTTACACTTTTCAGGGTTGAACAATGTTAAAACGGTCATGAACTGCCTCTATTTTTTTTTATTATTTCTGTTCTCTGAGGTCCACTTATATCAAGATTTTTAGAAAAATAACAATTTAGAAGTGATAGGCTATTATCTGTCCTGTTTTTAACCCCCCTCATCAGAACGCTCTGTTTGAATATGCGTAGTGGATTGTAGCCTCGGAAGTAAACATCCACTGTTATGGCATTGAACAGTTGTGTATGTTTGACAACCTATGTCCTTCACAGATGGACGCTGCTGTGATTTAGGTTAAACATGCATAATTACTCATATCAAACGATCGGTTTAACAGACAAAGCAATAGTGATCAATATAGCCAGCACAGCATCGTCTTTTAGTTTCAATCTTTCTGAAAATCCTGCAACGAATTTTGCCTTGTTTTTAAACAAATCCGCACTAAAATGAACTGAACTACTTAAGCTGAGCATTAATATATAAACATACAATTTTTATTCATGCTTTTTTATTTTTACCTCAGTCTTTTTCCCCCGTGGGAAGTTATAGGTTGTTAAGGGAGGGAAGTGTTTAGTGGGGGTAGTATTAGAAATATCATGGAAGGATAATTTTATCAAATTAATGTTGTAATTTGTTGAGTTGATATTCCATGCAGAAAATCTAATAAAGAAATTTGAAATAAAATGAACTGAACAAAGGACCAAGTTCTTACTGATGTGGTCTGGCACTTCATTAAAAATAGTGTTCATCAAATAAAGTTTGTAGTTTGGTTTCGGTGTAGACCTGCGTTTGCCGCTTTTGTCATTTACCTACTACGTGCATGAATCAGTGGGCATGGCTAAAACAGGAAGTGATGTACAAGCAGGCATTGATCGTCTGCGGAGGTGATGTTTAGCAACACTATTATATCATAAAGTGGCACATTCCACAATCTGTTGTTTTGACAGATCTGCTTCAATATAAGCAGTTCTTATACTAATGAGAGAGTTTTGAGTTCTGAAACTTTTAAATGTTTTTTATCCCACAATGACTTATTTATCTTATTTATTTCTCAATTCACGACCCCTTTAAAAATCAGTCTGCTACCAATGAATTATAATTATGTTCAAGTTAAGGCCAATAACTGTCAATTTAATCACAATTAAATATCAAATCTTGATAAATACACAAACAAAATGTGATAACCAATATATATTGTAATCATTCAGTTTCATTATATGGAAATTTTGAACATTCTGTCCAACATCATCTTTTGTGTTAAATGGAAGAAGAAAAAAAACAATATAGGACTGAAACAATATGAAGAAATGTAAACGACAGTTTTAGGCCAACACATTATGCTACATGAAATATATTCTGTATGCAGGAGCAAAAAAGACAAATTATTGCTCGGCTATCTGTGAATATGAAATCATATAAATACATTCTTCCATCTAGAGAAGCAGTGACACAGCAGAGAACACGTGGACATCCACACATATACAAGCACATTCACCAGACACGTGTCATTTACCAGATAAAAAGGATGAACTGCCCATTGTTTTACAGGCTGTGGGAACACACTCAATCTCATTCAGCTGAGAATATCGCTGAAGTCAGCTTAAACGCTGGAGTAAGACGTGCACACTCAAGTGTGATGCCTTAAGACAGATACCGCAGCTAATATATGAAAGTGCAAGCGTCTCAAAACTGAGACAGATTCTATGTATCGCCATCTCATTTCGAACCACTGAACTGCCTGTAACAGGCAGAAGAGCATCTCTAATGCGTACTGAGACATGCTGTAAACACTGGAGGATCATGACGCTTTGCAGTATTGCAGCAGTCTCTTGAGACTGTTTACTGAGATGCGACGGTGAGCATAATGACACTGGCCACACTGCTTGACCCAGGAAATAAATCATCGGACATCTGCAGCCAATCTAATGCAATCTAAATCTGTGTGGCAGAACATGGCGGTATAATGAGCACAGAGGACGCACAAAACACCTCATTTACTTCATTCAGGATATTGAATCAGTGTTTGTTTGTTTATAATTTACTATAATGCCATGCCAGCTACCACTGCTATTTTCATAGCGAGAAACAAATGGGTAGACTAAAATGCTAAAAAAAAGAAAAAAATGCATTCAAAATGTTTAAGCTTATCATTGATGACAGATCTAAACTAGATCTCTCCTCCCTTCATTAAAAATCTTTTCACATGGATCAAACCATGAGAGTCTATTGATATATGCCTCAAATGTATTAGATTCTAGATTAAGGAGCATAAGGAGGATCTTTACCTGTTTGTTGAGACGGTGAAGAGCTGATCATGGCTATAAAGGTAAAAAATGTGGCATGTTACTCACAGCTCTGAAATATGCAATTACATTAATAGAATATTTCATAGTTCACTTATGTCATTCCAATTATTTAATTTCATGGTACACAGAATGAAGAATTTCCACATTGTATAGCACACGACAATCATGGGTTGCTTTATGGGATTTGACAATGAGCATGATGATATTGTTTAAACGGTCGTCAAGGCTACACAGAGGGAATGTGGGCAGCCACGCCATCGTTTTCAAAAGTGTCCGTTTTGGTCTGTTTACACTGAAACGCAACCCTAGAGTTTTCAAACTAAAACCATGTCTGTAGTGTTTTCAAAAGTGTCCGTTTTGGTCTGTTTACACTGAAACGCAACCCTAGAGTTTTCAAACTAAAACCATGTCTGTAGTGTTTTCAAAAGTGTCCGTTTTGGTCTGTTTACACTGAAACGCAACCCTAGAGTTTTCAAACTAAAACCATGTCTGTAGTGTTTTCAAAAGTGTCCGTTTTGGTCTGTTTACACTGAAACGCAACCCTAGAGTTATCAAACTAAAACCATGTCTGTAGTGTTTTCAAAAGTGTCCGTTTTGGTCTGTTTACACTGAAACGCAACCCTAGAGTTATCAAACTAAAACCATGTCTGTAGTGTTTTCAAAAGTGTCCGTTTTGGTCTGTTTACACTGAAACGCAACCCTAGAGTTTTCAAACTAAAACCATGTCTGTAGTGTTTTCAAAAGTGTCCGTTTTGGTCTGTTTACACTGAAACGCAACCCTAGAGTTATCAAACTAAAACCATGTCTGTAGTGTTTTCAAAAGTGTCCGTTTTGGTCTGTTTACACTGAAACGCAACCCTAGAGTTATCAAACTAAAACCATGTCTGTAGTGTTTTCAAAAGTGTCCGTTTTGGTCTGTTTACACTGAAACGCAACCCTAGAGTTTTCAAACTAAAACCATGTCTGTAGTGTTTTCAAAAGTCTCCGTATTCGAGGGTCGGAAACGCCAGAGTAGAGTAAAGTATAGGCATAACCGTAGCAAAAGTGATGCGTTTTAAAACGAAAACGCACTAGGCAAGGCAAGTTTACTTATATAGCACATTTCATACACTGTGGTAATTCAAAGTGCTTTCCATAACAGGAAGTGAAATAGACATTAAAAGTAATAATAAAAACAAGGAATAAAATATATATATATATATATATATTAGTGGTGGGCCGTTATCGGCGTTAACGTGCTGCGTTAACGCGAGACTCTTATCGGGCGATAAAAAAAATATCGCCGTTAATCTATTCTCAAAGTTGGGTTGGGAGCTGGGTCTATACTACGCAAGCTATGATGACTTTCACCCTGATATTTTAGCGCGGATGTATACCTAGCCGAATTGCACTGTAGGGGGCGAGAACGAGTCTTCGAACTAGAGGCTCGCAGTCCGTGATGGACAGATTGTTAACGGCTGGTCTATGTGGTAATACACTCGGGCAGGACATCCAAACGCTCACCTATCATTCATCAACCTCAAATATGGCTTTTCATCTGAAAGATGTATGTAGTAGCAACTTTACATGGCCGCTCAATATGATGTTAACCTAGAGAAATGTACGCTATTGAAGTGTTTGTGTGGAAGCGCGTTTGCTGCAGGACAGGCTCCGGTGCGCTCACTTGCTCTTAAAATCTCCGTCATTCTTGGTCATACAGATAAAAGTAGCCTAATACATCTTTCGAATCTGTAAAGACTCTACGTTTATTTGTGTGCACTCAGAATAACAACGAAACGTTGCGCTTTTAAGCAAACAGGATGCGCTTTAGGTCTCATGTGAACTTGAGCGAGAAACTTCGAAAATCCGTCTTTGAAAAATATATCTATAGAGAGTGAAATGTCTAAAAAATAAAAATAGAAGACATGTGTGTTAGCATGGATGATTTACATGAAATTTAATCTGTGCAACACTGTGCATAAGATGGCTTTCAGTTCAATATAATAACAAAAAATGACATTTTGGGTTTTTATTCAACTAATAAGGTGGGCACGCTGTGATCTGTACTATATTTCTACTGTAATTGACAGTTATCGAAAAAAACAAAACAAAAAAACAACAACACGGGAGTGGGAGGGAATGGGAGTCATTCTTCCGGGAGTGGAACGGGATTTTCCTCCAGTTTTTTCGTGGGATTGGGACGGGAAGAGATTAAAGTTTGTGATGCATTTTGGAAACAGGAGATGAGCCCCTGGTCTAATGCGCCACCTGGCTTGAGAAACCCGTTCTCAAAGACTTACTTTTAGTCATTATTTGGGTAGCACACATATTCTGAATGCCTTCGGCAGAATTCAAATGAGCCATTTTAATCTAGATTAATTCCAAAATTAATCTAGATTAAAAAAATTGATCTATGCCCACCACTAATATATATATATATATATATATATATATATATATAAAATTGATTTTAAATTAATTTTAAAATAGTTAAGAATAGAAAATGATTATACATAGTGCAATCAGTTCAGACGTAGCACAGTGCTCATTCAACAAATTTACAGCTAAACAGATGAGTTGAGTCTGGATTTAAAGATGTTCTGGTTCTAGTCAGAATCCTGGCAGCAGCGTTCTGGATGAGCTGCAGCTGTCTAATGGTCTTCTTTGGAAGGCCGGTGAGGAGACCATTACAATAATCCACCCTGCTGGTGATAAAGGCACGAACAAGATTCTCCAAATCTTGACTGAAAAAAAACCTTCTCATTCTTGCAATGTTTTTGAGATCATAGTATGCTAATTTAGTTACTGCTTTGACATGACTACTAAAACTGAGTTCTGTCTCCAGAATCACCCCAAGATTTTTGACTTGATTTTTAGTTGTTTGACCCCTAGAGTCAAGGTATGCATTCACCTTGAGAACTTCATCTTTGTTTCCAAATGCAATGACTTCAGTTTTCTCCTGGTTTAACTGAAGAAAGTTCTGGCACATCCAACTGTTAATTTCATCAATGCATAGGCAGAGGGAGTCAATGGGGCTGTAGTCATTTGGAGACAAGGCTAGATAAATCAGCTGTGATAGGCAAAAAAAAAAATTCTCATTATTTGTCTTAGTGGGAGCATATAGTGCACTAGTGTAAACGGGTCCTTAGATTGCAATCAAGCAAAATATTTTTTTTATTTATTAATTTCCTGGGAATTAAAACCATGACATGGGTGTAGCTGGCACCATAGTCTACTGTTTGAGCTAGAGGAAGCTAAACAATACTAAATCCTATTTTTCTAAATGAGCTGAAGAAGTCAAATCTAATCTTACTTGAGTTATGAGAATAAACTCCCTGTCAGATTTTATTAACTAAAACAAAGCTTAAGTTAAATATAAATATTAGCAGAAAAACCTAAACTTAAAAGTTGAAGTACTATAATTTCTAAAAAATACACCTGAAATAAAAAAGGACAATCAAAGCAAAATACGTATTTAAAAAAAATTATAAAGAACAAAAGAACATCAAATTACTAAAATTACACTTAAAAATAAAAGCTTAAACAACATATTAATGAACACTATATATCATAATTAATAATAACATAACACTGCTCCTTGTAATTGCATTCGACAAAAAACAAATAATTTGTAAAATGACAAAAAAAGGCAAGTACATTAACACACAGACTGCATAATAGAATGCATTAACACTAATAACGATGAGGTGGCCTAGAAACAAGTTGTCACACACTATACTGTAGGTTTGGTTGCGTTTCTTTCTTGAAAATTTCAAGGCTCATGTAAAAGAGCGGCTGCTGTAAACAGATAAAAGGCATAAAAGAAAGGATATACCTCTTTTCTTGAGTGGAGAGAAGCCATAAACCTGAGGGAACACATCGGTCCTGTCGTACAACGAACATGTCAGATCAGAGGGACTGTGAAATTGAAAATATCAAAAGGTCTTGTCCAGTAACAAAAACGTGAAATTGAACACAAGCTGGAATACCCTGCAGCACAAAGATCACTGGTCACAAACTGGAAAGCTGAGAAAATTATTTATTTAGCAACTGTTTTTATAACGCTGTTATAATTAAAGTGAACTGTGCAAATAAATGCACACAGAAGCAATTAAGAAACGAGATATGCACACCTACAAAGCAGATAAGCAGATAAACTGAAAGAAAAATATTCTAAATACAGTTGTTTACTCAAGTGGGACAGGTTCTTTTTCACTTATGAAGCTCTGACTTAATTCAGCAATTCACACAGCAATTTTAACAGACTGTTTGCGGACTGCAGACCTACCTTTCACAGCAAACGGCAGTCCAAACATATGAGTCATGTTTATATCATAATGATACACACAACTCTCATACTGATCACTCGTGGATGAATGTATACCAAACAAGATAATAAATGGCTGTTAACTTTTTACCTCTCAACAAAGTCTCTGTTGAGATTTAACTCCTTTGGGAAAGCTTACAGATGCACCATCTTTGGTTAAAGTGGGTCATAATCAACAGGACCAAGAGTCAGTGCACACAGTTCTGTGATCTGTATTGATGGGTTATTGGGTGCGTTTCAAATCTGATGTAGTGCTACAAACCAGAGGGGTTCTTGTCTACAGAAGAGGATCTATGATCATGAACATTAGGGAACACCAAACAGCAAGATATTTACATGTTCACAGAGTTTTATCATACATATCAGTGATGT
Source organism: Oxygymnocypris stewartii (assembly GCA_003573665.1). Classification (NCBI taxonomy): domain Eukaryota; kingdom Metazoa; phylum Chordata; class Actinopteri; order Cypriniformes; family Cyprinidae; genus Oxygymnocypris; species Oxygymnocypris stewartii. The sequence goes on along the minus strand of QVTF01022340.1, from coordinate 67,536 downwards.
ATGTAAAGGAACACTATTAACTATACCAAGCTATGCCTGTTTATTTGTAATCCACTCCGCTGGATGATGCAAATCAAGTCATTATGCACTATTCCACCAAACGTTTTAAAAGCTCAGGCCAGAGGCTTTTGTTAAAACTACAGATCGATTTTCCACATTTTTGCATTTCCACCCACAGACAGCTGGATCGATAGAGGGGCAGCAACAAAATGAAGTGCATTATGGGTGTTGAAGTTTTTGGCTAAAGGGAACACAAATTTTTTTACTCTATTGCTAGCACATAAATATTTACAGAGAAAGTCACAAATGAATTAAGTGACCATTTGAAGTAGAAAGGCTTATTTTTTTGTAAAACAATTGATTGATTTTTTACAGTGTAGCAATTACAAAAAATATATATTCTTCTGCATAGACAGGCAACATTATTAAAAGACCATCTTGCCCACAGTGAAGTACATTTTCATTTTTTTTTCAAGTTTAACATAAGATCAACTGTTGTATCAGAACATCTTTCACACAAGCAAATGTGATCAATTGTTACAATCTTACTGGTTCCTCATTAGACCGTCCCAGAAGCTGTAATAAATTCTAAAATTCAATGCAAGAACAATTAATTAGCCACCAGTGAGCATGTCACATTAAAATATCCAAGACTGACCTATAACAAAAAATCTATGACATTTCCTCAAATTTGTCTCAGACAGCAAAACCATATTTTACAGCAGACTTAAGAGAAGCAGCAGCGCTCCCTTGTGTCAGTTACATACACTTCCAAAATGCCTAGTCAATCAATTGACAAACTATTTCTGATTTCAAATACTTTAGTAAACTACATGAATAAAGTTCAGAAAATTATTCATTTACACAATTATTTTCAGCATATATGTATGCATCTCAATTGTTAGTCAGGATTGTCTCTATAACATCAGTATTATATCCTCATTCGTACCGCTTGCTCTGAAAAATTCATACTGGTCAACACTATTCAGTAGGTTACACACACTAAATCTAGCCAACATGAAACTATAATATTTTGACTGTGGCACTTCATTGACAACATGTGCATAATACACACTACAACAAAACTCAATTATTTATGAAGTACGCTCTCCTGAAAAGCATCGAGCTAAAAACTGAATGTAGCACAGATATTAGCCGCTCTTATAATTTGGTGTTCTGTAATGGATATCTGCAGGTGCAGCTCTTTAACATAATTGGAATATTATGGCGTAAGCTAATTAACTGTGGGCGTGACGAGCAATTTACATCCTCTCACCACCTGAACCCGGTCTTGTCTGGCCAGGTGCTTTGTGGATTTTACTGTAGATTGGGTGCAAGTGTGACTGAATCAACAGAAAATATTACAATGACAAATGTCATGAGTTCTGACTGCTGCCTTATTTGGGTGAAAATAAGTGAAATCAAATCATACAAAGACATTAATTATATTGCAAACCTATCAGCATAAAGAAACCTACAATGCAACAAAACAACACTGGATATCAATCCAACTATGCCAAAGACTGCTTCTTTGCAAAAACACCATAACATCTGCATTGATAAATGTATCAAGGCTGGAGAAACTCTTTGTAAAAAATTAGGCCAAGTCCATCAACTGCAGAACAATAAATATTTTTAAATTAAAATATATGTAAAAAAAAAGACATTGTGGCTTGATGTATTTTATTGTCTTTTCTCATTACCAAAATGCCACTTATTTATTCATAAAAAGTTAATTCAGCTGTCAGACCGATGTTTCAACACTTTACAAGAGCAGAACAATAACAACATATTTTAATTGTTTATTATAATTTTATGAACATGACTGCTTCACCCAGGATTCGAACCCAAGGAGACAACATTCCAGTCAAGCACACTAACCACTCCCCCAAATCACTTAGGTAACAGATTAACACAAAATACGTTATAATTCGTTAATTCGCTAAACTGTTTCTTTGTCGACGCTGTATCAGAGCCATACTTGAAAATGACCACTAGGCGTCACCGTAGAAACGGGTGTCGAAGCCTCGACACATTTGCTTCGACTGCGTCAGTGTTTCAGGAAGCCTCGCTCTGCCCACCACTACGTTAGGTAGTAGTAGAGGACCTCTAATATTCCATAAACAACAAAACATAGAGCTAACAAAATGTTAGCTGCATATTTCTTGTCCTATAGTTGATAAATAAATAACTTTACAAATTAAAATGTGACACATGTGACGGCCTATACACTTAAAAGCCATATAAACAGTCAAACACTTACTGGCTCTCCTGAAGGCTGATCTGACTTCCGTCCGCCACGTCAGATTGAGCCCAGACGCTTTCCAATTAGTGTAAACTTCCATACACGTCATAAATAGCTGATGAAGGCCTGCTGAAAACCTGCCAAGCGGCAAACGCGTGATTTAGAACACAAAATATTGCTCAGTGTTATTAATATTAAAAATAATCCATTATGTCCAATGAAGGAGCAAAGAAGAAAGGTAAAGTACCTGGGGACAAAAAACCGTCGAAACGGAGAGCAAAGAGGAGGGAAACTTATGCAGTGTATATCTACAAAGTTTTGAAGCAGGTGAGACAGTTTTCATAAATCATAAAGACGATCAAAAAACAATTAAAAAACTTATATTCCGAGTGTAAATTTCAAGTGGATGACATTCGTTTGACGCCGCGTGCGGTGCGATTGCATTCGATTCATGAATCATTCTGAGTCGGATCTTTTCAATGTATCGATTGCACTGATTCAAAGAACCGGTCTGAAAGAATCACTCTGTCTGATCGGTGGTTTTCGAGTCTTCTTCTTGACTCCCTGAACTAAGAACCATTTGTGTCGGTTCTGGGACCAATGTATGGCACAATTTTGTCAGTACACGAGCGAAAACTTTTTTTTTTTTTTTTCTTACGTGAGAATTTAAGAAGTAATACTTTTAATGTAAATTGATATCTAGGTTCTAAATACCTTTATGCAGTGAATCATAGCGGCTTGCAAATCAACAGAGACGCACCTTTACTAAACATATAACGAAGACCTAAAGCCTGGCTTTATTTGAAAATTTAGCTCATGCAACGCGACGCACGAGCTGATTACGTCATGACGTAAAATACCTGATTCTTTGCAAAAAAAAAATCGTTGTTTGGGAAAAGGCCTATAGTTATTAGTTAACTACAGTAGTCTACATTTGAAGTGGATTCAAACCTTTCCATCAAGTTGTCCTAAAACCAAAATGTGTTCTTGTCTTTGGACAACTTTGATTCACTTAAAATGTTGACTACTATATATGACATACTGAATGTGACTTTAATCAAATGATTTGTTGTGTGTGTATACGTGTTCCTCCATAGGTTCATCCCGACACTGGTATCTCCAGCAGGGCTATGAGCATCATGAACTCGTTTGTTAATGATGTGTTCGAGCGCATCGCTACAGAGGCCTCACGGCTCGCTAACTATAACAAGCGGTCGACCATCACGAGCAGAGAGGTGCAGACCGCAGTCCGGCTGCTGCTGCCAGGAGAACTCGCCAAGCACGCTGTGTCAGAGGGCACCAAGGCCGTCACCAAATACACCAGCTCCAAGTGATCATCTGTGAGCTGTCCAAGAGCCGGAGGAGCATTTCAGTTCAAAAAAGTCATATGTAAAATGGGCCATGTTTGCAATCACTTTTCAATATGAATAAATCCACACCATGAATTCAGTGCAACTGTTCATTATCCTGAATTAAAAAACAAGTACAGAAGAACACTGCAAAGAGGAGAGAATGAGATTGCTTGATTGACCATATCATATGTGACCCTGCACCACAAAAGTATAGTCTTAAGTCGCTGGGGTATATTTGTAGCGATAGCCAAATATATTGTATGGGTCAAAATTATTTTACTTTTATGCCAAAAATCATTAGGATATTAAGTAAAGATCATGCTCTGAGAAGATATTTTGTAAGTTTCTTACCATAAATATCAACTTAATTTTTGAATGGTAAATCTGCATTGCTAAGAACTTCATTTGGACCACTATGAAGGCGATTTTCTCAATAATGCGAAAATGTTATTTTTTTGCGCACCCTCAAATTGACACTTAAGACTGGTTTTGTGGTCCAGGGTCACATATGTACATAGAATACCATTATTATATGGTGTATGTCCACAACATGGGAATACCATTCTGAGCTTTGTTACTCAAATATTCAGCGTTAATAAATTCAATGAATGTAATATATAATGAATACATGAAAGTCATGAATTTAAATAAACGTTAGTTGATGCTTAAGATTCCTGATTTCAAATGTGTAATGAGGGTATAATTGGTTTGAATGTGATTTAGTGATCAAGGAATTTTTTTATTTTTTTTTCTAAAGCTGCATTTTTGTTCTATTTAAATGTTCTAATTTAATGAAGGGTTTTCGAGTTTAAAGAATGCAGTTTGCAGAATGTAATGTATCATGAAGATCATGGCCCTCTAGGTCTGTGACTGCATTTACACCAAATGATGTGCAGAAATCACTCTGTAATGTTGTGTTTTAGCCACTAGATGGAGTCCTTTTAACACTTTCAGCAATATTCACAGAATCTCATAACATTGACTTGTTCAGGAGGTAGTGAGTGAAAATCACAGATTAGGATGGAATAGAGCAGCACTTTCATATACCATGTGAGTAGTTTTCAAACTGGGTTAACTATTTGTATGGGCAAACTAGTACAAATGTTGAATCTAATGAAAAAATAACCTATACAGCACAAATACAAAACCAAACAATTAGATATGTTTCAAATGAAAGAATCCCAAGCATATCACGGTGACTGAAAAATAAATGCTTTTTTTAGAAACATGATTCTTAGAGGCAAAAATATTGCCTGCACGGAATTTTTTTTTATGTACATGTGTGTATAACAGCTAAATTATATGTAGAGAAAAATCACAAATAGACATTTCATTCATTTTCATGTATATTCTGCTAAAAAAGGTATTCGGATTATATATTCATGAATAAACAATATTATATATTATAATGTACACAGTATTATTATAATGTATATAATACAATATTTTTTAATAATCTGTAAGCACCAAATAGCAGTGTTTTATTAAATTTTATTATTATTGTTTATTTTTAACTAATATGCAAGCTGTTGCTTCAAACCAATCACACATGCCTAAGGTGTCTGGCAAATTATAATCAATAACTTTTACATAAACGCTGACAAATTGTAAATTTTGGTGGAGTAATTGGATTTTCCAACATGACACCCTGTGTCTGTGAAACTTATTTATGGACGTGAAACAATATTTATGGTGAAAGACACCAAGCTTTTGAGAGACGCATGCGCTTAATAAACCAGAATAAGTAGCTTGAAATACAATTTTATTTTCATATTTAAAATGCTGAAATAACTTGTTCATTTTACAGTCTAGCAGCTGACCAATGAAGTATTTCACAGGAGAAGCTTTGGTGAAAACAAATCACGCTTTGTCCTTCATTAATCAGGGAAGTCTGAGGATCACTGGGCCCCGACATGTGTTTCGTATTCCCAGCCCTCCCTCTCTGGCTCCTAGGATAAGCCTTACTGATGATCTTATATATGCTAATGATGGCATGTCTATGGACATATTACAGCGAGGGTGATGGTGTCATTAATGACAATGTCTTAAGTGTTATCGTCATCATCACCATGTTCCCCTTGATCTTGCGGTTCCCTCATAGATCCCCATGCGCTCCTTTCATTTCTGCACACACAATCTCTCTCTCTCTCGCTCTCCCTCTCTCTCTTTTGGGTGGTATAAGCACATTACGGATGGGGACATTAGTAACTAATGCAGGCGCTGGGCCCCGCATTGTTTTGGTGCACAAGTACATCATTAGAAAATGTTCTACTTGGCAGGGAAGCGTGTATTAACTCGGCTCGCAATAAAATGAGGTTGTGATCAATTGTTAAAGTTATCGAGAGCTATTAGGTTGAAATATGAACCTCTCAATTGCCATAATGAAGAGGGTGCCCGATCGTACACAATCAACAGAGCAACATACACGGTGCATTGCCGGTTCTGGGCGCACGAAAGATCAACAGAAAGCAATTTTGCAGAAAGAAAATGCAAGTGCATCGCCCTAACCTCATTACAAAATTTCAATACTTAAAACGTTAGGACCAACCAGCTATAAAACAGAATTGCCAGCTTTTTTGAGCAACGGGACAATCCGGCTATCATAAACGCCAGTCTCGTGAAGAATTATGTCTCATAATGCCAGCTAACTTTTGATGGCGGTGCCAACGTTGACACACGATTTTGGCAAACTCGCTGCATAAATTAATTTGATATAATATCCTCTACTGAGGCATATTGATGAGTGTTAGCCTCGGAAATTCAATTAATCCCCCAAAGTTAATGTTTCGGAACTGAACAGAGCCCAATCTCGAGGATAGCAATGGAAGATGCTGTCTGGCACCACATTAAAGCTGCTGTTGTATTGTTAGAGCAACTCAGAATTATTACAACTTGTATATCAGCAGACAGCACCCTCTTTTAGGAGGATAGAGGTGATGGAACAATTCAGAATAATGACTTTGTAAGTTATTTTAAAGATATATTGGCATATAATCTCACTAAACATGACCAATGTTAGCTCATAATGCCATCCTATTACACTACTGTTCAAAAATCAAGTCAGTAACTTTTTTTAAAACAAATACTTCAGTTAAGCAAGTATTAAAATGATCATAAGTGAAATTACATATATTTCTAATGTTACTAAAGATTTCTATTTCAAATAAACACTGTTCTTTTGAGCTTTCTCATCCAATCAATGTTGAAAAAGTTTTAGTTTCCACAAAAAACAAAAAATAAATTAGAAGCATATTAGATTAATTTCTGAAAGATCATGTGACAGGAGTATTTCAGCTTTTCCATCACATAAATAAATGACATTTTATAATATATTAAAATAGAAAATGTCCAATAATATTTCACAATATTGCTGTTTTTACTGTATTTTTAACAAATAAATGCAGCCTTAGTGAGCATAAGAGACTTCTTTCAAAACATTAGTAAATCTTACCAACTTGTGTCTTTTTGTCATGACTATTAGCCATTGTTTCATGCTGACATGAGTCTTAAACAACGAGGAACCACCAGCAACCAACAGTTCGTGGACATATATGAGTGTGAATGACTAGCTATATTTGCACCACTAGGACCACCCTCTCCACTGAAAGATTCGAGACTTCTTTGGAATTCAGTAAAACTTCATCCAGGTCTCAAAACGGGACAATCGTGATTGTCTGCAACATCATCTTCTGTAGGTAAGTGTCCGGATACTCCTCCATGAAGCCCAGATGATGTTCACTTTACTGACCAAACCACAAACTAATGCTCTTGAAGGCTTCGTGATGTCTTTACTTCATCAGAGCAGTTTTCATCTCATCCCACCATTCTGGATTTTCCCGTTCAAAGCTTGCAGCACCATTTAAACAGCATTCAAACTCAAATCTCATAATTATGTTGGTTATTCCTCGAAAAATATTCATTGTTATCAATTAGTTTCAACCAATTAGCTTGCATTTCTAATTCTTGGTCTGCTCTTTGTTCCTTTAATTAGTAAATTCATTAGTACTGTCTAGCGTCGCATGCCAAGTAGATGTTTCAGCAACGTTTTCTTATGATTTCAACATGGGGCGCAGCGGTGATGGCAGTATTAAGTGGGAGATAATCAGCAGGAACTAATTGTCTAATTGCACTGATGAAGGTTACGATCATTAGCCTGTTCTGGAAGTCCGGTCCTCAGCAGTCTGACCGGACCATCCTAACCCTACAGATGGCCTCACTGTTAAGCTCACGGCAGGACAAAATGACAGACATCTTCTATCCACGGGGAGCAAGACAAACGAGTGTGTGTCTGCGTACGTGCATATGCATATGCGTGTTGCATCGTGTGTGTGTGTGTGTGTGTGTTGTCCGCAGGGAGTAAGATGAACGAGTCGAGGGAGTGCTGATTCAATGCACTTCTTTCTTTTTCTTGCTTGAGAAAGTCCCTGCCTCCACAAAAATTGAATGTCCACCATTTGAGAAATGAATTCATGGAAGTCACTGTCTTTTTTCCCCATTAGTAAGTGTTTAGTTCAACGTTTTAAATAATTGCGTTACAAGGAATGATATTTAAAATACATTTGGGAGGCAATGGGGCGGGAAAGTGCCTACATGTTTTGCTGATGATACCCGGGCCATTTGGAAGACATCAAAGTAGTGAGGAGGTAGCCCAGATGCATATTATAAACTCATTATGTGTATCATTTAAAAGGATGTACTCCAGCAGCAAAACAATCTTCCCATTCTCTGCCTCGCCTGTAATGTGTGTTCGCAAAGTCGCAACTTTTTGATGCCTTCAGTCAATGTGACAGCTATTACTGCATGGCAAAATAGAATAAATGCATTTATATTCCTATTGGCAGGGTCATTAACATATGGATAAGACAGTCGGTGTCTTTAGAAGAGACTGGAATCTCGAAAAAAATTTGGGGAAAAAAGAGATGGCTGATCGTCATTTAAGAAATTATATTCGTAATTATTGCATTATGATGCATTTTTTATATTGAGGAAACGTACAAAGATAAATAGACGAGAGTCGAGAATGCATTTTAAATTCAAATTTAAAGTTCCTGATTTTGAATTGAACTGCGGTAGCAAACAGGATGAAGAATTGAAAATTGAATTTGAATGTAAGGAGGTAAAAATTAAGCGAAATTAAAAAGTAAATATTTTAACTCATAACAAATAAAGAAGCATTAACTAGAAAAGCAACAAAGCCTTATTTAAAAGTTTTGAAAACGACTTAAAATGCATTGAAGATTTAAAAGTAAAGATAGATAGATAGATAGATAGATAGATAGATAGATAGATAGATAGATAGATATAGATAGAATATTTTAAAATGTAACTTATTTCTGTGATAAAACATTTGATGATAAAGAATTCAGTTTGTCACGTGATCCTTCAGAAATAATTATAACATGCTGATTTGATGGTCCAATGAAAAGAGTGACAATTATTACATTCTGAATATTGCTCAACTCTGACAGATAAGTTGAAAAGCATTGCAAAAATCAAATGAATTTAAATGTTTTTAACATCACTGACTTCATAATATAATTATGAGTATATGAAGCAGCTAATACAGTTTATCGATATGAAAAGTATCCATAAATTCGGTTATTTAATACTAGCAAGGTTTTCCGCAGAGCTGACCTGCTGGTAAACGTCTGTTTTGATAGAAACAGCAAGTCACTGCAGCAGTTATATCCCACCCATGTGACTCTGTAAAAATAGTCCCGTTTGCACGTGGCCAAGTTTCTACTCAGATATCAAAACAAGCCCAGAGTGCAGAAGCAGAAGGCCATTTTAAAGAGCTCAGGCCTTTTAGTGTCTCGACCAAAAGACTTCTAAGAAGCTAATGTGAAGGCACAATCAGCTTCATGTCTAGAAGGAGTCTCATGTATAATCCAAGCTCTCTGCGCTCTTTAGAGCAGGAAAGGCACCAGATGAGACTGGCTGCCCCGGTTCTCAGTGGCTACCGGCTGAGGAAAGAAGCCTGGGACAGAGGGACGTCTTCGAGGAAGACCATGGGAAACCCTGCGATGGTGTGCCAGGACCCTGTTGTCCAAAATGCCCTGTACACTGGAAATATTCAAGCCGTGAAAGACATCTTCTCAAAAGGCTTTCCTTCAGACCTGGTCATCCAGCCTCAAGGAGGAGCCATGCGCTGGAGAGCAAATGGAAAAGCGAGAGGTAAGAACTCAAGTTGTTTGAGTTGAGTTTGACTGTGCAATTGTCTCCTAGAGATCCGTTTGGATTGTCGTGATTACCTCTCAGATCTAGTTGACCAGACAGCATCAGGTTTCTGGAGCTTTCTAAAGGTCATGCCAGGCGGCCTTAAAATAGCCACTATCTAAAAACAGGCAAATGACTAAGCAAATATATTCAGGGAAATCATCTACAATGTTGTGCCCAGTCTTAAGACTAGCCCAGGCAATCAAAGAAGGAGTCGCACCTGCTCCTCGCTGTACCTCACACATGGGGCCGAAGATTAAGTATCGCAAACAAAAGAATTATCGCAGCGATGTTATCGCGACCGCTCAGGCGTCAGGACTTATCCTCCAGTTCTGGAATGCGCTTCTGGTCGGAGATGACCTCACTGTTATTAGTATCGTTGATGACCCAGAATATGCTTATCTCTTAGATGCCATATATGACACCAGCAACATAGAGGAGTGGAAGAACTTCAGGTTCAACTACAGAGGGCTAAGTATGTTACAGGGAAACAAATAATATGAAATTATGTTAAGATAGCTTGCTATACAAAATAGTTTTTCTGCTAGTTTAGTTTACTTAATTAAAATGAGCTAAAGCAACAGAATTGCTGTTTTATAACAAATTAATTTCATTGTGTTCAATTCATTAAAATACATAAAAATTAAGTTTGCTATTAATTATTTTGTGTACTGTAGTTGTGTTGTGATACATAATACATAATATAGATAGATGGATGGATGGATAGATTCTTATACTCATCAAGGCTGTTTTAATTTAATAAAAAATACAGTAAAAACAGTAATATTGTGAAACTCTTTCTATGCAAATATATTTTAATTTATTTCTATGATGCAAAGCTAGGACTAAATCTGCATGTTTAAAACTGATTCAGTGTCATTTTTGACCCCAGGTTGAGGCCATTTTAAACCTAGAGTTAACAGTAACTTCTCACTTGTAATTTTCAATGCAGTTTAGCATATTTTAGACTTCCTGAGAGGGTTATTAAAATTGTGATGCCAAATGTGTGGTGCTGGAATGTTACTGCAGCAGTGGTTTAACCACAATGATTGGCTGTCAATCATAAATTAGACAATGCAAATCTCATTAAATATTTATAGCTTTGTGTCAGTGCAAAAACGTTCAGCTCTGTGTTCAGTTTCAGCTGAAAAGAGGAAAACAACATCCCCTGGAATGATGAAGAGGGTATTTGGTAACACTTTATTTTAGACTCTCTTAACTAGTTGCTTATTGGCATCCATATTACTAGAATATTATCCATGTATTATTAAAAACTAAGCACATATTAATGCCTTTTTCTACATGACCTTATTCTACATCCCTAATTCTACCCAATACCTAAACTTCACAACTACCTAAGTAAGTAACTATTAATAAGCAGGACATTAGGAATTTATTGAGGGAAAAGTCGTAGTTAATAGTGAATAAATGTTCCCTATTCTAAAATATTACCATGTATTTTTATTATTATATTTATTTTCTAATGTTTCACATTTTTGAGGTAGATGGAATGATAAGACAATCTTATAAGTATGAAAATAATAATATTAAACCATGGTGAAATCTCAAACCTGACTAAAATTAATTACTAGCACAGAATATAGAACAAAATAGCGTGAAACTAGATTAAAATTGGTTTAACGATTTTAAATGTAATTAATTTGTGTTCTCAAGGATCTCTTTTGTCATCCACATTTAGTTGTGTCTGAGAATCACAACAATGTATTCATTCCTGTGCACGTACACAATCAAACTTCTTCACATACACATCTTCATTTCCAGTATTTCCACGTCAGACTCACCTGCTGTCATAGTTATTTGTTCCCCTACGTGTTTCAGTTACACATAAAATGCTCTCTTCTTATTGCACCCACCCCGACTGTGCCTTTGAGGTTGTCTTGGGGTCTTTTTATGAGTTTGTGTTTATGTTTGTTCCCATGAAACTTATAATACTTATCAAAAAAATGAGTACTGCATAGGAGATCAATGCTATTGCACTTTGAGTATGACATTACAGTCACACTGCATCCTAAACAAAGAAAAACAACCAAAAATGGTTTGGATCTGGTTTAAAAAAAATATAATTTAAATAAAAAGGCAAATAAGTAAAAGGACACATTACATTTAAGTAAAAAAATGCACAAAAAAAGCTGATTTTTCCTGTTCATTGGATGCCATTCACACAAACTAAGCTAAAATACCTTAAACGGTCCCGGCCTGTTCATGATCTCCTGATTGAAAATGAAATAAAGCTTCAGACTAACTGTAGTATCGATATATTATCTGAATCTTCAAATAATCTCACAACTCTGTTCTTTTTTTCAGGACTGTGGTCTCTGACATATGAACAAGAGCTGACCACGCCACTGCACATCACCGCTGGCCGGGGTTTCACCGAATGTCTGCGGCATCTCCTAATCCGGGGCGCTCGAGTGGACCTGGCACCTGGGGGCACCACTGCCCTGCATGAGGCCTGTGAGGAGTGCCAGCCCGAGTGTGTCAAGCTGTTGCTGCAGTATGGAGCCAACCCCAACGCAACCAATGAAGACGGCCAGGTGCCCCTGCACATGTGCACGGAGCCCGATTCACTTGAGTAAGTGCTTGTTCAGTACAGTAATTACAGGAAATCCTGCGGTGAATTCTGTGATTTCAGAAGAGTCAGATTGACTCTTGAAATGAAGGTACGCTACTGGACAAAAGTTTGGAATAATAAAGGTTTTTATGTTTTTTGAAAAAAGGCTCGTGCTCAACATGGCTGCATTTATTTGATCAAAAACAGTAAAATATTATTACAGTTTTAAATAACTTATATTTCAATATCTATTTTAAAATGTAATTTATTCCGGTGATGTAAAGCTGAATTTTCAGCATCATTACTCCAATCTTCAGTGTCTCATGATCCTTCACAAATCATTCTAATATGCAACAAATAAAAACTGAAAACAGTAGTGCTGCATAATATTTTTGTGAAAAACCATGATACAAGTTTTCAGAATTCTTTGATAAATAGAAAGTTTATTTTGTTTATTTCATATCAAAACTTTGTGACAAATACCTTTAATGTCACTTTTGATCAGTTTAATGCATCTTTGTATTGTATTTGACTTTGATGAGTAAGTAATATACTACGAAATCTATATAGCTTATGCAGAATGTAATAAGTGAAGTTTTTGACATGTTTTTTCCAGATGTGTCAAACATCTACTAGCATTCAGTGCTTTAGTCAACGGTCAAAGCTTGGATGATAATGACACACCCCTTCATGTGGCGGCCCGCCATGGCCTTCCTGATCACACGGAGCTCTACTTACGACACGGAGCTGCACTTAACCTACAAAACGATGAAGGAAGCACCCCGCTGAACGCCGCCTGCTCCCAGCCACAGGACTGCGCGTCTCTGGAGCGCTACAGCCGTGTTTGCCACATGCTGGTGTCTGCTGGGGCGGACATACATATCAGTGACGCAGACAAGCAGACTCCACTGCACATGGCGTGTAAGAACGCCAACCCTGACGTGGTGGATCTGCTGCTGAAGTATAAAGCCTTGGTCAACGAAATGAATTACGGCGGCGACGCACCGATGCATAACATCCTGAAGGCGGTGGCCTACAAGACGGACCATGAGCCCGAGAGGATTGTACAGGCTCTTCTCAATTACGGATCCGTCAGGGTGTGGCCTGTAGCTCTGCCCAAGGTCAGGATTGGACGAGAGAGCTTTCCATTCAAAGTCTCATTATATCCTTATAGTCAAGGAATTCTAATGTTCCATAACAATTCTGGGAATAAAATCCTTATCTAATAGTCACATTCTTGTTGGATATACTGACATTTTTGGTCACAGTTTATTTTACATTCCAATTCTCGCTAGTAACAAACCATTAAATATGACTTTTGCTTCAGACTCCTAATTTTCTGCTTATTAATAGTTAGTTAAATTAGGATTAGGAATATGGTCATACACAGTTTGTGCTTTATAAGTACTAATAAACAGCCAGTACGTTAATAATAGACATGCTACTAGTTAATGGTCCCTATACTAAAGTTACTAATTTAAAAACATTTCATATATTTATCCTTAACGGTCTTTGTTTTGGTTCATTTTCTAACCAGGACTGGTTCCTAGTTATTTAAAACATTCAGTTTACATTCTGATCTTTCAAAATACACTTATATTCAAAATGTTGGATTCAGGATTTTTATTCCTTTTTACTTACTCATGCAAAGTCAATTATTTTTGATCTTTCTATTCATCAAAGAATCCTGAAAATTGCATCAAGGTTTCCACAAAAATATAACACTGTTTTAAACACTGATAATAAAAAGAAGAGTTTATTGAGCAGAAAATCAGCATATTAGAATGATTTCTGAAGGATCATTTGACTCTGAAGACGGAAGTAAAGATGTTGAAATTCAGCTTTGCATCACAGGAATAAATTACATTTAAAATATATTCAAAATAGATAATAGTTGTTTTAAATTGTAATAATATTTCAATTTCAAAAACATAAAACAATCTGACCAATGCCAAACTTTGAACGGAAGTGTATGCTATTTTTAACTTTATGACAATAAAGTGTCCTGACAAACAAAACGAATCAAAATACAACAGCAAATGTTCATTTGCATTTGATTAATTGTCAACAAATAAGTTGTCTATAGCAACCAAATAGCTAAGTATGATGATGCTGTGCATTGCTAGCATAATATGCTTTGCAGGTTTACAATTATCAACAAAGGATTATTTTTCCTGTTTTGGTAAAAAATAAAATACTATCAAATAAAGTAGTAATTTTAAATCATTTATGATTCAAAAAGTACATTTAAGTAAATGTATTATTACCTCACTGGGCGGCGTCATATTTGTGTGACATCATACTCCATGTTTGAAGTTTATTTTCCAAGTTGGAAGTAAATTTCCATTTTCTGAATTGAATGGAACGCAGAATTAGACCTAGAGAAAAGAGTCCATTGATGACTGGTAAACTGAATGTAGATGTCAACTTAAATAATGAAACAGATTTGTGTATGAACACTGCTGGTAACAGCAAAAACATTGATATTAAAATGATCATAATTTATTCATGTCATTTCCAAACCACGTATGACTTACTTTCTTCTGTGGAACACAACATTATATATTTGAAATGTAAATGTTTAAAAATTATATTTTTGTGCCTATACAATTATTGACTCCTATATTGACTTCCAAAATATCTACTTTAATGTTCCACAAAAGAAAGAAAGTCATGGAATGACATGAGAATAAATTATGACAAATTCATTTTTGTCTGAAATATATCCTATATGAAAAAGTTGAATTGAAAACTAACCTTTCTGCCATTTGTAAGGAATGACCCTCATCTCAAGAAGGCATCCATCTGCAAATTACAGTTTTCTTTAGCACAGATATTTATCCTATCATTAAAGTTCACCGCAAGCAGCATATGATCCTTTATTTGTCACAAATACAGAAATAATCACTTTCAGATGGATTTAGTTGTCTTTCAAAAGCGCACAGTTAAAAACACTTGATATCACGCATCCAACGAGTCCCACTTGTGCCAAATAAATTACCTGAGTCTTAACGAGGCAAATGTTAATAGGAGATTAATTAGCAGTAATTGCAGAAATTCCCCACAATCCCCCAGAGGGGGGGCCCAATCTGTTCATCAGCCCAAGTAGTTAATTATTCCATGCAATGTTCTCCCAGAAATACAACTTTCCACCTTTGACCTCCACAACACAGGTGGGGCTGTTGGAGCAGGTGGAGTCTGACACAAAGCTCATCTGTGACCGGCTTCCTTCCACTGCTTGTTATTATGAAAGACTGAGGATAGCTTTCTTTATCATTTGAGTTATTAATAGCAAAGCAAGATCTGATTCACAGTGTAATCGGTTTCTGAAGAACATTGAATTTGGATCTGTTTTCAGAGATAGATTTGATTCTTATTTGATTTCACTCTAATTATATTTTTATTTAGCAATAAGGATGCATTCAGTTGATTAAAAGTGATGATAGAGACATAATGTTACAAAATATTTCTGTTTCAAACACATGCTCTTTTGAACTTTCTATTCATCAGGGAATCATGAAAAATTGCATGTTTCAGTAAAAATATGAATCACCACAAATATTTTCAACATTGATAATAATAAGAAATGTTTCAGCAATCAACATATTGACACTGAAGACCAGAGTAATGATATAATCCACTTTGCATCAGAATACATTTTAAAATATATTTTATATATTCAAAAAAAAAATTATAAAATATATTTTTTATTTTAATTTTAAATATAAAATCACTATAAACGAGATTTAAAAAAAGACTTGATTCTTATTGGATTCATTTTTTCTTGTAATATGACATCTTTATTCTGTAATATATCTGCTCAGGTGTTGAAATATTGCTGCACATCTCCAAGAACAGTAGAAGTGCTTCTCAACTCATACGACCGTCTCAAAATCACTGAAGCCTGGGTAGAATCTGTACCTCCGGAGGTGTTTCAGGTCAGACGGTGTCAAGCTTTTGACTTTTCTTCTCAAATGAATGTAATAAATATTTAAGTGAGTGCTAAAAAGCAAGTTTTATTAAAATAAAAAGCCCTAAAGAACTCAAAATATTCTTCTCAAAGTACCACATAATATATATGAAGTATTTTTTTGCACAGAAACACCGGGAATTCTACGAATCCCTGTTTGCACTGACGCAAACTCCTCGATCTCTACAACATCTGGCTCGTCACAGACTCCGGTCGTTTCTGGAAGGTCGCTTGCACAATGTGGTCCCTAAACTGGGTCTACCAACCTTTCTTAAAAAGTACCTAATGCTGGCGTTCAGAGACTATATGCACTGACAGAGACCACAGACCCTGTACGGCATACTGCACAAGCATGCAGGGATTGAGTTTCGTTTGATTCTGTGTGATTCTGAATGATTTGTGTTGAAAACTATCCTGTCTTTAACGAAGACGATACAATCAGGTGGAGATTTTATAGGGAATGGAGGCAAATATGATGCAAATCTGTGAGTGAGATTCTTTATGTAAAAATATGTTTTGCTGATATCTATCATAATGCATTAGGAAAGAGGATAAAAGGATGTTTATGAAGAATAAAACAGGAGGAGGATGCAGACGGTCTGTAAATAAAGCTCATACATCCAGTGCAACACACATGCATTATTACATTAACCACCACACTGAGGCGCCGTGGAGCTCGAGTGGAATATGAATTCTTATTGAAAGCTTTAAAATCACTGATAGATTCCAGGAAAAATTGAATGGAAAATATTTCAAAGTGACTTTCTGAATGCTTCAATGTTTTCACTTTCTTGTAAAATACAATGTTTAAAATGTATTTTTACTGATGTAACTAATTACTTTTAGCTAATTTACTTAAGAATCAATATATGCACTACATTCAAATCACAGATTAGTGAGCCAGCTAAATGCATTTAAGTATTTTCCAGTAAATATGTTCAAACGCTGATCTAAATGATATAAAAAGCATTTTTCAGGAAGGCAAGGTTCAATTATTCTATTGTATTTGATCAAATGATCTATTTTTAAGCGCTTGGTTTGATTGATTTTCTTGTCTACACTGATGTTTTCCTTGCAATTTCCTTTTGTCCTTTTTTACGTCATATTTCATATTAACAGAGGACAAAAGAAAAGCTTGCTGAAACATTACAATTCAGTGATTTGACATCATATTCAACATTTTTAAGGTCATGATTGGACAAGAAGGTATCCATTACAAAAGGGGTTTGTCTCTAACTGTCTGAATAAATGCTGTTTTAGGCATAGAAGATCATTTAGATCATGAACATGATTTATATGGATTATTATGAAAACTACTGATTGCATTATTTTCAAACTGTTAAGCTCCAAAAGTATGCACCACGTCCATTTTTGTTACAGGCCATTATCAAGTCTGAGAGACGAGAGACATCCTTTAGCCACTCGGAGATATGTGGACATATTATGTGATTATGATTATGTTATGAAGAAGCATGCACTTAGTAACCAGAAGTAAAGGCGGAGCGCAGAATGATGGGGGCCAATGTGAGTGTCTCATGTGTTTAATGATCCTGTCATATTAAAAAACACCAAAAACCAACAATGCAATGGATGTTTGAGTAAAAGGATTTACCAGAACAAATTATGAATAATAATATTTTTTATTTAATTTTATTAACATATCCATTAATAATGATACTTAGTTATTATTAATAGTAGGCTATCAGGTTGGATGCTGGTGAAGTGCACTTTTGATAATTTACTGTTTTTTTATATATATACTGACAAATAAATGTATAGCCTGAATAAGTTGCTTTGGATAAAAGCGTCTGCTAAATGCATAAATATAAATGTAAATGTATATAAAAATATGATTCAAATGTCAACTTTATGCATATTCTGAACTGGTGTCCTACTTTACCTGTATCATCCTCACACAGATCACTGCAATCATAGCACATTTTATCAACACAGTATGTTTCCTCCATTAAGCTGCACTACTCGGATATAAAGTTATTAATTGCGCATCAAAGATAACGCATTGGTTTGTGATTTCTGTCTTCATGTAGTACATGTAGCGAAGAACAAAGAAGCAAAGCAATTGTCTACGAGCAGATCTTTGATAAAAGTCTCATATACGATGACCAGGAGGAGGAGGGGGGGCTCTGATTGTATCCCATTCAGTAGCGTGAGAGAGAGAGAGAGAGAGAGAGAGAGAGAGAGAGGGAGAGAGAACGCTGTCTGGTTTCAATAGATCAAAGAGCGCTGCTCCTGAATGGAGTCATTTGCAATTATAAGAATAATTAGCATCTGTGGGTCCTCCATCGCTAATCAGAGTCGGAGGTGATGTGTTTATGTCCTCGCGCAATCAGACGGCCAGTTGGAGAGCTCGCGCCCCGCAGGACTCAATAGCGCCTAATCATCATCAGAAGTGAATTGGCATTTAAACGGTAAAATGATCTCCGATTAAATTAATGCTTAGCGTGGAAAGAGAAACCGCTCATTTTAGACCCATTTTCTTAGTTTTTTCTTTTATTAGCCTATTTTTCTTCTAAAATCGAAATTATATTTGAACTATTAAAGGAAAGTATGGTTACTTTTTCTCTTGAAGTCTTGTCCTTAATTCTCTGTGTACTTAACATCTTGTCAAATTATCTGTGATTTTCCACCAAGGTTCTTTCCTCTGAATATCTGAAGCTCTTCTTTTTCTGGATCTTTAAAATACATTAAAACGGATTTCATACAAAGACTTGAACATCTGTTATGATTGACACGCTTTCAATTTATGATCATTTTGATATCTAACGGTCCAGAGTTTGAAAAAAAGACAAATAACTCGTTAAAAGGATGAATTAACTTTGGAAAAACCCGCCTGACTGCGTGTCAAGGTCAGTCAATTATTCAAAAATACATGTTTTAATAAAAAGGCAGGTTTTGTTGAGGTCAAATGAAGAAACGTCTCTTCTCGCGAATTATTCGGTGACTTTTAGGGAATTTCTGTCAGTAATTTACTGGATGTAAGTTAACGTTAACAGTTAAACTAATCTGCTGTCTCGCGGATTTAATTGGTCTTTTCGCTGCCCTGACATAAACTATCTAAACAAAACTTTTTGGTAATATACTTTCAATATATATCCTAAATGTTGAACAAAGTGATAAAAATGACAGTTGGCCTACTTAGTCGAAGTTCCTCGCCTGGGTCGCCATGGAAAACGCTCGCGCTGCCTGCTGTTGCTATGGTTACCTCCTCTGGCGAACGCAGTCGCGATTCTTTTCGCGAGTTTATACATTTAGCGAACTTACCGAAATTCTGAGGGGACTGAAACATTATTTGAAAACGCTTTTGAAATGTTTACAAATAACATTTCCACACAAATGCATATAGGCTATTTTACACCCCCCCCCGTTTGTTTTGACTGACTTTAGGGAGGTTCAAAGTGTAATTAGGAGGGTCAGCCCCCCCCCCCCCCCCCCCATAATTCGCACCCTATACGTGACAAAAAATTCATGATATGTAAAAAAAAGGACATTTTAAGAAAAAAATTGAAAGTTATCGACCTATAGCCTAAACATTTTTTTTAAAGGTGAAACTAATATAGCTAGCGTATATAAAAATTGCTTTTCTGAGAACTTGATATGTTTTTCTATAAATTAATTTAGACATTTCTTTTTTTTTTTATCTAGAAAACACATCTATAAAGATAGGCCTATAGGCTATTTATAGTAATCATATTTGAATCTTTATCAGTAAGAGTTCACACAGATCTCTACATTCAATCAGTGGAATCTCTCTCTTGGGGATAATTGCGGGCCAGATTCACTCTTTCTCCCAACAGAATAGAAAAGACTCTCTCTCACGAGGGCCGAAACATCTGCCTCTCCGCCCTCACGACTCCGATGCCATCGGCCTCTGAAAGAATCAACAAAAGAACCGTTGTTATATATCGTCCCTTGAATACAAAGTAATTACTTATCATCAATCAAAATTAATAATAGTTGATTGGGTTGGTGTGGTCAGTGCAGTCCCCTCACATTCGCTTTCCAGAGGAGGGGACTTGACCCACTGGGAAACTACCCCCCACCCCTCTCTGGGCAGCCTAAAAAGTCAGGGACTGAATAAGGAAATGAAGCGTAATTTGAGGAAGATGGATGAGTCTCCAGGGCAACTCCCCCTTCTATCCTCTTGTATTGATGATAACAGAGAGAGAGAGAGAGAGAGAGAGAGAGAGAGAGAGAGAGAGAGAGAGAGAGAGAGAGGGCTGTGCGTGTGTGTTTATGTCTCAGTATGTGACAAACAGAGGCTGAGACACTGAGAGCTCCAGACAAAAAACGCATCAGGTCTCAGTCAGTTGGACGGCGAGGATACTACAGCACATCAGGATAACCGTGGACCACATTTGGGTGATTTGTCTGAGAAGGCCACTGCACGGGATTTATACGACCAGACGCGCTCACTTCACCATGCAGAGACCGAGCGGTGCAGGCGCAGCGTTTTCCATTGATTCTTTGATTGGCACTCCACAGCCCCGGCCGGGCCACCTGCTCTACACGGGCTACCCGATGTTTATGCCGTACCGACCGTTTATGATTCCGCAAAGCCTGTCTCATTCGTCATTACAGTCGGGCATCCCTCCCTTGGCACCGCTGGCATCGTTCGCGGGGCGCCTGACCAACACATTTTGCGCGGGGTTGGGACAGGGGATGCCCTCCATGGTGGCGCTCACCACCACCCTGCCCAGTTTCTCGGACTCTCCAGATAGTTTCTATCCCCCGCAGGAGATGCCGGGATCCCGGTTAGGCGCAGACGGGACGGGGATGAACCGGCAGGAGAGCCCGCGTGACGAACTCAAGGGCTCCGAACTCCTCAATTTCACGGAAACTTTTCAGGCAGTTGCAGGTGAGCACCGGACACAAACTCTCACTTTGACAGGTGGTTTAATCACGAGCGCAAAAAGTTCGAACGGCCTTTATTCAAAATAAAAGTTCTGTTTAGAACCCAAAGGCTTTTACAGGCTGATGCCGAAAGTTCCACAACAAACTTTTATTCGACTTCTTTAGGAAACTGTTACTGTTGAGTTAGATATAAACCCATAAACCAATATGCTAAATAAAATAGCTCTCAATGAAAAACGAAAATTGTATAAAAATGGTTCTTGATAAGAGTGACGCGCTTTTGGTTAACAAAGTGCTGCAAAATTTCATTCAATATTCTTTTTCTAACTATGTGGCGCTCCATAAAAAACGTTATGCATGAACTTTAAGATTGTAGCCTACATTCAATAAGAAATGTCACGACACTTAGAAGTTAAGAATTAAAAAAAGAAAAAAGAAAAAGGGCATTGACCTTTGAATGAAAATTCACCAGCGTTGTTTAAAATGGTCGTCTTGTGTGTTGGAATAACAGTGCATTTTATAATCTGTTATTGTTTTTAGGGAGTTCATAAAATTATCGAAAGACAAATGAACACATCTGAGCTTGAAAACGTCCATTGTCATTTGATTTGTATTCAGGAGGCACAGGCCTCTCCTGCCACTGGAGAGTTTCGAAACAATGCCACAAAACGATCTGGGTTTTTAGAATAACATTTAGTGATATTTCTAAATAACTTCTGCAGAATTAGATATTTTTAAGGTTGAAAATAGAGCAGACTGAATAAGCAAAATATATATAAAAGGTAATTATTCAATAAGTTTCAGCACAATGTTTTATTATTTTGTAATAATTATAAATGATACAAATATATATTTTCCCCATCCATCTTGATACTGTCTTTTCTATAAAGTTCAAACATAATTTTTTTTAAACATTCGTCCTAGAACGTGTAATGAACTTGCATGTTGACACTTTAAATATAGCCTACTTTACAGTTATAAATGTAAAAGTCAGTTTTAGAATTGAATATGTAGACAGGCCTGGACTAGTAGAAAAAACGCTTCAGTTACGCTCTTGTTGGATTTTATTAGCCTATGTTTTAGGATATTTATGAAATAATGTCTATAGAATCAAGCAGAAATCAAACGATAAATAATTAATGTTCCAGCGCACTTTCAATTTTTTCATCTTGTTATAGAATTTGACGATTAATTTCTACTCTATTTCAATTCGATTGTTTTATATAGCCCAAGGTTGTCAAAAAGGACTTTTCACTGCAGTTCGTCGCCAATAATAATCTAGTCGCCAATAATAATGCCAATTAAATTTCAATTTTAGAGGGTCGAAATGTTTCACATACTACATTTGCCTTTTGAACTTCCCAAATCTGTGTGGAATATTTGTAATGATTCCTGTCTTGATTTTCATTCTCTTCAGGCGAAACCAAACTCTACAGTTCCGATGATGAGAAACTGGACCTGAAATCAGCGGAGGCCGCGTGCAGTGACCGGGAGGACAGCTCAGCCGACAGCGAGAACGAAAGCTTCTCCGACGGGAACACCTGCGCCTCAGCGTCCCAGAAAAGCAAACTCAAAGGCGGCTCACAGGACGCGTTACCGCCGGGCGGCTCGGCGGGAAAGAGCCGGAGGAGGCGGACTGCTTTCACTAGCGAACAGCTGCTGGAACTCGAGAAGGAGTTTCACTGTAAGAAGTATTTGTCCCTCACCGAGCGCTCGCAGATCGCGCACGCGCTCAAACTCAGCGAGGTCCAGGTCAAAATCTGGTTCCAGAACCGCAGGGCCAAATGGAAACGGATCAAAGCCGGCAACGTCAACAACAGATCCGGGGAGCCCGTCAGGAACCCCAAAATCGTGGTGCCAATTCCCGTGCATGTCAACAGGTTCGCGGTGCGGAGTCAACATCAACAGATCGAACCGGGCAGCAGGCCATGAACTTCTCAATGAAAATGACCCTGAACTCCTCAAACGAACATTTACATGACCCACATCCCCCAGGTCAGGGGTCACACACTACAGATGCATGAAGCACACCTAAAAGGAGACAATTCCAGTATCTAGAAGGATATTCTTGACTTTTAGGTAACACTTTGTCGACTTTCATCAATTAAAAACACGAGGCCTATTCAATGCTTAACGGGTCATCGGTTTATATATACATTCAATTCTGAATAGCCTATATGAATCAAAGTTTATGATATTTGAACGTATATTAACACATGACCTGATAAACATTTTATATTTTTGAAAGTTATTATAAGGTGTTACCGACTTTTATATCTGTTCAATATCGTTCAATACGTTCAGGTTTGTTCTTTTCCTTCTCTCCCCTAAAATGTATTAATTTTTTATTTATTGTTTTGTACATTTGTAAATATTAAATGTGTCCATGCGACACAGATGTGCACTATACGAGACTGTAAAGAGACATGTTTTTTAAATAAGTATTTATAAGTTGCTGTCAGTGAGTTTTTGCATGTTGTCATCTGTTATCTGATTTTAACGGGCCGTTCTCGTTGTTTCCACCATTTTGCATGTGCTCTTAAAGCATTTCCGTCCCTTAGAGGCGGAATCCCCCCCCAAGCTATTTGTTGAAAAAAAAAATACGGTGATGGAAATAAATAAGCTCAAGAACACAATGACAGAGTGATATATTCCCATCGACGTCACAATAAATGTGCAACATGGTTGCATAAAACTGTTCAGAGGAGAAATGTATTCATTGCATGCATGTTGGTTCTTCTTAAATACTGTTTTAGTTTTTGTCTTCTTTGCAATCGAATTAATTAATTACTGATCAAGTCATTGACTCATTGATATATATTTTATACCAAACATTATCCTAAAGTGACTACTGGCTATTATTTATTGGCAACTATTTGATCACTTTTATTAGTTTATTTATTCGACCTTAAAATAAATGCAATTATGTAATTAAGTCCAATTAATAATAATTAATAATAAAATGACCATAGTTTAGTAAACATATAAGGACATAATAAGCAATTGAATTATTATATACAATTTGTTTATTTATTATGATGCTAAAATATGTCCACTGTCGAACCATTAAATATCAAGACATTAGAAATTATATCGGGAAAGTTTAATTTTGCAATATCTCTTTCCAGGGCATTTATTGTTTAATGCACAGGTCACAACTTAGATCTCTATTTTCCTTTCTTCTGGTTGAAATAGATGTGGATCCTTTGTGTCTTAGCTCTTCTTTACATCCAGCAGATGTACTTTATTTGATGCATTTTGAGCAGGTAATAGAGCACATCTGTCATCAGCGTCAAGAGACCATGTTTATCCTTCTGATAAAACTGAACATAAATGTATTTGATTTTTCAGAAAGTGGAAGCATTGTGAAGCTTGAACCTTCCACATTTCTTCTCTTTAAATGAGCATTATTGGTCTGAATAGTTTTTTTTTGGCCTTATCTGCAGTCTATATTTTCATTCAACAAACTCAGGCAGATATACATTTTTTATGACTTTGACATGAAACATTAAATAACCGTTTAGCCTTGATACAAAATGCATTTGATTAGGTGAAAACCTATTATTTATCATGTTAAATGAGACTATATAGTCACATGAGGAAAATACATAAGAAAGATTCATAGTTTGCATGACAACCTTCATGCTACAATATATATTTTTTAAATGTATTCAATGCATTTAATGTGTATGTCTGTACTTAGCTTATTTATTCCACAACTGTGACTTAATTAAAAGTCTCACCGTTCACTTATTCCCTGAAAAGTATAACCCGCATGTATAATTAGAGAGGAATTTGAAAAAGACAATGAATATGAAAGCACACTTTTACAAACATAATTGAGAAAGACTGACATTGACCCAAAGCAGCAGAAAACAATCATTTGAGTCTACGATGACCAGTGCAGATCATCTAAAGAGAGAGAGAGAGAGAGAGAGAGAGAGAGAGGTTTTTTTGTTAATGAGCACAGGACTCATTTGTCTCTCTTTGGGAGGCCGTGCTGTCTCAGACGAGAGTGATGGAGCTCTATTACACTGGTCATATCCAACACACTGTAATGAACTTCAACATCAATCATTACAGGAGAGAGCAAAAGACCACGCTGGGTCTCTCTCTGTCTCTCCGTTCCAGGGTTGAATCTCATTCAGTCTGTTCACAGACTACATCAACATATACAGTGATGCTGAAAAAACGCTTTGCATGAAGGTAAACTATTTACGTTTATGCATTTAGCAGATGTGTTTTCCAAATCGGCTTACACTGCATTCAAGATAAGCATTTTATCAGCTCATGTGTTTCCTGGGAATTGAACCCATGACCTTGGCATTGCTAGCACTATACTGTTTGAGCTACAGAAATTAGATTTTAAATATATGTACATGAGTATAAAACCTAAACAGCATGAATGATAAGACACATTCATAGCACATTTAATATATTTCAGTGTAATTCAGTAACTTTCAGCCACATTAATGTTTCACTGTTTTAACATTAAACTATTCTTAAATGCATATACTAAAATGTAGTTAAATGAGAAGTGTTACATTCATAGAATGTGAAAGTGACATACGGCCAAGTATGGTGACCCATACTCAGAATGTGCTCTGCATTTAAACCATCCAAAGTGCACATACACAGCAGTGAACACGAACACACACACACACACACACACACACACACACACACACACACACACACACACACACACACACACACACACATGTTGGTTTTTATGGTTTACGGGGACTTTCCATAGGCGTAATGGTTTTTATACTGTACAAACTGTATGTGCTATTGCCCTACACCTACCCTACACCTAAACTTAGCCTTCACAGGAGACGGTGCATTTCAACTTTCCCCCCAAAAAACTTACTCTGTATGATTTATAAGCATTTTGAATTATGGGGACACTGAAAATGT
Organism: Oxygymnocypris stewartii; assembly: GCA_003573665.1. Taxonomy (NCBI): domain Eukaryota; kingdom Metazoa; phylum Chordata; class Actinopteri; order Cypriniformes; family Cyprinidae; genus Oxygymnocypris; species Oxygymnocypris stewartii. Next base: position 41,389 of record QVTF01022340.1, on the reverse strand, counting down.
CCTCATGAATCACCTTCTCCTTGTAATACCTATGTCATACCTATGTCATTATACAAATTTGTGTCCTCATAAACCACATAAACATGCACACACACACACACACACACACACACACACACACACACACACGGAGCAGTGGGCAGCCTTTCATGCTGCAGCGCCCGGGGAGCAGTCGGAGAGAGTGTTATTGAAGGTGGAGAGAGTGCTGTACATTCACTCCCCCCCCCCCCACCCTACCCTACCCTACCCTACAATCCCTGCCGGTCCGAGACTCGAACTCGCAACCTTTCGATTACGAGTTCTACTCTCTAACCATTAGGCCACGACTTCCCTTAAATAAGAATATAGTGTTTAAATAAAAAAAAAATTATGAACATTTTCATTACATGTTATTTATTCAAATGTTACTTTTTTGCCATTGTGCGTCATGCACGAATGCCATGAAATAACAAGATATATGATGTATGATGCATGAAATAACCAGAAACTTGGGCTAGAAATGTAGTGATAGGTGATAATTCAAATGTTTTTGGTCTTATAGCAGCACATTTTGGCTGTTGGCGCAACAATTCTTGACTTCATCTGACCAAAGTATTATTAGCAACTGGAGACATTATCATCCAGTAATTCTTATTTTATAAAATCACCATTCTTTATGCTGTTCTCTGGCGCATCATGTAGCAAAAAAACAGGACTGACAACATCCATATTCTGCTGCTGTGTCTACATGATAGAATCACATTTATGCATTTGATACACGCATTTATCTCCTGATTCTGGCATATGCTCTGCTGTTTGAGCTACAGGAATTAGACTCAACCAGTCTGGCCATAACTGGAAGCTTCTTCAGCAACAGGATGCCAAGTGTACCGTACCATGATGTATGACACACCAGCAACTGTTTTCTCTCATAAGTGCTAATAGGCAGAAGGAAAGCAACACCGAGCTGTGAATCCACACCCTCCATAAAACTGCACCCTGACCTCCTGAAAAACCTGTTGCAGAGCTCATGTCTTCACATTTAGACCGAACTGTTTTTATTTCATGAAACGAGCTCACTTAAAGCGCCAAACACAATTCCCCAAAACAATCCCATAAATGATGTGCGCAGAAAACAATCTCATAAACTAATGAGGAATCTCTGAACTTTCTTGACTTGTATTGTCAGCATGTCGCTCTGACGCGAGTGTAAGTTAATTGCTTCAGCCTCCAGTAACCGCTAGTGGTAAATGCCTATGAGCCGTTGCATTTACATATCCCCTCATTTAGAGACTCTGCTAATTAGCATTCTCATTATGCCAATTATACTAGCTTTAATTATTATAGCACCGCCACTAAAAAAAAATATGAACTGCAAACCAAATAGCCTACAGAGATATTCCACAAGGTGCTGTTCCGAGGATGCGGTGATGGGAATACCAGCACAGCTTGTCAAGAGCGGAACACTCTCATTATGACAATCAGATTAATTGTTTAATTGATATCCGAGCATTTGTTTCATTAACGGATCGTTAGGAAGCGCAAGGTAGCGGCTATTCCGAGTCTTGGAAGAGGAGGGACGGGAAACGTGAGGCCTGAATCTTGGGGAGTGTCTGGTGGACGCCCACGCCGCTGATGTATGGGCAGATGCATCAAATCACACAGGATAAACAAGCGATGAATTTCATCAGTGCCATCATAGCCTTAATTTGGCTGCCTAATGAGTCAGAGCTAGTGGCGGAGATAAAAGTTGTCAGAGGCGCGGCTCTAATGAATTTCTTGCCACTTGTAATCAAGGTTGGCTGTCTGAGGGCCCATGATTAATGGAACCCTGGAGGATTCCCTCGGCCTTCAGCTCTCATTACAGCTAATGCATTCTCAGGCAAATTAACACACTGAGAAGAGCGAGCGAGAAAGAGAGAGACGCCGAGAATCCAAACAAGGACGGGAAAGAAAGAACAAGTGATAAACGCAAGATTGAGAGAATGCGAGGAAAGAAAACATCAAATGACAATTAAACAGCCTAGGAAAAGCAGAATTGACTTTCTTTAGGCTTTTAATCCATGTCTGGAAGCTTTGAGCGAAGCATCTAAATGCTAATATGTAAACACAACGAGATTTAAGCCCAAATACGCTTTTCAAATATTCCAGTAAAAATACATATGGTTTTATTCTGTTTATGTCACATCCATGCAGGTGGCACTGAACTTCTGGTTCGGTTCCATCCTCCTGATTTTTTTATGGGTTTTTGGTTAATGCCTGAAACAAGGTCTTTAGTTAACACAGGCTTTTATTCTATTATATTACATATGTAATACCCCACTCAAACACAAGTGGCTAAATGGTAAAGGCGGCAAAAAGCTAAACTCATCTACTCATTAGTCAACTTTTATAGAAAAAATCCTGAAGGATTCCAACAAGAAAGTGTATAGGATTCGAATTAGAATTTCTATCATATTTTGGAACCATTAAGATTCCTATAGGCCTTTCTGTTACTCTTTAGAATAGGGAACACTTCCTAATAAATTCCTAATTTGCTGATTATTAATAGTTAGTAAGTGTGACGAGTGGGCGGGGCCGAGAGCCGTGGGAGCGGAGCGAGGCCGGTGGAGTAAATGATAATGAACGACACCTGCGCCACTCACCGGTCTCGAGTCCCACGGAGGAGCTTCGGAAGGAATAAAAGGAGGAGTGATGACAGTGGAAGACGAGAGAGGACCAGGCCTGGACTTTTAGTTTGTGTTTTGTGTGCGGCAGTCGTCCGTGAGGGGCTGCCGCTTTTCTGTTGTGTTTGTTTATTTTGATTATTAAAGTGTTTAAAAAAATAAATAAAAAATAAAAGAAATCTCGGTCCGGTTCCCGGACACACTGCCGCTCGGTCCTCAACCAACTGAGCGGCTCATTTGTGGTGCCATGCGATAGTACTGGACCTCTTTGGTGGACGGCCCGATGCTCCTCCGCCTCCTGGCGGACGGCGATGGCTCCTCCGGTCGAGGGCAGCCGGCAGCGAGTCCCCCGTTCCCTGCTCCTCCACCAACCTGGCGGACGGCAGCAGGCTCCGGCCCACTGGCAAACGGCGCCGACTCCTCCGCTCCCTCTCGGATGGCAGCCACCCCTCCTCGTCCCAGGAGCACGGCAGCGAGCCTTCCGTCCCACCTGCTCTTCCATTGCTCCAGCACCACCGCCTCGGGCAGCAACCAGCGGTCTCCGCTTCTTCCTGCTGCCGGAGCTCCTCAGCACCGCGATCCCCCTCAGCAGCGAGGGCTCTCTGACAGCGTGTCCCTCCTTCCTCCCGGGTTTCGGCAACAAATGTAATGACGTTAGTACATACGGGAAGAAGGAGGCGAGAACCGGCGAACATTTAATAATTTAATAATCAAAATAAACAAAAGTTTTTTTGACAAGCTTTTGCAAACTATTCTCAAACTTCTACTCATTTTAAAGAGATTTAGTTGTGATGTTGACTTGTTTAAAGCTAACTTTAGATTTGTATTTAGTAATTGCATTGAGGCTTCAAAATTCATACAAGTTGGTTTCATTTGTTAAAACTATCATGATGAACAAAATGTGTAAGAATCACAATTTTTTTTTTTTTGACAACCTGGGTTGGCCTACAGAACTAGTCAACACTGCAGTGCTCCATACAAGCAAAATATGATGCTTTTAATATTTTGGTCGGGTTTCCTGTAAGGAATGCTAGTGTACTTGTGTGATAACCTATATGAACTAAAAGCTAAAAGATTAATAAACGTTTAATGAAAATATTTAATATATATATATATATATCCTGGTTTTCCATGGTCATGTGTTTAGAGTTGAGAAAACACAATAAAGCTTGAAAAGACATTTTGATAGTCTTAAGCACATATTTTCATAACCTGAATGACAAACGTTCTCAGCATTCATGGTATAAATCATTTTATTGGAGTGTTTATTTTGTCAATAGCCAGCCAAGCATCCAATCACACAGCAGCTAACTCTCATGAAAGCACTCCGTCACGTTCAGAAGGAGCATTAAAAACAATGGCAAATTAAAAGAAACAACAAAAAGTTATCAAACAGCTCAATAAAAGCAACAACAAAAGGAATTATTTACATCTTGCTTTTATAAATATGTCAAATATACATATAATACACAAAGTACCTTAACGGCCAGACAATGTGGACACATTGAGACCCAAAACCAGGTACCAAAAAAAACTTTAAAACAAAACGGTGCTACTCTCTGCAATACGGCTGCTTGAGGAGCTTTATGGCACTTCCCAGCATTCAATAAGCCGGCAGTCGCAGGCATGACAGGCGAGTGTTTAATATCATTTTTAACTGCCATATTCCCAAAAGCTCATCTTAGCAACCTCATGTAGTGCGCAGGAGCCCAAACTTAAAAAAATGATACATGTTCACTTTATGAAGATCAAGAGGGTAACTTTCCATGCATGTCATTGGGAATGAGCCTCCAGATTTAAAACCGGTTTAAAATGCTAACCGCAGATGTTAAACGCCGTTGCATTTAAAACCAATGGCAATTTTCCTAAAGCTTAGTTAGATGACGGTTGCATGTTCAAATCTGACTCGAATAAGAAAGAAAACGTACCTGCTAGAAGGTAAAACACCTAAACAAATGTAAACTTTAAAATACTGTCAGGTAAGGACATCTTCCTCTCGCTTTCCCTTTAAGTTCTAATCATGATTTTATATTTCAAGTAAAAGTTGATGGCGTACACACTAACAAACGAGGGTTAAGGCTGATAGGTTTCAGATGGGTACTTAACGGCCATCTCATCCAGAAATGACCCACACGACACACAGCTAGCTGCAAGAGGGAGCAGGAAAAGCTATTTTATACATACATCTGTACATAATCCACATCACCATCCCATCCGTCCCATTCAGTTATTCTAATGGATACAAAAACAGCCACATCGTCACAAGTGTGGAGGTCATTAGACTGGTAACAAAGGAGTTTCGTAATCTAGTGTGTCGGTACCGTCCGCTGCTACTGAATGGATCTGTTATCAGGCAGGAGAGGGACGTCGGTGTCAAACAGTTAGAAGACCACATCAGACGGGTCCGGAAACCATTCACACAAGGCATCCGTAATAACACAGTATTCGTCAGGTAATCAGGCCTTTCTAAGACAATCACGTAGAGGCTAAATGTAAAATAGCAATGAGTGTGATGATTTGAGTTTTGTTATATTGCACTGATGCTACAACTGGTAACCCGTTACCCAGCAGCCTTAGTGTTTTTGAGCTTCGTTCAAGGGCACAATGGTGGTACAACTATTAAAAGCGTGAAGTTTGAAATCACGTTTTTTGCATTAATCTGAAAAATAAAAAAATCATGTGATTAAGTTTAATTTAATTAAGAATGTATGGATATCTGTGAGAACATGTCCAGGTCACCCAAAAATATGAATTAAAAATGAGAAAATATATTTAGCATTAAAAAATTAAGGACCATTGAGATTTTCCCCCACCAAATATTTAATTATTGAAATGGATCTGGATATTTTAAAATTCATATTTTACTGTTTATTTCTGTCAATATTATTCTTATTAATGTAATACATTGTATAGTGCTTAAAAAATACTAATATTTTACACTCAATTAAACCTTAAAATTAAAGTAGTAGATATTTATTAATTTGATTTTAGGGTGAAATACGCAGACATGTTCTTTACAGTTTTCCCCAAAATCACTGATTTAATGGGATAGTTCACGCAAAAATGAAATTTCTATCATTATTTACTCCACCTCATGTCATTCTAAACCTATATGGCTTTATTTGTTCTGTGGAACATAAAATAATGTATTTTAAAGAATGTTGATAATCAAAACCTTTGGGTTCCCACTGATTTCTATTATATCAACAAAAAATACAATGGAAGTCAATGGGAACCAAAACTCTTTGGTTACCAACATTCTTCTAAATATCTTTGTGTGTGTATTCAGCAGAAGAAATACATTGTGTAATGACATGAGCGACAGTAAATAACAACATAATTGAATGTTCTGATGGACAAAAACGTGTGGGTGCAAAGCGGAGGATCAGATTATTTCTAAACCGATAAAAAACGACACTTATTTTGTTTAGAACCAGTCATTGAATTTTTTTGTTCTATACACACACAAGGATCCTTAAAAACGTATTTTTCTTCAGCTTAAAAATAACACGCATTGATAATGTTAACACTGCTAATTCTCGCTGTACGCTCACATTGGTCACAGGAAGTCGTCATGAGGGTAATGGGTTTACGTGACACACGTGGCACTACGCACAGTTTCCTAATAAAGACGTACTGTACTGCTGAGGGAAATGATGCCATTTAACGAGAGCAGCATCTATGGGAACATCAACATCTTTGAGAAGACACTAGAGACACTGCGGGCCATGATCACATGATGCTAACACTACGGTTCAGCTCGCATTGAGCGTTGTTGTTGATGTTGGGATTGTGTCGGGTGGCTGTGGGCGTCGACAGTCCATCGCCGTCGCCGGGGCAGCCGTGTTGGATGAGGATGTCGACGCACTCCTGACTTCCTGCTCGCTGGGCGTAGGACAGGGGCGTCTGACCACGAGCGTCGCGACTCCTCACGTCCACGCCGTACTGAAACAGAGGAAGAAATGAATGATGAAGGGACACTTGTGAATGAAAGGCGCTTCCAAAAGCGAGTTCTTACCCAGATGAGGAGCTGCGTGATGACCACGTTAGCCATAGCGCAGGACAGGTGCAGGGCGGTCCGTCCGTCTCCGTCCCCGTACGTCTCGTTGACCTCTTCTTTGGTGCCGTGGGCCAGCAGGAGAACCACCAGCCTCAGGTCGTCCTCCACCACGGCCCGCAGGAGCTGCTGTCCCAGCGGCACATCTGACTGAGGAAGCCCCACCAGGAACAACTTCTGCTCGTACTTCGCCCGGATCCAGCGCTCCTTCTCTTCTCTGAGAATTAGGACACAAACAGAGCCCAACTTTATATTCTTCTAAACACACGGTTAGCTGATTCCAGTGTAGTCAATCAAACCACAACTCTAAATCAACTAAATTCATTTACAAAATACACATTTTACAATATTTACAATATGTAGGTAAATATTACTGCTTAGTACTAGGTGTTATGTAAATTGAAATAATTTATCTATCTATCTATCTTGTATATTTACTATATTATATTAATTGCATATATATATGCAATGAATATAAAATACTTTGAGAAAAAAAAATGTGAAAAACATTTCTTATGAACTAAACAATAAATATCATGTTGCACATAATTAAGGCATGTTTTCTACAATTTATAAATAAATGAATAGAATTAATATATACAATTAAATATGTATAAGATATTTAACAATTTCCAATTATATATGTGTGTATGACTGACAATTTTAAGCTAGATTTATTATTTATATTTGCATTAAACTATTTATAATAATAATGCATAAAAAATCTAATGCCTTTAAAATTATAAATATAATAATAAAATGTAATCAAATATATACATTTTATTCCTTATATATATAGTATGTTTAAATATGAATTTTATATTATATTAATCACATATTTTTCTTACAGGAATTTTACCATTTCTTTTAAACTTAATTAACTAAATATAAATCATGTTAAAAATTATTTTTTACAATTTATAAATAAATATAATAAATATATAAAATGTAATATTTATAGGAAATGTAAACATTTTCAATTACATATGTAAATAAGGCAGACAATTTTAAGCTGTATATTATTTACATTTTATTTGCATTAAATGCTTTATAAGAATAATGCTTTAAATAATGCAGTGTTTTTAATGCCTATAATATTATAGTGTAGCACTAATATCACCTCCAGTCTTTCTGCTACTTTGACAATCACTGGTTAAATGTGACTTTGATACATTAGATAAACTGTGCGAGTTATGGATATACGACAATCCCAGCAGAGTCTGAATTTCTAACATAATCATATCTTTGACTTTGAGGAAGTCCAGAGTAATTCAGTTATGATTATGATAGCGGTCACAAGGGAAGCAGGTTAAACGTACAAACCACACATCCTCAGCCTTAACTTCCCTTAGACCGCTTTCCATCAGAATCTAGAGGGTTAAAGTCTGTCTGGCTATCGAAAGGTTACACATTGTGAACAGCATGTCTATCGTGGACAATACAGGAGTGTGTGCGTGGGGGGGAAGCCGTGTTTTTTATCGCCGCTGTCAGTGTTGTCAGTCCTGCCCGGTGAATCCCCACAAAGGAGGCCCTCTCAACACTGGCCCCTCAACCCTCTAGGGGGCCGCCGGCAGCCCGCCAGATCGAAGACCCAAAGAAAAGGGCTGAAAGAGACACACTCGGACGAGAGAATAGAGTCCAACTCTTCAGTGCGCACCAGACTTCTATCTGTCCCTCTCTATCACCCGGCCGCCCCCTCTCCTCTCTTCTGCTGGCATTCATGGCGCTAAATCGATACGAGCAGATCTGAGCATGCTCAGTGGCACTCTGACCCGCTGACCCCGGGCGGCGGGTGATAAGGGGAGCAGAAAGGAGCTGTTGTTTGCCTTGTCGGGGTGAGTGACACACTGAGTGAGTGAGAGAGAGCTGATAGAGGTAAAGAGAGTCTGGAGAGATGTCGGGTGACGGCTTTCCCCCGGGACACGGAACCAGAACCACAGCGCTAATGTATGTTGATGATGACAAACCAACAAGATGATAGAGAGAAATGACACAAATAATGACAGCTACAGTGTAGATGAGAATGGCTAGTACTGAATTATTCTTTATGAAATAAACACTTGCAAGTCTATATAATGTATAGTCATCACCAGAGTTGGGCACGTAAAAAAATGGACAAGATAAGAAAACTACTACGAATCCTCCTACTAATAACAATAGAAAACGCACTAAGGATTAATGAGCTGCTGGGTTCATGAATATTAATCACGTAGTCTGCGTTCGCTCGAATTGATTTGTTGTAATTAAAACAGGGACGATAATAGGTGAGCGCCAGCCAATGAGATTGTCGTATGTGCAGTAGTTCCGCCCACTAACGGAGAAACCGGCAGTTCTTCAAAGCTGAAGAATTCCAAAGGAAAATACAACAAAGAATATTGTTTACATGTAGCGCATGCAAGACTCTCTCACTCTGTATATTTCTTTGCGCGTGTGAGACTAAGCCTTCACACTAGAGTTTACGGTACGTCAAATATAGCTACACTGCACATTCATTCAGATGAACCGAAAAATGTAATTCTAATAATATAATAAATTATAGTAACGCCGCATTTTATTGTCAGTAACGGTAACGGCGTTGTAACAGGGGGAAACAGTAATTTACTTGATTACTCGTTACTGAAAACAATAACGCCGTTAATAACGCAGTTTATTTATAACGGCATTATTCCCATCACTGTACTAATATGTTTCATATATTTAAAATTGTCATCATTACAAAGTTGAGTGACTAATTAGTAATTAATGGAGTAAAATAAAAACATATGCACAGCTGGAATATAAATATTTTCTTATTAATTGAATCATTAAATATTTAATAATTTAATAAACATGTAATATTTGGCAATTTATTATTATTATATTTTGCATTAAAAGCACATATATGTGAACTTACATTGCATAAAATATTACATAAATTATAATATAATAATAAATAAGAGCTAGAAATTCATAAATATTTCAATATTACATTAAATGCATAACAATTTAAATAATATATATATATATTAGTGCAGTCAAACGATTAATCACATCCAAAATATAAGTTTTTGTTTACATAATATATGTGTGTACTGTGTATATTTATTATGTAAATATGTATATCATATAAAAATATATTTAATATACAAACAACATATTTTTAAGAAATATATACATGCATGTGTGTGTATTTATATATACATAATAAATAAATATACACAACTTTTTTGGATGCGATTAATCATGATTAATCATTTGACAGCACTAATATATATATATATATATATATATATATATATATATATACAATATTTGAATGCAATGTATTTAATGTTTAAATAATATAAGTATAACAATATAAGAATAACATGTGACATAATATTTATTATATTATCATATTATTACATAAAATATTATATAAAAGAATACAATTGCTCCAAATAACTTTTTATAAATGCTGAATATATACTTTTTATATTTTCATTTTATATATAATTTAATGCATTTCATTTCTATATGATCTAAAATAAAAATATAATATTACATTACACATAATCTTACAAAAAAATGTAATTTTGTTTGGTAGATAATTTCAGTCTTACGTCAGGTTTCTGTAAACTATAGACATTTCAAGAAATGTAAGATTAAAATAAGTGCCATAATGTTAGTCATTGCTAATTTACATACTGATGTATTTTTTTCATAATTTAATCATCTATTGTACCTTAATGCTGCAAAGACTATGTTTTATGACAGTTCCACATGTGAATCAACACAAAACGCAGCAAAACAAGTGCTGAGTACCAACAAAACACAATTTTATTTATGTTAAGCCAAAAACTATAACTTACATTTAAATTGATTGAAACTTACAGCAGCAGTGATTGGCGGTATGATGGGAGTATACATGAAGCCACGCCCCTTTATTATCCTCAAACAACACACTTCCTCTGATGGGGGACGAACTCATACGACTCAACCACACTCACTAGCATTCAGGAAGGTTTGACATCCCATCATCGTGTCAAGATTTCCATCAAAAAACACACAAATCTAAATTTGCGAATCATTTCAATCTCTAATCAGTGTCTTATGAGAGGCATAATATACCTTTAAAAATGTATATGAAAAGCATCCGAACTAATTTGACCTAAAACGCTAAAAGGAACCATTCTCGTCTAATGACATGACTCCAGTCAGCGGTTACATCTCAGCGTTTCAGAAGTGCACTCTTACGCTGAACAACACCGGCTTTATGAAGCAGAACAAATGTTGTGGCATCTCCAAACTGATAATCTGTTATCCCGTGTCACCATTACATTCCCTCAAAGACAATCGCGTGTGTACGAGCAAGTGTTGTTTAAGTCACTTCGGCAACAATGGCATGAGCCAATTACGTAAGCCACATCTTTAATGCTGTTTCCCTGAAAATCCTGACAGGTCTTTGTGAACAAGGCAGAGAGCAATTGAATAGACTCTGGGCACAGTGAATCGTTCTTCAGAGAGAGACCGAGTGTGTGTGTATAATTAGCCTCCCTCCCTTCCTACTTCAGCAGTCAATCTTTCAAAGCTTGTTTTTCTTCTGAGGAGACCCACCCTGTTGTTCTCTCTTCATCTGAATTCTTTACAGGAAACCCACCATGCCATCGCAGGGGTTTAAGAGGGTGGGCGACTCTTAAACTCCAGGACGAGAGCGGTTTAAAGTGGAGGAGGGTGAGTGTACACTAGTTTAACGAGGGAGAATCACTTTTGACAGATTCATTTAGAAGGTCACTAACAATGACATTAAATACAGTGAAATATTGTTTGTGTGACTTTCTTTTCTTAAAAAAAAACAAGGGAGATGTTTTGATGAATGTTTACGCTGCTTTCCTGTCAAACTCCCAAAATGATCATGAAGGAACCCTAAAAGTGGGCCATACGCATAGTGCACTATTCAAAGTCCTTTGTAGACATGTGTAGACATTCTACGAGTAGCAGATCAAATCTGCATCAAGATGAATGGAGCCAGGTTTGACATCAATGACGATCAATAAAGAAAGTCAAGAACCAATGATGATTGACTGACATGAAATCTAGCACGAGAAGTCTCAAAACATTTTGGAATTTTCCTCACACTAAGCATTAAAACAAAACAAAACAAAACAAAACAAAAAACGTTTTTTTTGTAATTTTGGAGCTTTATGTTATCTGTCCAAAGAAAAAAAATGGGTAAAATAAAACAGACTTTTTTTTTTACTTTGACTGCACAAAAAAATACATTCAAGGTCCTCTTTTGTTGTTTTTGGAACTTTATGATATCTGTCCATATTCAATAAATAAAGAAATCAATGCTAAAATCTTTAGCATTATTTTTAGTTATTATTTTTAGGAACTCTATGACATCGGTCCACATTCACTTTGAATGTAAAATAAAATAAAAACAAATAGTACCTTATTTTTAATTTTAGTACACAATATTTGTCAACATTCTAAATGAAAAATAAATAAGTTACTTATGTTCATTTTAAAGCTTTATGACACCTGTCTACATTTTAAATAATATAAAATAAATAAGGTACTCTTTTTTTTAGCTTTATTTTATCTCTCCAAATTCAAAATAAAATAAAATAACTAGAGATGTTCCGATACCCTTTTTCCCTTCCCGATACCGATACCTAGGCTCAGAGTATCGGCCGATACCGAGTACTGATCCGATACCTGAGTGTGTATCTGGTTATACAGCTTTATGTACAACTAGCCCTGTATGAAATGATACAATTATTTTATGGTGTGCTTCACCATATATAGAGTCTGGCACAGCTTTTTAAATAACTAAAAGTACACTCTTAACATCAGTCAGTCAAGCATTGTAAATATATTATGATAATCAAGTACTATTTAATGATAGAACTTTAGTAATTAGAATTAAAACTTGGTAACCATGTATGAACGCACATTAGTCATTTTAACTGAACTTAGGACTGGTGGTGGTGCTTTTTTAGTCATTCAGTGTTTCTGTAAAAAATGGGGAAAAAACTAACAATAATACTGATAAGATAATAATCATACTGTTAATTCTATTAAGAACAATACAAAACGCACAAAGAATTAACGAGCTGCTGGCTTCATGATTATTACTCACGTTATCTGCATTCGCTCGAACTGATTTGCTGAAATCAAAACAGGGACGAAAATAGGCGAACGCCAGCCAGTGAGATTGCCGTTCTTGTATTAGCTCCGCCTACTACAGAAGAACCCGGCAGTTCTTAAAAGCTGAAGAATTCCAAACAAAACGTTATTTTGACAGGAAAATACAATAATGAGTGTCGTTTACATACCATACAGAGCTGACAGCTACATGTCAGACTCTCTCTCTCTTTCTTTGAAAAAAGCACATTAGAGCTTACTGTACGTCAAATACAGGTGCGCTGCGCATCCATTCAGATGAACTGAATAATAGCACAGATCGCTTGACGGAGAGTGAAACTCTGATGCGGTCAGAGTTGATGAAAATATATCTGTGCTAAACTTATACACAGCCTCCAACTCACACACTGGCGAGTAATATCTGAGCACTTATTAGCCAGCGGCTAATATTAGACCTCATTTAGTCGCCCTGGGTGAAGATTTCGTTGCATATGCGAGTGATTAACTGGCAATGTGCCAGCACGTTTGTTTTTCTTCATCGCTGCTCTAAATAGTGGTTGCTTGTGGCAACACAGCACAACTTCCCGTGTTTGCATTTTGAGCAGCGAAGAAGAGTTGATTTCTTATTTGTAGCATTAAGCAAAGCTAGCGGTCTCGTGTAAGAACATGGCATCGGATCGGAACGTGGGTTCATGTACTCGCCGATACGATACCTGCATTTTTTGTGGTATCGGAGGAATTTCCGATACTAGTATCGGAATCGGAACAACCCTAAAAATAACTGCTTTGATATGTGAGGCTCAGATTAATGGAAATTGCTAAACCGTTTCTATTCATTTGAGATGCGATTTATAAGATATCAGGACACTCTGGGAAGATTTTGCATGTATTTAAGCATCTATACCCAACTGATCCGAATAGTTCCTATTGACAGAGCTTTATGAAGCTTTTAAATGTTCTCTCAGTCAGTTTATGGTCACCTGTCCTTGAAAAGGAAGAAGGAAGATTTCAGAAGCAGCAACAGGCTTCTCGAATCCCCCGGCCACTGCCACTTGAAAGGAGAAGTGTGAAAGAGAGGAAGAGAGGGGCTGGTAATCCCGCCTCAGACTTTTGTTTGAAATGGAGACCCAATCCAAACACAGGGCACTGTGTGGAGGGCTTTATGGGAGAAAGCCGAGAAGCCATGAAAAGACACTTCCTCTCGGCAGGAGGAAGAAAAATAAAATGTGCAGCTTTAGCGTGTCAAAAGCGAGGGAGGGACGAGGAGGCCAGGAAAGAGTGATGAGATGGAGGGAAGATTCTCTCTGCAGGGGGAGAAAACCACATTCAGGAAACACACACACACATATTTGCAGTGAATATCAGGGTTGCTTGGGGGACATCGGGGGACTCGAGTGTGAGAGAGACTACAAGCCTGGAAAAGAGACCAAGTACTCTTTATATCCAACTTGACTTTAAACGCTGTTAACTGCTTGAAAGGGAACAACAATAACATTAACACTTAATTATGTCACTCAATTATAAATCATCAAAGTCAACATCAAATTAGTGCTGACCCCATTTACTTCTTAATGTTTTATTGTGTATGATTGATAAGTGCACATTATTCTTAAGAAAAAAGGTCCTCTTTAATTAAAACATTAATATTTAATTAAATAAATATAAATGCACATAATTATAAATGCTTTTGAAATATAATAACAAATATTAAAATAGAATACATTATAAAATGTATATTTGTAATACTAATAATATTTCAATTGTGAACAAATATATTTAAATTACATAAATGTATTAATTCATGTTAAACAATAAAATGAAAATATGTATAGTGAAATATCAAACAAAAGGAAAACAAGTTATTTTCCACTGACATAATCAAAGAAAAATTAAATTATCAATTTAATAATTACACATTTTGACTTGCTTTTAAAATATTTATGAATTATTTAAACAAATATCACAATTAATATAAATACATTTTATTATAAATATTTTTGAAATATACAAACAAACATTCATATATAATTATATTAATAATAACAATATGTCAAATGTAATATTAATATAATATTTCAATTATATCTTATATAATGAGATACTTAAATGCATAAAAACTAAATATATAATTAAAATAAAACAAAAAGTTAATTTATACTGTCATTACTAAAGTCGATATATATAACATCCCACTTTCACAACAAATACTGATGGATAAAATCAAGTCTAAATTAAAGATTTCCTGTTGAATAATAATTTTCACTTTAAAATAGTTACAAATGAGCGAATTTGCATTTAATCTTCATTTAGACTAGAAAATGAAAGACATGCAAATATATATATCATGTCTTTGAGGCCAGCTGCTTTTCTAGCATCACCTGACCCTAATGATCACGGAAACGGGGAACACATGAATGCACTCGGAAGAAACAACAGGGCAATTACTCAACCCACACTAAACAGTACACAGGATTTATGAGAGGGTCCCTGTGTAGCACACACTCGAGGGGAGGCGTCTCTCCGGGAAGGCCCGAAAGCAATTGGACATGCAAGTGAAAGTGGACCATCTGAGACACAAATGACGAGGGCGTGGAGGAAGGTGAATGCCTTCTTCACCAAACCACCAATCGGAGCGCAGGGCCGGCAAGGGAACGGGTTCATGGAGGTAACTTCTGAAGGGTCTCGCCGGCACACACAAACACAAAACAACCCCCTGAAACTCTCAAAAGACACATCAAACAGATCCCAACCACCCTCCCAGCAGGGAACGAGTGTTTGTAAAGCAGAGAGAGAGCGAGGAAGAGAGAAAGAGAGAGAGAGGGGGAGTGTTTGCATGAGACAAACACAAACAGAGCTGTACTGTTTCTAGCACACCAGTCCAGCTGAATCTCTGCTTCAAACATGAAATATGTGTATTAAGAAATTCAGAGTTTTATTTATCAAGAATGCATTAAATGGATCAAAAGTGACAGTAAAGTCATTTATAATGTTACAAAAGTTTCCAATTTTAAATGCTGTTCTTTTGAACTTACAAGAATTCTGGAAAAACAAATGTTATGATGATTTCTACAAAAAATATGAAGCAGTACCACAGTTTTCAACATTGATCATAATAAATGTTTTTTTGAGCAGCAAATCAGCATATTAGATAGATTTCTGCTGAAAATTCAGCTTTGCATCACAGGAATAAATTTGATTTTAATTAGTGCTGTTAAAAGACGAATCACTATTAATAGCATCCAAAATAAAAGTTTTTGTTTACATAATATATGTATGTGTTCTGTTTATTTATTATGTATTTATAAATACACATACATTCAGTATATATTTTGAAAAGATTTACAGTACATGTATATATTTTTTATATAATATTTTATTTTATATAGAAACAAAGTATTTTTATTAAATATATACATGCATGTGTTTGTATTTATATAATAAATATACACAGTACACACTCATATATTATGTAAACAAAAACTTTATTTTGGATGCGCTTAATCGTTTGACAGAACTAATTTTAATATATATTCAAATAGAAAACAGTTATTTTAAATTGTAATAATATTTCACAATATTTACTCTATTTTTGACCAAATAAATACAAACAAATGCCTGTACTGGACTGACAACAGTGACGTTTAATCACTCATTTGCTGTTTAGCAAAATGCATCCTTTTTTTAATCAAGATAATATTTGTCAAATATATATAAAATCGTTAAATGAAAAATAATTAACATTAAAATTCAAACATAACTCCTAATCAATCTGTTGGGAATGTGTTGAGAAGATAAATTAGTCTCAAACATCCATTTTAGGTTTACAAAGGACTCATCTATAAGTTTACTTATAGATAATTACATTTCTTTGTGGATGATTTTTATTACTGACATACTATCAAATTTTATATATAAAATAATTATAAATATTATCATTTTATGAAATAAAACACTTACTTGCCACAAAAATGAAAACAAATGCAGCCAATTATCAGACCATCATAAAAACACATTTTCTTATCTTGAATACATTTTCTGCAGTGAATATTCAGCTATGAGAGCACAAACAATATACCACATATTTGAGAGCAAAACATATTTCCATTGCTAGAAGGGAAAACGAAAATGTGCGACAGCAAAAGCAATTCATGATGTCAAACATTTATCATTCCAGTATTTAAGTCAGCCGCATGTATGTGCTGATGTATTTATAATCACTCGATTCCTGAAACCTTTAGTGAATCCTCAACCTTAGAGTTCATTGATGAGGAGAAATACTGCAAACGGCACTACTGTACAGTCTTTAGAAATACACGATATGCCATTAAACATCATTCTAGTGTCTAATCAACTGTTACTATATATTAAGTTATAACTGAGCTGTCAATCAAACTCTAGCTCTCACCTGATTGGCTAAAACTAACAAAACTTGCATTATTTTTCTATTAATAGAAACACACAGGAAGCTCTGTTCACACGCAAGAAACACTGCAGCATAGGTGAAAAAAACAGAAAGAGGAATGTAAGAGAAAGAGGACAGGTGGGAAAGAGAGGAAGGATTGACGGTGTGTAAGAGGGGGAAGAGGTTAGTGAAGTGATTCATTTGTATTAGTGCCACTGCCCTGTGGCGAAGACGCAACGGCAAATTATTTCTGAAACAAACTGGAGGATCATCAGAGCCATTACCTGCTCTGACCGAAGGGCATCGTGTGTGTGTGTGTGTGTGTGTGTGTGTGTGTGTGTGTGTGTGTGTGTGCGTGTATGTGTGTGTGTGTGAGACCACTATCTCTTTCAGTCCAGCAACAAAAGAGCAGAAAATAAAGAGAGACATCATATATAGATAGACATACAAATCAGTGTTATTTTAGTATCACTGAGATATTATAGCAGTTTTTATTAATATTTTAAAGTAGTTCTTATTTTTATAATTCATTTTCATCTTAAAGTTGTATTAATTTTAGTCATTTTCCTTATTTTTTATATAGTTTCTATAATTTTTTAATTCAACTTAAGTTATTTTAGCACATCTGATTAAACTAAAAGAAAATGAGAAATGTTGCCAATACAAATTATTTAAATAAATATTTAAGTTTATTTAATTAAAATATAGTTTTTTTAGTTTTAGATAATAACCCTGATACAGATATAAACATATCTTAGTGCTTACTTAGCGTACATGTTAAAACTCAACATTATGCATAGTTTAAACAGAGATGTAAGAGCAATGATATGATGTAGGTGACACAAGCGACTCAACTCAAAGCCAGACGTGTGTAAATCATCAGCATCCCGTCTCACCAACAACTGAAGGAATTCTCTCAGTCATGTGGTAACGGGTGCCAGGCAATTAGAGTCGACACGAAAACACATGCAACTGCCAATTTCTAATTTAAGCCCTAAAGAGCCTCGGATGAGCCGACCTCTGCAGCGCCTCGTCCTCTCTACCCCAGCAAGATTGATGGCCACAGCAGAATTCATGACAAAACTGTGTAAATCTATCATAAATCTATCAATCTGCTTAATAGAGTACCTACAGAGCTCCATGGTCGATTGACGCTGCTCAATAATTAAAACAATATTTAGAATTTCAACAGCTGGAAACACATCAGCAGCCACACATTGGGCTTCCAAGTCAAAGCTGGATTTTTAAAAGGTGCAATAACAGACATTTGGCTGTTTAACATCACGGTGGGAGAAAATATAATCATTTTTGGTTAAATATAGGATGAATTCAATAAACTGAAGCAAGCTGACAGTCATTTTGAAGGCAAAAATTAGCTAAATGTTCCTCAATTTGTTCATAAAACAGCTCTACCATAATAAATTGCATTAATAAAAAGACTAATTGCAATATTAATAAGTAAAATAAAAACCAACAAATTGTAATTCGAGTTTAAACAGCATTAATAAAAAAGTTAAATAAATGCTTAAATTAATTATATGATTTTACACTTAGAATAAATATTTTAAAATGCAAAATACAATTAAATAAATCTCTATACTTTTAAATTTCATGTTTGCTTAAACCGAATAATGCAATATCAAGACATTTAAATACATCACAATGATATTAAACTTTCATGATTGTTTAATTAGAATAAAACATTTACATACAAAATACATCTTAAAAACTATGACTTTAAACTTTCATGAGCACTAAAAAAAGGGGGGAAATAAATTTCACATTTTAAATAAATCCAAATTTAAATACATTTCTAAGATATAGAACTTTAGAGCTTGGACTGATTGAGTAAAAATAAAAAACGGTAAAATAATTATGTTTCATTAAATTGAATACATTTCTACCTTTACTGAGAACTTCAGTTATCTAAATACCCTAAACAATACTATCCCCAGTGTTAAGATCGTGGTACAAATTTAGCGTTCATTATGATCCCACAGAGTAAGACTGTGGAGGAGTGGAGTATGTGTTTATGAGAGTAATCTAGAGGTCATCGCAGCAGCGCATGGCTTGTGTTTCGGGGTTTAAATTAGTCATCAGGGCTGTAAATGAGCTGGGAGAACATCGAGACTTGTCACCCTCACTCGGATGTTAGTTTTCACCTCTGTGATGAGTTTTAAATCAATCCTGCCTGACTGCACGACGGTAAAACGAGCCGATTACTCATCTCACTGATGTCAAAGCACATTTTGATGATGCATATATAATTGACCGGCCAAATGACCCATTCATACCAATGAGTGAATGACCAGCGTGCACCAAGAACAAACACTCAAATCATGACTCAGGAAATCTGCGTTGTGTTTTCACACACCATCTTTAGCAAAACTGAAGCTTTAAAATGTCATATGAGCGTTCTTCTGTAATATGTGAAAAGATGGATCTCAAAATCATACAGTCATTTTGTATGATCCCTCTTACTTGGTAAAATAATTAACATTTTGCAAATGATTTTACTTCAACTGTATATACATAAATACACATTTATATATATATATATATATATATATATATATATATATAGATATATATATATACAGTATATTACACACACACACACACACACACACACACACACACACACATACATACATATATATATATATACACACCATAATTATTGTCATACACCAGTAATTATAGTCAAATTGTGAAAAAAATAAACAAATGCACCCTGATGACTACGTATTGAATAAATATGCACTCTGAATACACACCATGTTTCACCCATTACTCTTTGGCTGAGGAAAATCAGTTATGACGGTAATGAGATTTTGAGTTTTTGTCCGAGCGGGTGAGAGAATGAGTGAGCGAGAGAACAGAAGAAATGGAGGATGCCATGAACCATCAGATTCTCCTGACAATGAAAAACATTCCCTCCTCCGGCAGGTAGCCCGTCCTGACGACTGAAGTGTGAGGGGGATATCAGCATCAATAATCTTTCATCAAGTCAAAAGCACTCGGCTGCAGCCCGCCAAGCACTCAATAGATAACTGTGAGCCATCACTCGCCGAGAGAGAGAGAGAGATGAAGCACCCCGGGTGGTCAGGAGATGGAAAGGGCCATCTTCCTTTACACACTATCTGCTGCACGCACTCTTTTGTAGGCCAGTTGTTACATCTTTGTTCCCGCTCTCCACTGAGGGAAATCCTGACGCTGACTTGCATACTATGAAGCAGCAGGTCTTGCAAACAGATATTACAGCAGGTAAACAAAGATAACTGAACACATGGGCAGAGACAGACAGAATTCAGAAGGCTGAATATACCCACATATATCCTATCAATCAAAGATGCACAATATCTGTATTCGTATCTGCAGACGACCATATTCTGAAGTTACTGGCATCATTATGATTGGCCTGTTGGAAGCACATCATATAATAAAACAATTAAATTTTTAGTACAATAAAATAAAAAATAATCATATAAATATATAAAAACTATACAATGTTATCAGTTATTTTTGTGTTATTTAAATACTATTTTATTTTGTATTAATAAACTGAATTTTATATTTTCAGTTTTCATTTATTTGGATTTTTAGCAATTTTATGTGCTTTTGTTTTCTTTTTTGTTTTTTTTTGCTCAGTCTTAGATTTGTACAAAATTATTTCCAGTTAGTATTTTTTATTACTTCTACTTAAACATATTACATGTATTTGCAAAGGCAACATTTCTAATTTTCATTTAAATGAAATTTCTCATGTAATATTTATTTTGTATTTTATTTCAGCTTAATTTCAATTGAGAAATAATATTTTAATAGTTTTAGTTAATGGTAATAAATAAATAAATAAATGAATGAATGAAAAGGAATATAAATTGTAGTATGTAATTACCAGCCATCATAAAAACAGAATACATTTATAATACCAGTCTTAAATATATAAATACACACACAGCTTTATTATATATAGCACCTTTAAATGTTTTTTAGTAAAATAAACAAAACAAAAAAACATCATAATATTAGCCTCAATAATATTGAAGTCTCTAGATATGGCAACCTTCAATTTAAATCTGTAGGACTTCTTTGTCCCGTTTAATCATGCACTAGGTGAAAATGATAAGTTCAGATGCTGAGAAAAGTAACAGCACAGCTCTTCTCGTCAAGACACATACTTTTAGGCACAAACTAATTTGTAACACAAATTACGCGCTATATACTGGCCGTCTAACATCACGTCTCCGCCTGATCTAAGAGATAAAGGCATAAGTCAGAGTTCAGCAGCATTCAAATAAATCCTGCATTATGATGCATTCCACCAAAGCGCAGGCCGTGTCTGACGGGACTCATACCCTCAGGAGTGACTGATACACCCCTCTGAGTGATGCATAGCTATCAGAGCCACTGAGAGCTCTCGGGTCAGCCCCAAGGGGAGTGGTTTGGGACTTTAATAGTGTCCTTAATTGCCACCAAAAACACTCTTTTCTCCAGGTCATTAGACAGATTGGGAACGTGAGCGAGTGTGTCAGGCTCAAAGCGGGAAACACCTCGAGACATCGCCTGGAAGCGGAGCAGGTGAGCAGCTCCAGACAATGGTCTATGGACCCTATTATCTCCTGAAACATCTCATCTTCTTCAAACAGCACTAATGAAGCGATGATTGGGTGAAGACTCCGACACAATCCAGTCATTGATCATGACACTGACACTGGATATACAATCTTCAAATACTACACTTGACTTTCTTAAATACTTACAGCTAACATGTTTGAAGCCTGACTACGCAAAACAAAGCTTTCTTTGAGTTTTTAATACATGAAACATTTATAGAGCCTCGTTAAGAAGTCCGGACATTATTCAAATTGACCAAAAGCTTGTATTCAGGCAATGATTTAGATTAATATTTATGGTTCCATTCAAGTTTGAAGATTAATTGTTTCAAGATTATTGTTTTAGAATAATAATAAACTAGGTTACAAAATTTTAGGAAGAAAAATATAAATTTGCAATTGTTCTGATAAAAATGGCAATTTTATGCAAAAGCTCCAGGTTTTCTGTTATTTCTGTTATTATCACTTGATGATTTTTAACTTTTAAAACAGTCTTGTTTTCAAGGCTACCCGCTAATGCGTTGGACAGCTGACCCACCTGGTGCTGTCCACCCCGGGTTTGGTGTATGCCTCCACACTGCCCTCCCATACGCTGTTGGCCATGGCGTTCCCGATGGCCGTCATCACCATGCTGAGCTCCACAGGCCAGTCGTCCAGGTCCAGAGACCGTACGCGGGACAGATGTGTGCCCAGGTTCCTGTGCATCCCGGAGCACTCGATACAGATCAGAGCGCCGAGGTTCAGACTGGCCCAGTCCGGATCTGAGAGTCAGAGACAATTACAAGTCAGTTCTCCTTACCAAAATTACATTTAATACAATTCAAACTCTGATATACTATAAGTGTGGTCTGATGGGTCATTTTCGACAATGACTATGCCAATCTGAAACGATCCAACATTAAAAAAAATATATATTATTTTTACATAATTTATTTTATTCTTACATATTTTTACAGTTATTTTTATTATTTTAAAGTGTGTGAATCTACCCAAAACATTTCTGGAATTCTTTTTTTTTTTATGTGTTATTTTTAGTTGTTTTATTATAGTAATGTGAGTGAAACTACCCTACAATAAATGTCTGAAAAAAAACTGTGTGTATTAAATTATTTACATTATCTTTTATTATTTTAATGTGGGTGAAACTACCCCCCCCCAAAAAAAAAATTATTAATGAAAATGAATTATTATATTTTTTTATTTTAATGTAGGTGAACTATCAAACAAAATCAGAAAAATGTACGAAAATATTTTTTTCTAAATTATATTAATATTTTATTAAATAAATATTTTGTAATTTATTTGTATTATTTTAATGTTTAACAAAACAGAAACATGTCTGAAAATGTTTTTATGAAATTATAGCATTTTTTTATTTTAATTTTTCCTTATAATTATTTATTATTTTTAAGTACTTTATCACATTTTAGCTCATGCCACTATACAACAAAGAAAAAGACAAACACAGGATCAAATGTCTAATAAAATTTGACTGGCTTCTTGTTCAGAAATGGGTGCCGTCACAATGTTTTACTCACTGGGGGCGTCACAGTCTGCACAGAAGCTGTTTCCCCTCACATTCCTGATGGACTGGATGGTCACCGCATCACTCTGGCTTCCTAATCGAGACTGTGGCATAACAGTTCAGATATCACCGTTTGAAAAGAGCAGAAGGGCACATAAGGCATTCTAACCTATTTCGACGGCACCTAAATGAACATCTTACCTTGTTCTTGCTGCTCTCACAGGACTGTAGACTGGCAAATATCTGGCTCTCAATGGCCTGAACCCAGAGTTCTCTTTCCTCGTACGTGGACACCTCAAAATTCCACATCTGACCCGTCAGGGACACAATGATGAACTCAAAGGACTCCTCTTGCTCTGAAACACACCAAGCGGGAGATGAGTTTGGATGCGGTTTTAAAACATTTTAGTTAGCAAACTTTTCAGCGGAAATGATGTGTGTCCACAATGAAAGCAAAAATGCTATGCAACATGACACAATTGCATTTGATCACTAATCATCAGAACATATTTGATGCTTATTAATAAATGTGTATTGTTTAATGCAATTAATCCATTTCTTTTTACATTTTGTTTGTGTGTGAGTATATATGCTTAAAATTAAATTTGTGTCGTTTTTATTTAAAAATATTATATTAAATTATAAAAAAATATGAAATTGCAGATTAAAGAAACAAATACATAAATGCGATTATTTCCAAGTTCGACATCATCTTCACTACAGGCCGAAAATACAAACATTTAAATGACCAATATCCAAGGTGCATTATGGGTATCTGCGATTAGTGTCAGTTGCTGTTGTTCATCAGCATCGTAAAATCCAAGTGATTAAAAAGGTAAATACATCCATTAGAGTACTTATCTCATTACCAGAGAAGACTCGTTATTATTGCAGCTGCCTAAATAGAATATAATGTGGGTTAATCATTCTGGTCACAGTAATTTCCACATCGCAAAAACACACGTGAGGAGCTCAAATGAGGGGCGAGAGGTGAAAAACAGACCATCATTTCTGCAATTTGCTCAATATTCATTTCAAAACCATGATGACTTTGATATGTACGGGACGTGATTACACACGTGAGTATTATAGCCAATGAAGCCGCATGAGGCGAAAAGAAGTTCACACTCAATCACTGCAGTAGTTCTACAGAAAAAGGCTGTTTATTAGAATTAAAACGCACAACATTACACCATTTATTGACGCCCACTGTAAATGATCATTAGCACATTACTGAGAGAAATTATCATGAATTATCAAAGTCACAGGCCAACCCCAGTTTTCTTTTCTTTCCTCTACTTTGATTGTACATATATTTAACAGGGTTAGGAAGGATATAATATAATATAAACACGTGGTCAGAATTGCTGGTACCTGCCTTATTTTCTCTTGTATATTTAGTATTGCTCTTTAATAAAGAAACATTTTATCCGATTACTTGATTAATTTATGAAATTTTGGGTAGAATACTCGATTAATAAAATATTCGATAGCTACAGCCCTAATATATATATATATATATATATATATATATACACACACACACACATCATTTTTTTGCAGGGTTGGATATAATAAAATATAATATAATAATGAATTGTCGATACATACATACAATCATACATTATATTATGTACAAATGTACACTGTATATATATATATATATATATTTTGCAGGGTTGGCTATAATAAAATATAATATAATAATTAATTATCTATATATCTATATCTATACACACATTTTTTGCAGGGTTGGCTATAATGTAATAAAATAATATTATTATATTATACACATTATTGATGTCTCAATGTTAAAGAATTGATCATGAATTATCAAGAAATTATGAAATAATATATAAAATACAATTTAAATGTATATTCTTTTTTTATATTATTATTTAATGTATTTAATGCCTACTTTTTTGATTTTACGAATGAGAGCTACTTTATCATGTTTTTTTGGAAATTAATGAATATAAAACCAAAAGGCAACATTATTCATAAAAATGAACATTAAATAGATTAAGTAGAAATCTCTACCAGATGGCATTTCTGCAATCACACCACCTATCTCTAAATAAATCTCCACACATAAGTGTTCATTTAGATGAAATGTTGAGCGTGGTTTTAAGGCAGTGGTTTATCTTGAAGGTGAAGTATATAGATCTCTGTCTGCTCTCATCTGCGATCAATAATCTCCATATGATGACTCGAACACATGCATATGATTGTCAAAGAGTCCCGTTCACTGCATGGCCTCAAGCGAACGGCGACAATCCAATTAGTTTGACACCCTGCTCAATTATCCGATTTATTCACGGGACTTGACTCCAGGTCAGAGATCAATACAGAGCCAGCAGCTTTGTGTCTAAATCAAGGACTAAAGGGTGAAGGTCTATTGCCCCAGTTGATCTCTCTGCTTTGTTTACATTTCATGCTCCTTTTTGCTAGAAATCAACCACAAATGTATGACGGGATGCACAATTCATGTGGATAAATATGTTGCATAAAGCTCTCTAGAACTATTTTAGTAGTATTGTTCCTAAATGTGGTCAAAATAGGGGAAACATTCATTTTTTTACACAAATTAAAACACAATTTTAGTAATAAGTAGATCGTGCAAACGTCTTTCTTGAATGCAACATATTTTGTATTTTAGTATCACATTTTGCATTTGGGTAATATTTTGTCTTTGGTGAACAGGGTCTCTACTGTTATTATGAAAAGCAACACAATTATCTTGCATTGCACTGTCCAACGATTACACACCTCTGCATC
Organism: Oxygymnocypris stewartii; assembly: GCA_003573665.1. Lineage (NCBI taxonomy): Eukaryota > Metazoa > Chordata > Actinopteri > Cypriniformes > Cyprinidae > Oxygymnocypris > Oxygymnocypris stewartii. The sequence continues at coordinate 15,255 of QVTF01022340.1, read as the reverse complement.
TGAACATAGATAATTATTCTGTTGGCTGGCCATCTGATAAATTAGACATTACAACAGGTAATTTCAATAAGGAATTATTAAAAATCTGATGTCAGCAGCTTGAAACCACAGTGAATAGAGCATAATCGACATACATTTTGTGTTTTAGTTGTTAGGCAGAGCACATCAGTAATTGTCATTTCAGGAATATTACTTTGAATAATAGTGTAAATGTTTATCGCTAAATATAGTGAGCTGCCTACTTAGAATTTGAATGCACTAAAATACTGTCTAGATAGGCTCACTATAGGTTTAGAAACATGTCCTATCCCTCTTTGCTCTCTATATACAGAGGTCAAAATTCATAATTCACATGCAAATTACCAGCTGTTCAGTGTAATAAAAAGAAAATCACTGTTAAAAAAAGAGAAAATGGACCATTAATTGTTGCATGTCAGGAACAACAAAACCTACTTTTTAACCAATTCAAATGTTAGGTTTGAAATAAAATATATATATATATACATACAGGGTTTATATACCGGCTAGTTTTTCACTTAAAGCAATTTAAAGTACAAAAGGTCAAATAAAATAAAATTAAATAAGATGAAAAGTATAAAATACTTCAAATTGGTTTATTTTATTTAAATATGTATTTAATTTTGTTTAATTATTTTTCATTTTTATTTATTTTTAAATATTTAATTTTAATAAATCAAAAAAAGATTTGGAGGAAAAGCAAGTCAACAACTGATCAAAATGATATAAAGCATCCCAGGATGCACTGAGGTTGAGTAACTGTCCAGAATAATCAGTCCTAAACCTAAACAAAGATGAAGCTCAAAAATACGAGTTTCCATACGTTCATATTAGGGGTGTAACAATACGCGTATTCATATTGAACCGTTCAGTACGAGGCTTTCGGTTTACGCATTACAAACCGAACGATTCGTTGGACTAATCCTATTACGATTGTAAAATAAAAGAGCTTAAAGTGTGTGAAATATAAAGTTCTCAGTGCCACTGCGCTCAACAAGGCAGCCCAAACGACGTAACAGGCATCGTGCTGTCTGCCCCGTGATGACTTCCCCTTGCTGGGGTGCGTCGAAAGACGACGATCTTGTATCGATGACAGCCAGAGAAATTATCAAAAACATCAATTATTAGCAATATTAAGAGTATTTGGCATTTCCAATTAATGTAGGCCTGTTGCATTCTTTTTTTATTAGGCCTATTATTATTATTTTATTATTAAATTAATTCATTCATTTGCCCCGCAATAATTACCGCATAACTGATGCGCTGCGAGGATAAGATTAAGCTATATTTACTCCTCAATTTTTTTTTTTTTTAAAGGGTCTTTTAAAAACAAGTCTGATAGGCTACAGCTACAATAAATTATAGTCCTATAATTCAAATATTAACACTGCAATCATCAATAGAAATCAATGAAATAAAAAGCAACCGTGAATTTTGTGAACCGTTACTAGTTCATATGAATTATTTTATAGAACCATTGACTTTTCTCTTATTCTAAAATAAGGAAAATGTCCCAAAACATGTGACTTTAGTGAAGGTCTCAGAAAATAAGTGAAAATGCACTGCATTAAAGGAAAAACGAAAGCATTGTATCTACAAAAATAACCCAAAGACTCTGAGTTCTGTTGATATAAAATGTGCAATAACACAAGCTCCCAATCAGCCACTGGTGCTCAGAAATGAGCAGTAATGAGACGGAGCCGAACAGGTTGTGCCTGACTACATCCAGTTAAAATCCAATCTGAGGGACTGGAGGCAAAGAGGGCAGAAACAACTTACCTTAATTAATATGCTACAATAAAAGAAAGATAACAACATCTAAAACCACAGGCTTTCTCTCCTCCTCTCCTCGTGGCCCTGGGATCTTTCATTCATGTTTCTATTCACATCGCATTCACACTACACACTACCATTTCAAAGGTTAAGGGTTGGTAGGATTTATTCAAATGTTTTTAAAGTCTTGTATCCTCACCGAGGCTTCATTTATTTGATTAAAAATACAGTAAAAACAGTAATATTGTGAAATATTTGTTTAATTTAAAATAACTGCTTTCTATTTTAATATATGTTAAAATGTAATTTATTTCTGTGATGCAAAACTGAATTTTCAGCATCATTACTCCAGTCTTCAGTGTCACATGACAACGTTATGCTGAAGAAACAATTCTTATTGTCAATGTTGAAAACAGCAATCTTTTCATAAATAAAAATGTATTTAATGCCACTTTTGATCAATTTAATTCATCCTTTAAAAAAAAATAATTAGCACCGAAGCAAATTAGCACCGAAAGTGAGAATGAAGAAGAGGAAAACGAATTCCCAACATTTGCTCAAGTGCATCCTATCTAATGGAGGCAGATGCTTCTAGTCCAAACACCCTCTGGGTCAGACGTCTGCTCCAGTACCACATCTGGACCTGCCAGTGTGACTCGATTGCTATTCTATCAGAGCACGCGGCCACACGACCACAAATCCATCACATCAGAGCCGTGCAAAGCCGCGAGGGGTTTAAGTCAAGGTGTCTGTGCATGTGGGTTGCTTTACAAACTCCAATGGGTGACAATCTTGAATCCGACACATATGCGCTAGTACACTAAACAGGTCTGAGCCTATAGAGATGCTAGCTGGTGTCTAAGAATTAACGGGCAGCTGGGAGGAACCAGACCTGCCTGTGCCATCTGTAAATGTCAGCGGCAGCATTTGCTCATTTTACACATCATTAAAGGCAATATTCCTAACCTGTATTAGAGCAATCAGCACGCGCCCATTACTGACACGGGCCTGGGGGGATACGGGCCAAACACTGAGGAGGTGAGAACGCACTCACCGTCTCCATCAGATGCACACACAGTGTAAACAATAACACACACACACACACACACACACACACACACACACACACTCTGCAGTTCAGACAATGATCAATAAACACACCCCAACAATGATCTGATGCATGTGAATGTACAAATATATACAGTACATGCAGTCAAATTTATCTTCTTTACAAGGTCTAACAAAGACTCAGGGCTTCAAGGAACCGACACATTCGGTCCAAAAACACATGAAGCTTCATTTGCTGCAGGCTGTCTGGAAGCTGGGCAAATGTATTTATCAGCCTGGAGGATCAAAACCAGTAATGCCACCTGGACATCCTTATATCAGTACAAAAACTATTGAAAAGTAAAAATAAAACAAATAAAAGATAGGACTAAATACCCTGTATTTAGAGCAAAAGTGAATTAGGAAACGGATTAAATGATTGGAAGATCGTTCCATATTGCTTATTTTATATACTGATTATTTATATGTTCAAATGTTGGATTATTGATATGCAGAACAGAAAGCCCAGATTAATCAAGCTCCAGAACGGCAGAGCAGATCTACAGGATGTACAGGAGAGACAATAAAGGTATGTTCGTAAAGAAAGGCATTAAAGCTCCTGTCAGTCGACTCACCGGGAAACCTGGATGTCTTTTAAACACCTGAGATGTTCATTACACCGCCGTACATCCAGCGGGAATGAAGGAGATGCTCCACTGAAGCTGTTCAAATGGAGACACTCTGCATGAAGAGGAATTTAATTCCTGTTTGCTGTTGGATTTAACTCAAACTCAGGGTGGAAACAGTTTAAATGGTCAAGGCCTGCTTGAATCAAGAGTACTGACTCAAAAGAATCAGCTCTGAAATGAACTGATTCACTAAAACGAATCAGACTTCATTTAGTTGTCTATGCATGTCTTAATTGTGGACGAACACGTAGAACCATCAGCTGCCCGAGATTATTTGTGAATCAGTGCTGTAAAAATCTCCCGGACACTTCCCAGAGACGTTCTCTCAAAGCAAAGCACGAAAAAGTTGCCCCGCCTTCTTCGTGAGCGACAGCACATTTGATTTATGATGCTTCACAACAGCTAAAATTCATTTTCTGCCAGCATTCGCCACTTTTGATTGCCCCGTAAATGAGATAAACTGATAGCAATTTATTCAAGGATCCAAGCGCCCCCCCTCCACCCACTCCTCTGCCTTCAGCAGATACAACTTGCTCCATGTGAGTGATTCTCATACTTAAGCAATATGTCTGTATTCTGCATGCACGCACTAGAACAGACAAGTGCGCACTAATAGAACCTTTCAGGCTCTACAGAGGCAAAAACGACGACGTTCATGATGGAAATTGTGTCCGCACATACATTCAGCCGCTGTTATTCTGCCAGATGACCAAGCCAAGCTTAAGAAAATCAGAGGTTAGACCTCGTACTCTTGAGGAACTGTCTGCGTAATGAGACAGAACGAGCGCTAAGAACGTCTTTAACTCGTGCTGCGATGGGAAATGACCACGTTTGCGATCCCTTGAGCTTGTAATGTCATCCATACACATTTAAAACTAATAAAACAGTCACAATAGTGATTTGAGCTCATGTAAAGACACAATTAAACTTGATTCGCATTTAAATAGCTGAAACGGATGAAAATTAAACAAAAATCCTCCTTCAAACCCTCAATGGTGACAGAATCTGTCTAGATACCACCTACAAACATTTATTTAGCATTTAAGTGCTTGATTGTGGTCTTTTTGTTTGACTTCAAAGATGCACATAGGCTATATGTGGATTTATTAAACAGTTATACAAAACAAAAATATTTTTTTTATTAGGAAGCGTCTGTGTCATCATCATTGATGGACGGTGTCCATCCAGTTGATGGATTTTGCCTATTGGCACCAAACCAGCCTCAGGGAAGTGCTTTTGTTTCCTCAATAACAACCAATTAGGAGACTGTATTTGTCATTGGGACGGGCAATAAAATGGTGGCACCGTCTTCATGACACATCATCTCTGTTGTACGTGGCACAAAACAATGGATCAACAATGAAGTTTAATTATTTTATTAGCTACAGGTCAATTGGACTTTTTAATGAGAGAAGTTTGTACCTAAAACAAGCCTACAAATGCTAAAACTGTTACTGATATCAAATAAACTACTGATGTTCGTGTTGTTGCTACCAATGTGAAAGTGAGGTACAGATGATATAGTAAATGGTCATTTTTTGTACAAACAACACAAACGTGTACAGTTTTGCATCCCTTTACCTTCATTCCCTGCAGAAAGGCCATCCGGTTTGGTGATGCCTGTGCTTTTTTTCCGTCTGTGTTTCTTGCGGTTGGCATGAGGTGATGGTGGAGGCTCAAGTTTGGGACTGGTGGCGCTGCTCATGCCAGGGGCGGAGCTGAGAGGCTCTGACATCCCATTGGCTGGAGGAAAGAAAACAGACATGAAGTTCAACCAAAGATGACAAAACCTGAAATCCTTACAGTCAAACTCCACAAACATTTTTGCTCATTTTTTTTCTTACTTGCCAAATTGTATCAACTTTATATAAAATATGTATTATATTTCACATATAAAAAAAAAATCCTAAAACAATAATAATACAACTAATACATATGCTTTTATATTATATAATACAATTTAAATTATATATATTTCTATAATTTTCTCAGTTTAAAAGGTTGTTTTTTTTACAAGCTTTTTTTCCGTATATTTTTTTATTTAACGGCATTAATGCAGGGGCGGGTTTACGGTTGCTGAAGGGCATATGCCTTTATTATAATGAATTTATGTGAAGCTTATTTTAAGTTCACTTAAATTAGTTATTTTAAGTAGTCTAATAAATGAATGACTAATCAATGGTTAAATATTAGGGGAAAAACTATTTCATAGAGAGATCAGAGTGATATTGGCCTTCAGTCATAAAAAAGATGCCATTATACAAATATGAAAAATATATATACATTTACATTTACCAGACGCTTTTATCCAAAGTGACTTACAGTACATTCAGGTTATTTTTTATCAGTATGTGTGTTCCCTGGGAATTGAACCCACAACCTTTTGCAATGCTCTACCACTGAGCCACAGGAACATGTTGGAACATTTACTGTCTTTATGTTGTTTCTACATTCATTTGAAGATTGAATGTGAAATTATTGCAATGTAAACGTTTTTTTTTTTTTTTACTTTAATGTTAGGTGGGATTAATCGCGATTAATTTTAGTTGTTTTTTTTTATCGATTGACAGCACTAATATATACATATTTTCTACTTTTTATTTATTTCACTTTTTTTATTGTGATCACAAAGTAATATCAATCAAACTGCAGCTGGGTTGTTAAGATTAAGAAATAATAACCCAAATAATACAGGTAACTTACTAAATTAAAGCTCACTGAAAGTATGTTTGTTATATATATTTATTATATATTAAAATTTTGTTTTTTAGCAAAAGCAAAACCACATTTCTTGTTTCAGATTTAAACAAAAAGTAATTGATTTGTAATTGCTTAGTTAGCTGGACATTTACATTAAATGTATGGATTTAGCAGACGCTTTCATCCAAAGTGACTTGCAGTGCATTCAGGTTATAAAATTTATTGTCAGTATGTGTGTTCCCTGGGAATTGAACCCACAACCTTTACGCTGCTAACGCAATGCTCTAACCGCTGAGCCACAGGAACACCGGGACTTGTTCTAATTTGCCCGTGTATCGTTTTTTTCTCATTAAAACAAAAACTGTTCATCAGTGATGGTTTATGAGCATTTTATTTTGTCACCACAACAGCTAGCAATAGATTAATAGATTAGCCTTAGTCGCCAGCATTGATAACAGTGACAACGAGCAAGCTTGTTCGCTTCTGCTGTAAAACGTGAACTTGTGATGCCTTGATAGCAGACAATACCGACTAAACGCATTTAGGGTTCAGAACATGCTATATGTGGAGAACAACACACGGCAGTCAGTTACATTTTTTAAATGTGGTGTTTATCAGTTTTTGTAAATGAACGATACACACACACACACACACACACACACAACACACACACACAAATAAAAACCAAAAACGTTTTGCGTCCTAGCACAACTGATGAACTTATTAAACATCTCTAAAACAGGTTACAGTTTGACGACTGAGGATGTTTCCTCAATTTTGGACCCTGGTTAGCCACTTCCATCATATTTTTCGTACAAGTGAAGATCCACAACCATAGAGGAAAACAAGAGCTGGACCACACCTTCGTTTCACCTCTATTAGCTTGACGAGAAGGGGATGTGCACGTGAGTAACAAATGATGATTTGCTGTTGCCCGAGGACCGGCGCTGTAATAGGAGACGCCACATGAGCATCCGAGAGGTTGGGTTGGACGTTAGGTTCAGAAGCGATATTAACCTGCTGCTCCACGCTAGTGTGTTTCTGTGACGCGGTAAGAAAAGGGGGTGTCAGTAGGGAAGACATAGCCATCTTTCTGAGCCTCATGACACTTCCACATCATTTTTGGGCACCCTCAGGACACTATTACCCACAACCCCCCTGACCAGCCCAGGGGCAGAGAGGCCCGGCAAAGTGGACCCCATATTGTGAGCGGCCCTCAGAAACACACTCGCACACACAGTGTGTCAGATGCGGGCAGCCTCCTCCATTGTCTTGGCATCAAAAGCTCATTGTAGTGTTGCAAACTCCATTCATCTCCACAGGCCTGGGGTGTATAAGAGTGTGCGCGTGCAAATGTGTGTGTGTGTGTGTGTGTGTGCGCGCCACCACACTCGGGTCTGGGAGTGTCTGAAACCCACGGAGCTAAATAACGTATATTCTAATGGCACCAACAACCATTAGCCTGTGTAGAACATTAGACGTAATTTGGGGGTTTACCTTGAGGGATCGCTGGGCTAGCATGCTCTTTAAAGAGAGAGAGATGGAGGCGGCGCAGGGGGTACAGGACAATAAACTACAGCCATCCGTTCCGCCGTAGGCACCGACGACTTTAGCGTCTAGCTAATGCTACCTTTAATACTTCAGTTTCCCTGAGACAGTTCCGTACATTGACGGTTTCATATGGTAAACCGATGCAATTTGTTGTTTTATTGATAAGACGCAGTTAATAATTATGATTGAGGCGTTTAATAAGAACAGCTTGATAATGAATAAATGATGAAGCGGAGGATTACTCAAATGCACTGTGGGATTTGAGCTTAATTACACATGGCAAGAGACAAATTAGAGGGTTTAACAATTAGCCTCGTTACACAATTACGATAATTCTCAATCAATATTGTTGCTTTATCTTTATCAAAAACGTGCAAGAAAGATTCGTCCTAATGATAATATTACTGTGGTATCTGGACAATATACATGTGAATTTATAAATGTTATGGTAAATTAATTTCTTTAATCAAATGTCAAGATTATGGGTTTAAATGTATACATTCATATTTTAAATTATAAGGAAAGTGTAGTTATCAAGGCACTTTTCACCATTTTAATCACTTTTCACTTTAAATAGATAATCGTAAATGATTAGTGAATTTTTATACATATTTGTGCAAAATACACCAACACATAAATAAAAAATATATATTTAAATGTATTTTAATTATTAAAGATACTACTCATGATAACTGTATATTATTTTATTATTTTTATAATTTAATAATTAAATAATAATATTTAATTAAATCACTACATTTACTTAAAAATATATGAAAATAAAAAAATTATAATATAAAATGATCGTCTTTGACACCAATTTATAAAAAACATGAAATAACTTTTTATTAATCAAAGTTACTACTAACAATATTTTTATATTTTAAAATGTAAATATTATTTAGTAATAGTCATTAAATAAATTAAAATGTACTATCATTGGACATTATTAAATTAGTAAAAATGCACTTGAGAATAATCAGTAAATTTAGATTTTGATTCTGTCAGTAATAATAAGAAGAAAAAAACCCTCCGTGGTGCTCATATGATAGCACAAACCCCCCACTTAAGGCCTCTTTCTTTCCCCACGATCACTGTTTACCATGAGTGCCGTTTAGGCTCTACAAAGCAGATATAGTGATATGAGCTCGCTGGAAACACGGCAGGCTGGCAGTTGATGCTTCATCACTGACTCTGTGTTCACCATTGATATTCATGACTTTAAGAGTCTGCTCTCCCTCCCGCGTATGAATGGCGGAGCGGCGCTCCCAGCTGCCACACACGTTGTGGCAGGGACGCAAACGTCTGTTTCAATTTCTACACTCTTCCCAACAGCCCCCCTGGGACCAATCATTAGCTACAGCAGACAGCTGGGGGTAGAGGGCTTCTGAGAATACTGTTCACACACTACACACATGCAAAAGCTCTCGCACATACAAGCACACAAACACACACTCAGTGAAGAGTGCCCTTCTCCAGCTGTGACAGCAGTGGCATTGTGTGTGTAGGTTGAGGTTAACAGTGAAGGGCTGCCCATATCAGATCAACCATCTGAACCTCTGTTTACAGAGTTATCACTAAACGTAAAAGTTGGTAGATGGTTATAAATGACGTGGTGCTTTGAGTTAAGCCCCGTTCACACCAAGAATGATAACTATAGAGATAACCATATTAGCATTCACACCAGCAGATGATATCGTCTGTTTATTCAAAGCGCACGTGCGTCTGCCTCTTAAAATTATCAAGCTTGTTATAGCAGGATTGATTCTAATCGGTTGTCAATGATTTTATTGTTAATCAGCTGAAAAAAAATCTTTCTGAAAGTGATTCCAACTATATAGTTTCTCTGTGCCTTTATCGTTATAGCTGTGGTGTGTACACGGCTATTCTTTTAATATAGAGAAAGATTTTTAGAACTATATCTTTATCGTTATCACCCTTGGTGTGAACAGGCCTTTATACTATGGAACTGAATTAAACAGATTTCTATTGTACTTTGAACATTTTTATTTTAATTAATTAATTTTTTCCACTTTTAGCTACTTGTCTGTATATTTTCAAAATGTAACCACTGGGATCTTTTGATCTGATCAGTATCTCATGTATCAGGGATATTTACCTTTGACAATTTGTTTCCTCCTTTTCTATATTTTTTATTGTACAATAATACTTTTCCCTTTTTGGACCTCGTGTTTATTAAAGTGTTTTCATTATCAGAATACTTAAGAACATTTCTTTAATAGATATGGTACCATAATAATGATTGCTGAGACCTAGGACCAGTAAAATAATTATTTATACTATATAATTCTGAGTAATGCTATAGTTTTTTGCCTAACAGACTAGTTTTGAATAGCTGACAATCTTGTTTTTTGCCAAAATATGTGAAAAGTTCCCTAAACATACATATTTTTGGTGAGAAAATATTACACAATGTTCTTCTCACACACACACACACACACACACACACACACACACACACACACACACACACACACACACACACACACACACACACACACACACACACACACACACACACACACACTGGACAACTGGACTACTGATACAGTCAAATATATATACTGTCTTTATGTTGTTTCTACATTAAAAAAAAACTTTAATGTTAGGTGGGAATAATCGCGATTAATTTCAGATTTTTTTTACATTTCTTTTAATCGATTGACAGCACTAATATATACATATTTATTTAACGTGTTGTTGTTGTTCAGCATGACATGGACGCGATGTGCACTTTACTGTGAACTGATTGTTTTGAAACTTATACGGTAGTTACATGTTCCCTAGACCTTTATCATGAAAAATTTCAGTTTTGGCAATATGGGACCTTTAAAACAAGCGAATAAGCAAAAGTTAACTTGCATTAAGTCTTTGAAAACAAGTCTTAATCTTCAGCAGTGTTTGCTACATGTAAATGTATTTTACCTGGAAAACATGCAAAAAAAAGTATCTCTAAAAACTTAAGAAGTTGAGGTGAGGTAAGTTGAAGTTTGCAAGGGACCTGAATGCATTTACAGCCTAATCTGAGTTTAGCTGGAGCCGCACTTCAGGCAGCAGCAGGAAATAAGGTGGTCAGCTAACCTGTGATTAGCGAGCGATAGCGTCCCCGCAGGAAACAGCACTTTACACCACGGATCTGGAGACAAGGGCTGTGGGTGAGCCAGGGAAGATTGGAGGGTGTGAACAAAGAACATTTAACTCATTTCTTAATAGCTCTCAATTTTTTCTTCCAGAGTACGTGAGGAGAAACTTCGATTTCTTGCAGCCGCTAATTCGAGAGCTAGCAGTGCGGACGGTAATTTTGCAAGGAAGACGATGACGCCCCCCCTCCCTCCACTCCTACCCCTTGACACGGCAGCCGTGTGAGCAGCCCCCGTCCGTAATCAATGCCAATGGCTGCAATTAATGCTGAGAAAAGTGTGCAGAACACAATCACTACTTCCTTCTTATTATTGTCAATTAGAGAGCGCTAATCAAGGCATGGGCAGCACACGCCGCTGCTCTCTCCAAACGAAATGTCAAACTTCATTACAGCCGAGAGTGGGAATCAAACTCCCTGTGCTCGCTGCCTCTTCCAGCTCCGCAGGGGAGATGTTTTCTCCGCCCCTAACTACGGCAAACTTCAGATTAGCACCACATTACTAGACTAGCTCAGCTGCTGCACGCGAATCTACAGGCTAACCGAATGTAGCCTAAAAGCAGTTCATCACACTTAATTGTGATAATTCCAATATTATGAAGATTCAATGCATAAAATGATCAGCAGAGAAAAGAAAGTCCAGAAAAACTGCAATTAATTTGTAAATAAGCATTCTATCCATAAAATGTTCAACAGAACAAGAAATAAACCTAGTAACTCCTTAGTAGCCTACAAAAAAAACCTAGAACAAATGTGTAGACAACTACCTAGCAACCACCTAAAACACCTTAGCAACACCCAACCAACCAACCAACCATTTAGAACACCCTAACAACTGCATAGCAACATGCTAGCAACCAACCAGAACAAATGCATAGACAACCACCTAAAACCCCTTAGCAACACCCAACAAACCATCCAGAAGGCCCTAGCAACTGCATCGCAACATGCTAGCAATCAACCAGAACAAATGCGTAGATAACTACCTAGCAACCACCAGGAATACCTTAGCAACACCCAAACAACCACCCAGAACACCCTACCAACTGCAGAACAACATGCTATCAACCAATGTAAACAAATGCAGAAATTAGGATTTTATGCTTAAAATGATTGATGGAGTAAGACAACTATCTAGCAACCACCAAGAACACCTTAGCAACACACAAGCAACCACTCAGAACACTCTAGCAACTGCATATAAACATGAAAGAAGCCAATTAGACCAAATGTGGAAATACGGATTCTATGCATAAAATGGCAACAGAGTGAGAAAACAACCTAGGAACCACCAGAATACCCTACTAACACCCCGGTAACCACCCAGAATACCCTAACCTAGCAACTGCCTAGCAAAATGCTAGAAACCAATCAGAACAAATGTGGAATGCATAAACTAATCAACAGAGTATGAAAACTACACAGCAATCTTTTTCACCAGAACACCCTAGCAACACCCTGGTAACCACCTTGGACACCCTAGCAACACCTTGGTAACCACCTTGAACCCCAATCACCAGAACACCCTAGCAACACCCTGGTAACCACCTTGGACACCCTAGCAACACCTTGGTAACCACCTTGAACCATAATCACCAGAATACCCTAGCAACACCCTGGACACCCTAGCAAACGGCATTTTCAGAAAATGTAAAAAATCAGTTCCTTTATAAAACTGTACAAAACAAACACTAGTGAAGTACACTAGATAATTAAGAGACGTTTGATACATTCTGAAAATACAATTCCAAAGTGTACACACACACACACACACACACACACACACACACACACTCTCTCTCTCTCTCTCTCTCTCTCTCTCTAGCATGTGCAGCACAGCTTATAACTAAGAGCAGAGAGCAGATTTAATCAGAAGGATCAGATTCAGAGGCTGTAGCTCAGAGAGAGAACAACACTCACATCATATGGAAATAGTTACTGTTTGAGGAAGATTATCAATTCTACCGCTGCTCATCTCAACAGTCCTGATTCTACTGGTTGACCTTCAACCCTTGACAGGATAATGGCATGACTGGGGCTTGCTTAAGATCTGTTTAACACCTAAATAGGCACTCAAGGTGAATTTGCATAAAACATTCCTGATAATACGAAGTCACATACATGTCGTTCGAGCATGACTTTCTGTTTTCAATGGGACCACAAAAGATAATTTTCTTCCATACAATGAAAGTCAATGAGGTGTAATAATGTTTTGTATTGTATGGAATAAAAACCTATTTTGTATCTTCTTTTGTACAACACAGATCAAACGTTTGGGGTCAGTAAGATTTTGTTCTGAACTAAATTAATACTGTTGTTCCAGCAAGGATGTATTACATTTATCAAAAAGAGGTTTATATCTCAAATAAATGCCGTTCTTTTGAACTTTCTGTTCATCAAAGAATCCTGAAAACAAAAATGTATCATAGTTCCACAAAAATATGAAGCAGCACACGGTTTTCAATATGGATAATAATAATAGAATTTTCTAGATCAGCAAATTAATTTGACTTCGAAGGATCATGTGACACTGAAGACTGGAGTTAATATGCTGAAAATTCAAATTTGCATTACAGGAATAAATACAATTATTAACCATATTAAAATATAAATTAGTTATTTTAAATTGTAATAATAGTTTACTAATTATAAATGACAATTTACTGAATTTCTAATCAATTAAATGCAGCCTTGGTGAGTAAAATCAACCCTACACTTTTGAAAGGTTCTTTACAACTCTATATTCACCCTTTATAAAGCCCAAGCACTAAAAAAACTAAATTAAATTTCAATTTAATTGTGCATGCTTATTTTTATAATTTTACATTTAGATTTCCGTTATCTAATGCATACTTCAATTATTTTTAAGAACACTAATAATGTATTTAGTTAAATGTAATTCATCATTTAATTTTGTATTCTGTAAAAAAAATTTTTTTATTCTGATTCAATTGTAGCATTGAAATAGATTTTTTATAAAAAAATAGTGTGTTACTTTTAATTTATTTAGACAAAATAGCATAGAATCAGCCATTTATTGTTTATTTGCCATAGTATGAAGATAATTACTGGCTGATCAGTATCTAAAATTAAACTAAGTAGTTAAATATTGGTGCGTCCTACTCACGAGTCAACTAGTCAGTTGTTGAACAACTAGTTCAGCATGCATGTCTAACCATACCCCAACGCACATCACATGAACACAAGAATGACGACAAAACAGAAAAGAAAACCTGCAATCTTCCACCCAACAATGAGGTTTTCTCTAGGTGTGCACTTTCCCAAGATCTCTGATATAAAACTCTATTATCTCCATTATGACCTGTAAAGCTATAATACTCTCAGTAAACGCAAGAACCGAGAGGCTGATGGGTAACAGGTCATAGAGAAAATGCATCCACCAAATCCTGATACAGCTAAAAGTCTGAGTATGTGTGCTTGTGTGTGACAATAACTATTTTACACCAGGGCTAAATGAAGTGCTTTGTCTCACACACACACATATATACGCAGCTCATTCCGTGGCTACGGCCGCTTTGAGTAATTCTGCTTTAGGATGTGGAGCTGATGGGTGTAGACGGGGGCCGATGGCGGAGCGGGGCTGAAATTGATTGTTCGACAAGCGGAGACGAGCAGAGAAGGGCGAGTGTCGCGCGGCATCGTGTTCTGTCTGCGACACCACGGGGCCACGCGGCGGGGCCTCCATTTTGCTCGTAAAGAGCGCTCTTTAAACTAGCGGGGCCCCTGGGACCCTAACAGAAGGAGGGGGGGAGGAGAAAAAGAGAGAGAGAGGGCGAGAGACGAGAGACAAAACGGAGAGGGCGATAGCACGAGGGCGGGGGTGGAGAAACAGAGCAGCCGCTAATGAGAACGACGAGTGCGCAAACATGCATGGAAATGACTGTTATTCTGTTGATGTGCATTTAAGTGCTTTTTTACTGCCAGCCGACAAAGAGAGGGAAATAACCAGTGATGAATGTTGTCCCTGTAAAGCATTCATTTTCCAACGCGGGAGGGGAAAAAAGAAGTAGTGAAGATGGGGGGGAAATGAGCAGCGTTGTTACGCCCGGCAAATATATATTTGACTTCACTCAAGTCATGACAGAGAGAGAGAGAGAGAGAGAGAGAGGAGAGAGAGAGAGAGAGACTGAGAGAGGGAGAGAGAGAGAGTGAGAGAGGAGGAGGAGAGAGAGAGGACAGAAGAGAGAGACAGAGAGAGAGGAGAGAGAGAGAGGGAGAGAGACTGAGATGAGAGGAGGAGAGAGAGGAGAGATAGAGAGAGGAGGAGAGATAGAGACAGAGAGGAGAGGAGAGAGA